>CM074547.1:8563669-8653125 GCA_037305995.1 Sclerodermus sp. 'alternatusi' | reverse complement strand
TAATTTATTATGAATATAATAAAATGATAAAAAAAGATAAATCAGCGACGTCTTTTTTGTCGTCAGTTGAATAAAGAACTGACAAAAGCATTTTTCGAAGATCGTGCCGAATCTATTCAGATTGTGCGTAATTACAATACCAAAATTGCTCCTGCGAGCATCATAGGGCTACAGCTTTCTACTACTTCTGCTATTATAAAGTAATATAAAGAAATAATAGAAAGACGCAGGAAAATATGAAAAAGTTACACCGTGTGTGCACTTTTAGTTATATTTTTCATTTTGTAATTAGTACGATTTCTATTTAAGAAGTGCTTTATCTGTTTTTTTTTTCATTTAATTTTCAGTTAATTTAAATTAATTTAATTTCTTGCAATAACTTGATTAGCGCTCACCGCTCGAGCTACCTCGATAAAAACATTTAAGTTGGATAGGATAGGATTTCAAGAAGTACTTCTTAGATAAAAATCGTACTATAATTGCAAAATAAAAAATAATACTAAATATCGAAAAAACGTTAAGTTTGTTTATTGGTTGATTTTTTTATAAAGTTTTCTCTAACTACTGCATTAAATTTAAAAAACTATATTACGTTGAAACGAGAATTTAATGAGCTCTAAACTGAGATATCACTTTAAACCTAATTTCATTTAAGATTTAAGAGTTTACTCTCTCTTCAAACAATTTTAAATGGAAAAATTCATATATTGACAACGGTTGGGCAGATTTTTGCCTGACTGCTTTCATTCTATTCGTCTTTTTGTGTAGATCTAATTAACATGGTGAAAAATTTCGTGATTCGCAACTTCTCAGATTTGGAAAGTTCCAAATTCCAAAATGGCAAATTCAAAGTCATTTTGAATCTTCTAATTCATTCCAAGCAGAGTGATTAGGACGAAAAGATCTTGGCCATTTTTGAATTTGTAACAGTCTATTTTTTAAGATATTTAATAATAAAAACACTAGTGTTTATATAAAGTCACAGTCAGAGTTAACTTTCTTCACTCAACTGATTGCTTTCTGTTTAATTTATTTATTAGTATTATTGTTATTTTTATTATTATTAATTATTATTAATTATAATAGCTCTAAACATCTCGAAAATTATGATTAATTATGACGATCCTGATCCCAAAATAGTATAGGATTTTTCAACTCAATTTAATGTTAAGAATTATCCCTTAACTAGAGAATTATCTCTTAACTTTTCTTCAAACGTTTTTTGTAGGATTTAATCCAAATGTGCACACCCGGGTATCCATTATTTAATGGATAATTTTTAATATTAAATTATGTTGAAAAATGAAAAATCCTGAACTATTTTTGGATCAAGAACTTAATTTTCTAGGTGTTCTACATTCATAATAATAATAATGATAATGATAACGATATAAAAAAAAGTATTTTGTATTTATTATTTAAATAATTAATTAATTATTTTTATATTATTTAAACAGAACATGCAGAACAATCAATATCATCACGCAGATGCAGATACATTTTGTGTCAATGGTATGGCAACTTCAAGAGAGCAGCAGCAGCAACAGCAACAGTCAGGTCTACCAGCAACAGAATCTGAAATCCAAGTGCTAAATGAAATTGACGGAGAGCGATACCCTCACCCATCAGTGATTCAACAAACTCAACAAAAACAAAAAATAGACCAAATCTTAGATCATCAGAAGAAGGAACTAGAGGATTTGGTATTAAAGCACCAGTTGGCACTAAATAATTTGTTGCAATGTCATGCTCGTGCAATTTATAAAGCTAAATCGGAGAACTTTGAATGTTAATGAAGTTAAAAACTTTAGGAGATGAAATAATTAGTAGCGAGGCAGAGAGAAATTGAGGGAAACTTTTTGAGGGATGGTTCCTGACACAAAACTAAGGGCTTTTTACCCTATAGTTGAATTGATTTGGAGTTTCTCCGTCCAACTAATAACATCTTTGTCATTAGATATTTTGAAAATAAAGCTCCAAATCAAAAAATGCCAAGGGGTAAAAAGTTCTTTTTATTATTATGTGAGGAACCACCCCTTAAAAAGTGTCCCCTATTTCTCTCTACTTTACTTTAATTAGTTGAAGAGGTATTGACTGGGAGAAGTTTTGTTGTGGCTTCTCACAGATTTAAAGATTTTAAATAGTAACTTTTGGAAGTTACTTTGATTGTGTATAAATTAAACATACAGGGTGTCCGGAAAAAAAGGAGACTTTTTTGAGGGGTGATTCCTGACTTAATTCTAAGAACTTTTTTCTCTTGGCAGTTTCTGATTTGAAGCTTCATTTTCAAGATATTCAACAATAAAGATGCCATTAGTTAGAGAAAGACATTCCGATAGTTGAAGCAATACAGAATGGCGCCATCTCACTTCAACTATTGGAGTGTCTCTTTCTATCTAGTGGTATCTTTATGGTTGAATATTTCAAAAATAAAGCTTTAAATCAAAAAATGCCAAGAGAAAAAAATGTCTTCTTTCTTTCCGCGGACATCCTGTATAATAAAATGTTATATAGTAACTAAAACTAGTACTTAAAGTGCGCATATACTTTCCTGCGCTTGTGTTACTTCAAAAGATGTTCAGTAGCTCTAAAATATTTATTTTTAATATAATATATATATATATAATAGGTCAATTTAATCAAAGTATTATGATGTGTAGTAATGGCCTATTTCTAATCAACAGTCTTGTCAACTAAAACGAAAATGCATCTTTTTAGCATTTACTAAATCTTAATGTGAGAATAGAGTGCCTTGAAATTTTTAAAATGTAAATATATTTAATAAAAGAAAGAAATTAGTAAATTACGATTTAATATGTGTAAATATCTATGTTATTGGCGATAGTAATATTAATAAAATCGATATTATTTTAAATATTTATTTCTGTTTCAGCCTTCACATTCACGTTTCCTCTTCGATTTCTTTGTTTATCAGAGTGTGACAAAAATATAGTATATATTTTAACGTCCTATTATCTAGTACCGCCATAACAACAAACCACAAAAAAAATTGCACAGCATTTTTGGGCAATTTTTTTTTTATCAGATCATTTTTTTATATTAGCAATTTTTTATTTTTTTTTTATTTTTATGGTTGGGATTGATTTTTGTTTAATTGTTTTGATGTCATTGAAGAGCTCAAAAATAGCCCTAAAGTTTGCTTTTTATTTCATTTTGATATCTTTGTTGTGCTTTGTGCTGGTGTCAGTTTAATTTAAGCTAGTATCACTGCATTTTCTTGAAAACTATAAGAGTCCAAAAATAGCATAATAATGGTGTGCAATGTTTTTTGTGATCTGTCGTTGTGGCAATGCTAGCTTAAAGGACGTCAAATTTTGTAGGGATTTGCAGAAGTGATTGCAAAACAATTTTCCATTTACCACTCTTCGACCTGTAGCTTAATTTTCAAGATATTGAATGATAAGAGAACCATTAGTTAGAACTATTAGACAGTGACAGACATCTGGTTGAAGTAAGACAAAAAAATATTATCTCACTTTAACTGGATGCCTGTCTCCACCTAATTTACGATTATTATTGAGTAATCTTGAAAGTTAAGTTTGCCTTATCTGTTTAAATAATGAAAGAATAACAACTCTACACTCTGTAGCAAATGGTGAGCAACCATATTTCGCCTATCTATTTTTTCTTTATTAACAGCATCCTTTTTTCACGCATCCGATATTACTATTGCATCTTTAGTTTTTGTTGTTTTTTTGCAACAAGATCTTTAAACATTAGATTATGCTGTTGCCTGTATGTAGCCAAATATTATTCAGGATGACCGGAAAAAAGGATACATTTTTGACGGGTGGTTCTTGATGCTATTCAAGGTTACGATAGCCTTTTAAAGTTACTACGAGACGTGAAGGTCGAGTGATTCCTGGAGTCTTCGTTGCGGTAGGTCAGGTCAAAGACCATACTGTCCACAGCTTGAACGGCGGAGGTTGCGTAAGGCGGCACTGAACTTTTGAAGTCGTTTGTTCCCGGTGAATATCGAGGGTTGTGGGCCTCGTACACGTCGTAGCTATGTTTGTTCTCCACGAATGAGTTCAGCTGGGACACGACCACCGAATCTATGCTATCCTCATTGCACATCCTCCTGTAGTCCACCAATGTGAAGCTGGTATTTCCTTGACCAGAATTTAAAAAAAAGACGACAGTTCTTAATGCATTCAAAATAGATCTAAAGTTTCCTGCTATTTTTACAAATAAATCTGTTGAATGTTTTTATGAAAAAAACCAATTAAAATATTAAAAAGTTCAAAATAGAAATTGAAACCGCCATATCCCCTAGATTTAAAAAAAAAATCAAAGAGTTTTTATTGCAAACATCAGAGCTCTATAGAGAAATGTAATAGTTCCGCAGAGTTCCACCCCCTAAACCCCATAAAAATCCAAAAACCTCCGAAATTTCTATAGTACACCCACATAATACTGAAATTCCAAAGAATATTAGCACTTTTTTGAAAAATTCAAAGTTCTTATTGCAGACATCGGAGTTCTATAGAGAACTGCGATAGTTCCGAAGAGTTCCACGTCCTAAACCCCATAAAAGTCAAAAAATTCCGAAATCCCTGCAGTACACCCACATAATCCTGAAATTCTAAAGAATTCTAACATTTGCAATGCTCGTCAGAACTCTTAAAGAACTAACAAGAATTGTCGTAATATCATAGAAAAGTAATGGAATTAATTGGAATTACAGATTTATGTGGGTGTACTGCAAGAGTTTCGGAGTTTTTTGGATTTTTATGAGATTTGGGGGTGAAACTCTGCGGAACTACTACAGTTGTCTATACAGGGCGTCAGGAAGAAAAAAAGAGATCTTTTGAGGTGTGGTTTCTGATGCTATTTTAACAACTTTTTCCTGTTGATTTTGCATGTTTTTTACATTTTTGTATTTAAAGCTTGATTTTCAAGATAGTTAATGGTAAAGATGCCATTAATTAGACAGAGACACCTCGATAATTGAGATGAGATGGCGCCATTCTGTCTCGCTAGAGGCACTCCAATAGTTGAAGCGAGACAGAGTGGTGCCACCTCACTTCAATTATCAGAGTGTCGCCATCTGACTAATAGCATTTTCATAGTTGAATATTTTTAAAATGAAGCTTCAAATCAAAAAATGCCAAAAGTTCTTAGAATAGCGTTAGGAACCACCTTTCAAAAAACGTCCCCATTATTTCCAGGTTCCTTGTAGAACTCTGATGTCTGCAAATAAGAACTCTTTGAATTTTTCCAAAAAAACCCATAGTTTGGGGAATATAGCGATTTTAACTTCCATTTTGAACTTTTTAATTGTGTAAGAAGTTTTTTTTGGAAAAATTCAACAGAATTATTTGTAAAAATGGCAGGAAAATATAGAACTATTCGGAATGTATTTAGAACTGTGACTTCTTTGAAATTCTCCCATATAGGAATGACTTCCAAAGGAAGACCTCTTTTTTAAGACATCTTTTGGCAGTACCCAAAAGACTTCTCAGAGACGTCGTATTTAGGATGTCTTAGAAAGGACAACTAAAAGACATCCTGGGATGTCTTGAATAGGACATCTGAAAGTAGTCCGATTTGGCGTAGTTTAATTGCAGAATTACCCACTATGCGGAGCTACAATTACTAATGTGTGTTAATTTCGCGAAATTTTAATCGCGAGCATAACCAAAATGTTATAGATTCTAGTTTTTAAATAGTGATTATTGCTGAAAAATGTAAAGAGTTAAATTAAAATTTAGAATGTTTAATTGTAGAAGTGATTCATCATCGTGAATAGATAAAATATGTCTAGAAGAAAAAACGAATTAACGGTTAGTGAACAGTTTTATTAATTTTTATATGTATTACTTGTCTTTAATCGAAACAAAAAGTATTTTATTTTCAGATATTGATTTGTATTTAATACTTAATATTTATACTTTCA
This sequence comes from Sclerodermus sp. 'alternatusi', assembly GCA_037305995.1. NCBI lineage: Eukaryota > Metazoa > Arthropoda > Insecta > Hymenoptera > Bethylidae > Sclerodermus > Sclerodermus sp. 'alternatusi'. Next base: position 8,647,205 of record CM074547.1, on the reverse strand, counting down.
GATAATTACAGTTATATATATATATATTGTTACGAGTTCGGGTATGGGTGTGAAGTATGCATGTATGACAATTTCAGACAGTTTTTTTGGTGTGATGGTAACCATAAAAATAACTTGTAAGTTACCATGTGTTGTTTATATAGTGAACTTGGCGGCAGAGCTGCTTTTAATCGTGTTCAGTACTGACGTGTATATAGCAAACTCTTTAAATCGATCTAATTTCATAAAGCATATATTTTGCATTTTCTAGTTTTTGCTTCTTGTTTCGTTAATATTTGTGTTTCTTGTTGTTTATTAATTAGTTAATTAATAAACAGTTTTAGTTCTTTTATTAACTTGATGTGATTATTTCAAACCGCGCGCGGCTCGTAACATTTGGTGTCAGAAGTGAACTTTAGTGAACTCTGTTTAAGTGAATAGTTTTTTTTTCAATTTTTCAAAAAAACAATTTGGACAATGGAAAGTGCAATGGGATCACCATTTATTGGATTTGAAGAAGGAGATAGAACTTTTCAACCACTACCGGGAACATCATCGACAAATAACCCATCAGAGGCGACTTCACTTTCAAAGGAGGAACTCATAAGGATTTTGGAGCAACGCGAAACAGCGATGGAAAAACGGATTATTGACACAGTCCAGAAGGAGTTGACGACAACAGTAATGGATCGACTCTTTGACAGATTGGATGGATTTGCGGAGAATATCCAGGCTAGTCTATTCCAATTTAATACTAGATTAGATAATTTAGAGAGAAATAGGATAGAAAATAATGATAATTTAGAAAGAAATAGAATAGATAATGATCAAATAGATAAAGATAGGGAAATAAAAAATATAGAAAATCAAGGAACAGCGGAAAAAGGAACAGAAACAGTTATTAGGACAGAAATAGGTTCACATTCTAATGCGATAGATGTGAAATTTCTAAAATTCGATGGCAGCGGATCATGGCTAGAATATTTCGCGCAATTTTCAGCTATTGCGGAGACTAGTGGTTGGAATGAGAAGACGAAGACACTCGTTTTGTTAAATTCTTTAAAAGGATCGGCTCTTTCTGTTTTAATTTCACTTTCGCCTGAGGATAGGAAAGATTTTAAAATATTAGTAGACACATTAGAAAGAAGATTTGGGGAAAAATACATGGAAAATTTATATTTTTCCAGTTTCCAGAACTATAAACAGAAATATAATGAAGACATTCAAAAAGTTGCAACAGAATTAGAAAAATTATCTTATCTTTCATTGAAAAATTGTCCACGTAATGTCAGGAATAAATTGTTATGCGCCAGATTCGTGGATTCTTTGGTAGACGTAGATCTGCAAAGAGATCTGCGAATCAACGGTGAAAATGATTTCCATGCTTTAGTAATTAAAGCATGGAAATTAATTGGAAATTAAAACAATTAATGACATTGGTAAAAAATCCAAAGAAAGGATACAAAGGGATAGAAATTTCCAAGGAAATAATGAATTTATACAAAGAAATAAAGAATATTCAAATAAAAAAGAAGAAAATGAGAAATTGCGGACAATTTTTAGAACAATTGTAGAACAATTTTACAATATTTATCTTTATTTGTAGGCAAACATCAAAAAGATTGGGACGATTGGATTCCTTTATTTCTGTTAGCTTATAGGTCTTCCGTTCATGAAACTATTGCAGAAACACCAGCTATGATGATGTTTGGAAGAAATCTTAGGGTATCTTTGGATTTGTTTAGAGGAATTGTTCCTAATTCAGATTCAAGTGGTAGCTCATCTTACTTACAGGATTTGAAACAGGAATTAGGAGTAGTTCATGATTTAGCTAGAAAGAAATTAAAATTGAAATCGCTCGCTTCAACTATCGGAGCATCTTTAACTAATAGCAACTTTATTGTTGAATATTTCAGAAATAAAGCTTCAAATCAAACAATGTTAAGAGGAAAAATTTCTTAGAATAACGTTAAGAGTTATCCCTTAAAAAATGTCTCCTTTTTTCGGATATCCTACAGGGTTATACATAGTTATACATAAGTGCATAAATAAATAGAAAAAATTTAAGTAATTTAATAATTTAATTAAACAAGGCTTTGGGAATACGACATATAAAATAAAAACAAAATAAAGGAAAAAATAAACATTTTCAGCTCTATTCGAACTCTTAACACTTGAACATCATGCCTCTGTCAGTGTGTTCTACAGCATTGCCTCTGAAAATCTGGAAAATTGGAGAGAGAAAATCTGGAGAGAGAAGAAAATAGGGGATAGCCAGTATTGAAGATAAATAAACAGACACTAAGGTAGCATGCGCTGCTGCTTTGCTACCTCCACTGAATTTTAATATTGTCAGCCTTCAATTGAGTAAAACTTTGGTTAAGGAAATCTAGTGTGACGTAAAGATCCTTTGAATGATAGACTTACTAATTTCGGAAGAAACGTGTTGAGCACATACTGAGTTCAATTAGTTGTGTTACTTACTTAACTATAAATATGGAAAAGATTTATCGAAATATGAGTTTAATAGGTAAAAATATTTTTCTATTACAATTTTCTTAGTTTTTCTTTGCTTTTACCATATTTTTACCATATAGTTATCAAATTTGTAATTGAAAAACTTCTTTTTATAAATTTAGATTTATTCCTATTTAAGAAGAAAAATCTCCAATCAATAGCGACAAGAAGACCGGGTGCTGACTGAAGCATTAGTCAAAGAGTAAATATCAGAAAAAAAAAATTCAAACGAAACATCGGAAGAAGTAAAGAACGACGTGAGCTTTCTTTTAAATTTCAATGTAATAACAAAATAATATTTTTACCATATATTTATCAAATTTGTAATTTAAAAACTTCTGTTTATAAATTTAGGTTTATTTCTATTTAAGAAGAAAAATATCCAAACAATAGCGACAAGAAGACCGGGTGCTGACTGAAGCATTAGTCAAAGAGTAAATGTTAGAAAAAAAAAAATTCAAACGAAAAATCGGAAGAAGTAAATAACGACGTGAGCTTTCTTTTAAATTTCAATGTAATAACACAATAATATTGTTACCATATAATTATCAAATTTGTAATTGAAAAACTTCTGTTTATAAATTTAGGTTTATTTCTATTTAAGAAGAAAAATATCCAATAAATAGCGACAAGAAGTCCGGGTGCTGACTGAAGCTTTAATCAAAGAGCAAATATCAGAAAAAAGAAAATTCAAACGAAACATCGGAAGAAGTAAAGAACGACGTGAGCTTTCTTTTAAATTTCAATGTAATAACACAATAATATTGTTACCATATATTTATCAAATTTGTAATTGAAAAACTTCTGTTTATAAATTTAGGTTTATTTCTATTTAAGAAGAAAAATATCCAATAAATAGCGACAAGAAGGCCGGGTGCTGACTGAAGCATTAGTCAAAGAGCAAATATCAGAAAAAAGAAAATTCAAACGAAACATCGGAAGAAGTAAAGAACGACGTGAGCTTTCTTTTCAATTTCAATGTAATAACAAAATAATATTTTTACCATATATTTATCAAATTTGTAATTGAAAAACTTCTGTTTATAAATTTAGGTTTATTTCTATTTAAGAAGAAAAATATCCAATAAATAGCGACAAGAAGGCCGGGTGCTGACTGAAGCATTAGTCAAAGAGCAAATATCAGAAAAAAGAAAATTCAAACGAAACATCGGAAGAAGTAAAGAACGACGTGAGCTTTCTTTTCAATTTCAATGTAATAACAAAATAATATTTTTACCATATATTTATCAAATTTGTAATTGAAAAACTTCTGTTTATAAATTTAGGTTTATTTCTATTTAAGAAGAAAAATATCCAATAAATAGCGACAAGAAGGCCGGGTGCTGACTGAAGCATTAGTCAAAGAGCAAATATCAGAAAAAAGAAAATTCAAACGAAACATCGGAAGAAGTAAAGAACGACGTAAGCTTTCTTTTAAATTTCAATGTAATAACACAATAATATTTTTTCGAATATCATTTAAATAATTAATTAATTATTTTTATTTTATTTAAAAAAATTATGCAGAACAATCAGCATCATCACGCAACAGATGCAGGCGCATTCAGTTCAGTAATATGGCAACCTTAGTAGGGCAGCAGCAGCAACAGCAACAGCTAAATGAAATTCACAGGCAGTGATACCCTCATTCATTATTGAAACTAAAAATTCAACAAAAACAAAAAATGGACCGAATGTTAGACCGTCAAAGAAAAGAACTAGAGGATATTGCAATAAGATACGATTGCAACTAAATAATTTATTGCAATGTCATGCTCGTTAAATTTATGAATCTCGATCGGAGAACAATTAAGAAATGAGGAACTTTAGGTGATGTAATAATTAATAGTGAGGCAGAGAGATATTAAGGGACATTTTTTGAAAGGGTGGCTTCTGACACAAACCAAGGGCCTTTTACCCCTTGGCATTTTTGGAATTGTAACTTTATTTTCAGGATATTCAATGACAAAGATGTCATTAGTTTGAAAGAGGCCCACCGATAGTGAAGTAAGGCAGAGTGGTGCCACTTAATTTCAATTTTTGGAATTTCTTCGTCTAAATAATAATATTCTTGTCATTCGATATTTTGAAAATAAAGCTCCAAATCAAAAAATGCCAAGTATTAAAAAGTTCTTTTTATTATTATGTTAGGAACCACCCCTTAAAAAGTGTCCCCTATTCCTCTCTACTTTACTTTAATTAATTGAAGAGGTATTGACTGGGAGAAGTTTTGTTGTGGTTTCTCACATATTTAAAGATTTAAAATAGTAACTTTAAGTACTTTGAGTGCTTTTAATTTTTTAAAAAGTAAATATATTTAATAAAAGAAAAAAACCAGTTTTTCTAAGAATCTAAGAATACGATTTAATTTGTGTAAATACGTATGTTATTGATGATATTAATGTTAATAAATTCGATATTATTTTAAACATTTATTTCTGTTCACCCTTCACATTCCTGCTTCCTCTTCGATTTCTTAGATTTCAAATCGACTCAAACGGACAAATTTTAAAGGATCGTATAGGGAATGATTCTAAGTCGATTGTTCATTTATCACAGTTTAAACTGAAGCTTATTTTTTAAGATACTTTATAATAAAAGTATTATTAGTTAGACAAAGGCAATCAATTGGTTGAAGTGAGATAACACCACACTATCTCACTTGAACTATCTATCTGTTTCCATCTAATTAATAATACCTTTTAATTAAATATATCAAAAACTAAGCTTCAGATCAAAATGTGATAAATGAAAAATCATCTTAGAATTACCCCTTTTACAATCTCTTAAAATTTGGTTATACGTCACTGAAATACTCTGTATATTTTAATTTTAAGTATTTAAAATTCAGAAATGCCCAAAACCAAAAAAGTTATTAAAAAGTAAGATTTGCAATATTAAATGATTAATTAATAATTAATATGATTTCAATAGATATGCATTGATTATGAGAAATATTTTTGGAAAAAAAATTGAATATCCAGAAACTCGAACCTAGAATTCACGGATCAAGCTAGCTGCTTCAGTGTTGCTACTCAATCTATAGTTTAAGAAGACTAACTCTTAAGTATAATTATATCTATCAGTCTAGCATCGCTTCATACATTTTCTTCAGGAAAACCTAAATATTGAGTTTTTCTGCTTTACCAGAATTATTTTATTAATAAATATTAGCATATCATGAAATTTGTGATAGGCTCTCTTTGTTAGAACAGCGTCATGAATCATCTCTTTTAAAGGAAGTGCGATCGTTTTGTAACACCCTTTAGAAGAACTTATACCCAGTGTGGGCAGCACAGCTGACTCTGCTACATTCCACTTAAACAGTTCGAAGGACCAGCTGGATTCTGGATCTTTAGAGATCTATAGGTATTAAAGGCCCATAGGGCACAAAGGTGATCTCGGGTATGGAGTCGTAAAGGGAGGCTCAATTGTATCAATAAGTGAAGTGTATCGTCGAGTAGTCTGCGAAGTTAGACACGTCTATATCCGAAAATAAACCCTTTAATTGGGTCTTGCGCCCCTTGCGGCGAGTGACCTTGGGAGCTGATATCCGGAGTCTTTCCAAATGCCTTAATTCCTGCCTCACAAGCGGAGCATCGGTGTCGCAATATTGAAGTAGAAGAGGGAGAGATCCCTGTCCTTCAATTGCTTGGACCAGCCGCTTCTGAAGGCACTCTCGGGATCGTGATCCGACCCTTTTATTGTGGCTTGGAAAGCTCCGTAGGATAAGGAATTGAAGCACCTTCCGTCCTTCTAAATCCACGAGGTCAGGATTGACCCCAACTTTTAATAATAGAGAGGTTAACCGAGAAAGCATAACCAAGAATGTGTATAAAAAGGTATTTATTAAAAACAAGGAGAGTAAATGTACAAAAGGGAGAAAGATACTCCACACTATGTCCTTGGAGAATGGTCTCCGAAAGGGCTGAAAACGACCTGTCGCAAGACTTACACAGGGTAAGCAATGGACCTTGAAAGTAGGTCTTGAAATTCTAAGGCTTGACCTTGAAATGACCTTCAAGAATCACGGAAGAGGATACTCCATTGAAAGGAGAACGATTCCGGGAACAGGTCCCATGGATCAACGGTTTGACCTTGGGAACAAGATCACGGAAAAGTCGTCGTCACTACGGACCTAAGAGATCAGCGGAGGAGCTCCAGGGAGCAGATTCCGAGGAGAAGATCCTGAAAATAGGTCCTCTAAGATTACTTTTTGACCTTGACAGCTGGTTTCAAAGGTCAAAGAAGAGGAGACTCTAGGGAGCAGGTTCCGGGACAATCAGCGGAAGACAGGAGAAGGCCGCGAAAATGTTCCTAACGCCTCTCGTCCCGCCGACCTACTTAACTAACGGAACCACTAACGAACCAAAAAGCTAGCGTAAAAGCTGCAAAGCCTTGGATTCCCTTCTTTCGCTGCAAAACGGAGGAGCTTAATTAAGAGAACTAGTGGTAATTTCTTCAAAAATACTTGCTCTCAACTTAAGAGACTTGGCGAGACTGCGAATAATCAGCTGCGGGTCGCTGATTATATGCACCGGATGTTACATTAGTTTCGGCGAGAAACAAGTGTCCCATAGCCACCTGGTGGCGAACCGGCGAAGCTCGCCTTAGATTCGCAACTATTTAAATAGATAAAAATTAATTAAATTGCGCAAAATTACTTACCATATTTTCCATTGACATTTTATTTCAAGTTAAATAAAATAATTGTCATTTATTTAATTCATAATTAATTTTTTTTATGATCTTATTCACTGAATATGTTAAAATAAATTGATGTAATATTCAATTACTTTACATTCAAATTTAACTTCATACAGTGCTATATGCTCACACATATATATTATATGTCTAAAAAAGTTTATTAAAAGTTGACTTCAATCGTCAGCAAAAAGGCGCCAGAAAAAAGTCAACTTATAGCCGACTTCAATCGACAATAAAAAGACAGCAGACATAAGTCGTCATAAAGTCATCCGTTTCTCAACTGTTCAAAAAAAGTCAACTCATAGTCAACTTTTAGGCAAGTGTGCAGTTAGGGTAATTTGTATTTTGTGCAATTTTATTAGAACCAATGATCGTTTTGGCAGCAGAATACCACGTGACTTTCATTTCTCCGCTCCCCTGATGCTGGTTCATTCCCCTTGCCCAAATGCACCATCCAACTATTCTTATATCCATGGAATTTACTCAAAGTATTCAGATTTGTTTTTGTTTGGGTTTGTCTTATGTGTTTTTTCACTGCAAATATTAAAGAAAGTATTTTTAATGATAGCAATATTAAGTGGATCATGGAGGAAAGGAACTGGAAGTTTGAATGAAATTTGATTCAAATGACAAAACTTTCATGTTAAATATAAATAACTAAACAAAAATGACAGCACATCTTATGTGTTTAACCTCATCTGGAGGACTTCCTATTTTTGCAAGACAAAAAGGGGATGGAGATGCGGTAAGAATTTATAATTCTCTTATTTTCTGTATCTATTTTAAAAAATTTTCACATATAAATATATTTCAGATTACATTTTCACAAATGGCATCGCTCAATGGAGTTCATATGTTTCTAAAGTCACAAAACATTAATTTATTCACTACTGATTTGCCAGACACCACTGTGATGTGGAAAGAATACGAAGATTCTATTATATTGATAATTATCGCAAGTGGTGCCACAAAGTATGTGCTCGATAAATTCTTAGATACTATATTCAGTGCAATAGTTTTATTTGTTGGAATAGATGAGATAAAAAACTTGAAAAATATTGAAAGATTGAAGAAAGATATTAGAGTCTGTAACCCTATTATTGATAGATTATTAGAATGTTTGGATGTGGGAGATAAAATTTGCACAAGAACTGATTTTGTAAATATGATGGAATGCATTATGTCAAATGAAAATCATCTCCTTCAGGTATTACAAATATAAAATATGAAAGAAGGATATTAATATCAAATTTAATGTAAATGTTTTAAGACTTGTTTAGATGGATATGTGGAGTGTTTGGACTCTATGTATGGATGTGTTTTGGTACATGGATGTTTAGCAGTGGCTACTGAGGGATGGTGGTCATTAGATTCAGTTGAAAGAAAACTATTAATAACTGCAGTTTCCACAGAGGGTGATTATACTGTTCGTGACTTACCAGTTTACTTACCTCACAAAAGTCCAAATGCAAGTATTTTTCCAATTTGTTCTTTATATGCAGGATATAACAATGATATATTTTATAAATTTAAGGTGTTGTAGAGTAGGTGATTATACAAGGAAATCATTGCAATTCACCTTATTTGATTTTAATGAAATTTGGCAAGTAGTTTAGGTAAAAATAATAAATATGCATTTTTTTTTATTTTTTATATTACCTAACTATGCCCAAGATTTAGAGTGTAAAAATAACCCTTAAAAGTTGATAATTTTTAAAATTTTATCTCTTTTATTTTGTAATAACATTCTCCTACTGTGTGTAATTTTATTATCTAAAAAAGCATATGTTAAATTTTTTTATTTTTTGCTCAAGAAATGATATAAACATTTTTAAATAACTTATCGCACGATACTTCAATTCATATTTTCCAAATATATTAAGCATTAGTTGTAATAAGAAATAAATTTATCCAATTTGCATGGCTACTTGAGTGTAAAATTTCATCAAATATCAAAATAGAACAGTTGATTTCCTAGTAATACGAAATTTGATTTACCACCCTTTGATCTAAAGCTTAGTTTTCAAGATATTTAATGATATTTTACTATATTATGAAAAAATAATTTATAAATAAAACTATAATTTATAGGTGGCTTTCAGATTAGTTTCCGTTACTTTAATCAGTAATGTTGAAGTATTAGCTTTGTGTGGTCCGACTCCAGAGTTATCAGAAATTGAAAGATTAGCTACACAGTGTTGGAAAAATACAATTGATGCTTTACGCAGTGCTGAACAATGTTATCCAAGGAATATTTCATCTACGATTTCATTAGACTCTTCTGTATTAGGGTAACTAGTTTAATATTCCTCTAAACCTTTATATAATGTAATCTCCATATACAGTGAAGCAATGTCATATTACACAATTTTAAGGGGTCATAGAATGGATGATTCTAAGATAGTTTTCATTTATCAATTGTCTATCCAAAACTTAGTTTTCAAGATATTTAATGATAATAGTGCTATTAATTAATTAATCAACCTATTAGTTATTATATTAGATTAGACAAGTCTCTATGCAACCATTGAATGAAATTAATAATTAATTTTTCTGAACATTTGTAATAAAGTTTCTAACATTTGCCACATAAAATATTTATTATGAAACACTTATTATAAGATTGACAATCCTATATTAATTCTAAAATATTTTAATTTTTAGGTTTTTATTAGTCAATTTCAAAATAGATAAATTTGTACTTGCTAAAAATTCCCAATCAGCAAATCATCGAATCACTGGAACACATAGATTGGACATTCTAAGAACTTTTTATCATCAAGCCATAGAAACATTTGTAGATTTAAGCGATAGTTCAGAGAAAGGCAACGAAGATGATTCAAATAACTCAATTTGTAATTTTATTGGTGCTAAAGAAACATATTGGTGTTCTGAATATCATAAATGTCATGCTATTAAGGATGGTAATCACATTTTATCTGTATTGTATACATCTACAGTACCAACACACACTATGAGATTGATTTCACAAAAAATACTTAAAACTCTCTTAGCTGATAAGCAAACTTGTTGGTAGAATATAATAATAAGAGTATTTTGTAATAATGGTTGTAAAACTTTTTTAAAAAATATATTTGACTATTGAAATAAAAAGATATTGTGAAATAACCTTCAGATTGAATTTGGGTTATGAATCACGCATCTTGGCGTAAAAAGGGGGAGAAGCATTATATACGCGTTGTTTGATTTGTCATAACTCTATGATACACAGTTCTATACATACAAGTGTGTGAATAAGGTTATTTAAGTCATGTGTTAAATTTCATAGAAGTATTTTATAGTATTAGTATAATTTAATTTTTGAAAATGGATAAACCTTAATTTGGTTGCAATTTTTGATTGCTATTATTTAAAAAAAAACTAATGTGAATATAACTTTATCACAAAATAGTTATGTTTTTAAAAGTTTATGTAAATTGTTAAAGTAATGTGATAGTTTATTTTATTATCTGAATAAGATAATTGAAAAAATGAGAATTATCGTTCAAATTGTAGAAAATAGAGTTATTTATACAACGTATTTATATTAATTTTGTGGTATATTACATTGAGAAAAATGATTTCTACCACAGATAAGATTGATAATGTAAAAATTTATAATACCACTGATTTTTATATAGGCTTAGGCTTAGCTATAAGCTCTAGTGGCTTTATAGGTTAGTCTTTAATATTATTTTATCTATGATGTAATATTATAACAAGGTACACATTTTTTCTGTTTTAATTATGTAATAAATGTATTTTAGGTGCAAGTTTTATTATTAAAAAAATAGCATTAATTCGACTTCAACGATATGGTGCATTACGTGCTGGAGCAGGTGGATTTGGATACTTAAAGGAATGGGTATGGTGGGCAGGATTTTTATGTAGTATGTATACTATTTCTAAAATTCTAAATAAAAATGTTTTATGATTATTTAGCGCAAAATATAGTTTCATATAAACTGTTTATCATGTTTAGTGGGTATTGGCGAAGCAGCAAATTTTGCTGCATACGCATTTGCACCAGCTTCATTAGTTACACCACTAGGTGCATTGAGCGTACTAATATCAGCTATATTGGCATCTAAATATTTAAATGAAAAATTGAATTTATTAGGCAAGGTAAGCAATGAAGAAAATTAGAAATAAATATTAATATTTCATACATATAAAAATGTTATTATTACTTATGTATAGATTAGCTGCCTTCTTTGTGTAATAGGCTCTACTGTAATAGTACTTCATTCTCCAAAGGAAGAAGAAGTAAACAATTTAAGTGAGCTTTTCTTAAAAGTAGCAGAACCTGGATTTGTTGTTTATGTGTCATGTATTATATTTTTAAGTATTCTTATTATTTTTCATATTGGGCCAAGTTATGGAAGAAGTAATATTATTGTATATATTATTTTATGTTCATCTGTTGGCTCTTTAACAGTTATGAGCTGTAAAGGTTTAGGGTTAGCCTTAAAAGAAACTATTTCTGGTGTTGACAATGCGTTTTTGTCGTGGCTTACCTGGGCATTTTTATTTAATGTTATTCTTTGTGTAATGATACAAATGAACTACCTAAATAAGTCATTAGATTTATTTGAAACAAGTATTGTAACACCTATTTATTATGTATTCTTTACCACATTTGTAATTATAGCATCATCCATTTTATTTAAAGAATGGGAAAATATGACAGCTGAAGATATTTTAGGCTCAGCTTGTGGATTTCTTACTGTGATTATAGCAATATTTCTCTTAAATGCCTTCAAAGAATTAGATATTTGGTACAGTAATATAAGTCATATGCTAAGACCAAAAAGAGAATTAGTAAGTACATTTAATACGCACAGAACTGAAATAGATGAAGAAAGAATAAGAGTTGATTCAGAATTTGATCATACTTATGGTAGTCCCGATGTTACTAGGACCATATAATTTAAAGTAGAAATAAGTCATATTTGTTTTATTTTTTAACAAAGTTTTCTTCATAATATTAAAATACACTATTACCATAATAAACTTAAAATTTAACTTTTTATATTATTTAATTCAAAAGTAATAATTTATAATCAAAATTACGTTGTAATATTGTATTTAAAAAAAAGTATTTTATTAAATTAATAAAGTAAATTAACTTTTCGCTTTTACTGCTTTATCCACATCTTCTATCACTGATAAAAGCTTTCCCCATTGTTGTACATTTAAACATATACCTATAAATCAAAGAAATCAATAAAAAAATGTGAATTATTGGCATATATGATTTACATTACAAGTATATTTTGATATTGTCTTTTTAAAGTAATAAACTTAATCATACAGAATTTCTTGTTTAATAATATTAAACTATTACCTTTTTTGCCAGGTTTTAAGTCACCTACTTTATCAAAATACATTTCTCTAATATCCACGAACAATTTTCCTTTGAATTCCCTGACAGTTACTTGTCGATTGTTACCTAAATCCCAAGTAGAATCTGATTCTTCTGCTTCCTTTTTTGGTTTTTTGCTAGTTCCACTATCATCTTTAGGTTTTTCTGCTGGTCTTTTCTTAGATTTTGTTTTAACCTCCTTATAAATACAATTAAAGAAAACTTAATTGATAATAAATTATTACATATATGTAAATATAATTAATAATAAAGTATTTAAAAAATACTACAAGTCTATTTGAAAGATGTTTTACCTCTTCACTGCTATTTGTGTCATCAGATGAAATATATTCTTTCGATTTAGGCATTTTAGAATCGTTCTCTGAAATGAATTACAATTATACTAAACACATGTGACAACAAGTATATTATTCAGAGTACATTTTAAGAGTGTATTTATAATATATCATACTATAAAGTTATTAATAAAATGAGCTTAAAAGAGTAAATCATAGACTTATATCATAATTAAAATAATACGTAATTGATACTTGAACAAAAGAAATAAAATATAACTTTTAACTCATACGCGTAATCTTCTTATGTAATAATCGGAGAATTGAAATAAAAGTGTATGAACTCTTCAATGAAATGTTAAATTTAAATTTATTCTTCGAATTCTTTCCGTTGGAAAAAAACCCAACAGATGTTTCATTCCATTTTATACAATTTATTTGTATGAAGGAGAAAATCTTTTTCATTTCATATCCATACACACATTTAAAACACTATTTTTCTTACTATAAATACCTACTTTTTTCTAAATATGAAAGAATAGATATTTTTTTGCTAAATAAATTTTTTCTTCTTTTAGAGCTGTGCTTTTAATGTCACGTTTTATATATATAGAAGATAGTAGTTCTCACATTCGACGATCATTTGATACTCCATCGGTATCATTACCATGATCAATACGTCGGTATCAATGCTTATTTTATGCTTATAAATTTTAATATAATTCATATTTTCAAATAATTATAGACTATATAGATCTACTAAAAATTAAAATCCCCGCTTTCGCCACATTTGTCATTAATTGATTAAAAATTGTTCAAAATTTATTAAATTAAATTTGCTTGCATTTGCAAAAAAATCTAAATTTTCCAATTCAAAGAAAATAAAAAATAACTATCCCATATATGATTTTTAAACTGAGTGTATATAAAAATGTATTATATTTATAAAACAGAGTGATGATTTTTAAATCCAAAGGAAACAGAAAGAAGTACATTTATTATTGCATAATGATAAAAAATAAGATACGTGCACGAATATGCAGCAACTGCGTTAAAAAGTACACAAATGGTTTGCTTTTATTTTATTGTACCAAAAATTTCATCTAATTCTTCCCCCCTTCCCAACCCAAATCATTGTTAATATTATATAATATATTTTTACTATTTTTGTGTATATATTATATATATATATATATATTTTTTTTTGTTATATCTTATATTAATAATAATTATTTTATAATAATGTAATGTCACTGTTGTGTCGTTACCCTTTATTTATCATGCAATTTCGTGGACATGAAAAATGTTTGTCGAATCATTTTTCGCATTCCAAGGGTTCAAAGGGGAAAAATAAATAATGTATCGATTGTTTTTTATATTTTTTGCCATTGGACAGAGTATACAGTCCAAGAAATATGAATAGAATACGAAAAGATCCATCCACTCTTTAATGTTTGCTGTTCCACAAGTTATTTTTTCGTAAAGACGTCGTTTTGTACCTCACAAGAAGAATCTTTCTAAGAGAGAAGTATTACCATTTTGAAATTTGAAACCGACAGTTTTTCGCAACGTTGTTTTTGCGTTAGTGAAGAAAGGGGAGTGTAAAAAGGAAAAGGAAGTTGTGGGATGTGCATCTCTCTTGTTTTTAGTAAGTTTGCGCGCATTATTAAACATTTTCATAAGCTTTTCCGTTAAATCTCCGTTTTGTGCCTTACAAGAATAATTTTACTGAGAGAGAAGCGAAGCCATTTTAAAATTCGAAATTGGCGATCTGCAAAAAATTCATATGAACGAAAAAAGGAGGTTGTGCCTTACAAAAATAATTTTACTGAGAGAGAAGCGAAGCCATTTTGAAATTTGAAATTGACGATTTCTGCGAAAAATTCATAAGAACGAAAAAAGGAGGAAAATAAGGAGACTCTTCTCTTATTTCTTATTAAATTTGAGGCTATACCGTGTAAAATCGTTAATTAGTTTCTTGTAAGATAGAATCATAAAATTACGAAATTTGAAATTAATGGCTTTTGACGATACTCCTTTTATCCTGAAATCAGCTAAGATAATAAGAAAAATATAAAGAGAGAAGGAGGTGGATGAGTATAGGAGGAAGAGAAAGAGAAGAAGAAGGGAAATGTACATCTCTCTTAAATACTCAAAGTTAGAAGTCGATTTTGTGGAAATCGAGTACTGTTCGCTCTATTTCCATTCGAAAAGAATATTACAAAATTTCGCCGATAATCAAAATATCCGAAATTTCTAGAATCAAAAACTGGAGTTTTGTATACCGAAATATATACTGTTACACATATATATTGGTGAATACTCGGTATCGTGTGTCAAAAAGAAGAAAAAAAAAACGCTTTTTTCAATAAAGTCCTAATGAAATTCGATTGGTATTTTGACTCGCGCGATATTAGTTATACACGTAGCTTAAATTTCTCTTATAATTCGTATGAAAAACAGTTTTATCGTGATTACATATACTCGAGCTTCTTGAGTCGAAGTATCGATCTAATCATCGTAAGCAGTAAGAAAATATGTATATGAGTATATATATTTATATATTTTTGGTGTATATGTATGAGTATGTGTGTGGCTTTAAATGTGCGTGCTGTGTTTATTATGTATAAACACATACACACACACACGTATGTGTCATATACCTTTGGTGCGTGAATACGTAAAATACAATTCTACCGTAATAGACAAGATACACAGAGAGAAATATTTTTCCAAAGATATTAATTATTCAACCACTCAGGTGTCTCGATATCCTAACTAAGAGATACTCTATATGCCTGCTTCTTACATTCCAATAGCTGATCATTTTTTTATCTATTTTCCTATATTTTCCCTTTTTTTTCTCAATGGTACGCTTCTCTTATCAAATTATTTGATTTCCCATAAATTTTGCATTAACCGTGTAATGTACACGTGTCACGACTTTAAAGCTGTGATCCTGTATATCGCATTTTTTATACGCGTGTATCTTTTATATTAGTGTAGACCAATTTTTGAATTTCATCCTATCAATTTACAGAGCTCAAATGAACACATTGCATGACTACTTAAAAACTTATACAGCCTAAGTTTGGCTTGTCGCACATGCACTCACGCATGCACACACACACACACACACACACACACAAAGTTATTTAATATTACATATTTCGTGACTTAACATATGATACGGAACATTGAAATTGCATCATTATGCAAGATGCTTAAAATGGTTAAGCCTGTTTTTTTAATTTTAAAGTATTCGTTTAAAAATTCAAAGGACTTGAGATTGACTTTTAATAATTTTTTTTTTAATAGCGATAATAATAATAATAACAATTGAGCTTAAATATATCATTAAAATAATGACAGAAACAAATTTGGTCACAGAATGATTATTTATTTTAGATGCCGATGCGTTAATTCTCATATTTAAAAATATAAATACTGCGAAAATACTGATGTTGAAACGTTTCAAAAAATTTAGTCTTTAAAGAGGATGCTCTTAATGTAAAAATATAACGGTATTTTATCAGATTTCTCAACTGTTTTCTTCGGAAGCGAAGCTAATTGATCGGTTTGACGAAATAATGATTCACACGTATTTTGCATCGTGGAGAACGAAGAAGATCCCTACAAGATTTGCCGATTGTTCACATCGAAATACGTAAAATTGTACAGAGTACATTATTCGCACTTCCGTTATTGCATGCTCCAGATTCGTTTTACTTTTATGCTCAAGTAAAGTCACTAGAAAAAATCGGCGATTAAATTGCGAATTATGTAATATTTTAGAATTAGAAACGTGTGTAGGTGTATGTGCAAAATAACTGGTCATTTTCACATTTGGTTCAAATTCGATAGATTACCGAATCGACCACTGACCACACACAGTTCCATTGCAGAATACTTGCAAATAAGAATAAAAGTTATTAAAGCTGTTGCTGCCGTTATTATTGTTATTATTGGATAGTGGGAGGAAAAACACGTGAAAAATTTTGTTTTTGGGAGAAAATAAAAAGAGAAAAGGCTAAAAGATTGCGAAGTACGAGAGGGATTTTGATTTTTCACTTTTGAAAGATCATGGCGAAGGTTTTGAGGGATCTTTCCCTCGTATTTTCAATGAGCATTTTTACTGTTTTTTTTTTTTTTTTTTTTACAGTTCCTATCTCTCATTAAATTTAATCATATACATATTGTACAAAAGATATTACGAAGACGAGTGCGTGCGTTTTCTTTCGTGTTGCAGAAATATTCACATCATTAAATACAGTACCGATTTTCTATTAGAGCGAATATTTTATATCGGGGTAAGTGTCGATGAATCGTGTATATACGTATAGGTATGTATGTATGTATGTATGCATGTACGTGTTTCTGTGTATAGTAAACTCGAAAAAAACAACTCTAGTTTCATTGTCAAAACTTGTATAATTTTAATTTTGATCATGCAGCGATTACCGAAAAAAATATAATCTTTGTATTCTATAAACGCTGAATAGAGAAATATATAAAAAAGTGCCATTATTTTTTTTATATTATATGCCAAAGCGTATTGTTTCTTCTCTCTCTCTCTCTTTCTCCTTGCAAATAAATATTAATTTTTTTATATTCTTTCGATCTTTTTCAATTCGATTCAAAATCTTACAAACACATTTTGAAAATTTCCTCATTCGTTTAACACTTGCGAATGTTTCGAAGCCTCGCTACTTCGACATTGCAGATGCCGTAAATTATCCCCGATAATCATCGGTAGGACTTTTCAATCAATGATCCTAGAAAAAGGACAGAGTAGGTTTTACATAAGAAAATAGCGTTTCCTTCGTAATTTCGGAATACGAATTACGAATATTTTAAGATTATACGAACACAGATTTATACGTATATATACTACGTACGCATGTATGTGTATGTGTGTAGTACGTATATACCACTATACACGTATGTATGTGTGTTTGCACGCATATGTATAGAAAAAGATGCATCAACGCTAGTCTAAACTCTAGAGTTCTAAAATAGCGATTTATCTATATAATATTATTAACACATTATATAACATTGATGATATAACATCAAGAACAAGTAGCAAAAATATTGCTATGTTTTGTTGCTCCGAACAAATGATCGGGAAACCTAAGTAGCATTATCGAATAGAATCTTTTTCCTATTGATGTAATGATAGAAAATGGATATGGCGAGTTTATTGTTTATATTTCATTAGAGCAGTGGTTCTTAACCTGGGGTGCGTGCACCCTCTGAATGGAGCGGAAGTATTTTTAGGTATAAGATAAAAGTTTAAAAATTTTTCAATAAATAAATATTCTCGCAACGAATACAATTTCTTAAGCAAGAGAATGGAAACACATGTCTTAAAGGGGCTTGAGAACTTGCTTTTAGACTTAAAGGGGTGTCGATCGCTGGAAAGGTTAAGGACCACTGTGTCAGAGCAATGATGATGCGGTTTAACAATCGAACTCGAAATACGGCTCGGAGCACGATCTCTATGTACAAAACATAATCGCTAATTAATTAGGAAATTCGTAAACTGAAGAAGCGATAAAATTCCATTAGGAAATGCTATGTAAAACTTATGATGTTCCCTGTTGATTCTCTTTTTCTCCCTCTCTCACTCTCTTCTCTCTCTCTCTCTTCCACTTTTTTGTTCCTCCATAAAGTAATATTTATATCTACATTTATATATAGCATTGAACAACGTTACTCATTATTGGCAGCTTTTAAACCTTTCACTCGGAGATACTTACGCTTTCTCTTTTGAAAAATATTGGATAAGCGATTTCTTTTGGATATTCACAAGAGGTGCCGTGCGGGCCTGGCCTACCTCGTTGCTTCTGTGTTACTTTACACGGGGTAGTTTCCTTGGTTCACGATAGCCTTCTCAAGGACGCGAGTCCTCCCTCTACCCTTTGGTCCATCTAATCGAAAGAAGGGCCAAACAAGAAAGGAGAGCCGCCATCTTTGCGAAGGGTCCTCTCCCAGGGGGCACAGCAGCACATATGCATGCGAAAGAGAGCGTCGATTGGCAAAAATAAGAAGATAATTATTAAAATGATTTCTTTACTTGATGAACAATTCGTTAGTAAAATCATATATCTAATAAATGTATGCGAAGACGAACGTTAACGTGATGATACAACTAGAGTTTATGGTAGTATATTACAAATACACGATGGTAATACACGAGATCTGAAAATATAATGATTAACTGGATGACCGTTAAATCACTCTTATCTTTCACTTCTCCTGTATCGGTACTCGATAGACTTTAAGTCTAGCGCAGCGAATCCCCGAGATCATTAAACGTAAATACGACTGCCCCGAGTACAATAGCAACGTCTGGTAGAGACAGTTGGAGAAAGCCGATGGTGCGCTCGCCGAAAAATACAAAATGGCGTCTGCTTTGATGACCGATCGAGGCCTCTCCGACGAGCAGGTAAACGCGCAATTTACGATCACCATCTTCATCCTTCGATCGATCGCCCATCGAGCGTCTACCATACAAGTGAATTACATTAACAGCGTCGATATACAAATAATACAATTATGTTATATCAATTCTGCATATCCAACTTTTATCAGAGAAACACTCTAGCGATCTGTTTGTTTCGCGACAAGAATTTTGGTATTTATGTGTGTGTACGCATATGTCCATCAATTGCCGACGTGAGATGATGCTTCTGAGAAAACACACGTGACCCTTGAGGTCGTTTAACAGGACGCAACATCAACTTGCATTTAAATTGCAATTCTCAGTTCACTCGTTTCTTTAAATCTCTCGTTTCTCTCGGTGAAATGTTCTTCTCGGCCATTTCGTCTTCACGACTCGTCTGCGGGTCGGGAAAGAGTGTCCGTACGTAGTCCCAGAGGTAAGGAAGTTTCCATAGAAGAGTCCGGGACGTCTCTTTCTTGTTCTTGACCCACTTCGAAAACGGCGAGCCGCGGGGACTTGGCGACTGGCTGCGTAAACTCGCAGGTGAAGCGCCGCTTGTATCGTGTCTGTGTTTCAACGCTCGCTTCCATCAACGTCGAATCGTTCGCTCTAACATGCTGTTCCATCGTCCTGCAGGGAAATGTTAAGGATTGGTGATGACAGGACCCAGGAGAGCGAACGCTTAAATTCTAACAAGCGAGGAAAGAAAATCTATTTAACATAAACTTTCAATCATTCACGCATTTCTTTGTTAACGTCATACACCATATTGGTGTATCTTTTAAAATGTGTCTAATTAAAATCAGTTATTTCTCAGTACTAATTTTTGACTGTACCAATTTTAAAATTAATCCGTTCAATTG
Source organism: Sclerodermus sp. 'alternatusi' (assembly GCA_037305995.1). Classification (NCBI taxonomy): domain Eukaryota; kingdom Metazoa; phylum Arthropoda; class Insecta; order Hymenoptera; family Bethylidae; genus Sclerodermus; species Sclerodermus sp. 'alternatusi'. The sequence goes on along the minus strand of CM074547.1, from coordinate 8,627,030 downwards.
TAGTATGTTAATGCTAAAACATTGACATAACTAAATTGATCTTTGCCAGAGAAGTTTGCATTAATTCACTTGAAAAAAAAAATAATAAATAAAGAATAAGAAGCAATGGTATTAATAATAATAATAATAAGCGATATTTTCGAAAAAAATGTTAATAAATTTCGCAAGTCGAAAAAAAAGTATAAGAGATCTAAAAGTTGCTCGATTAAAAATAATATGCGTTAAACTCGAGATACTTATTAAAGATTTCATTAAATTTCTCGCATTACTCGTATTATCGTTGATAAATAATTGAAGGACGTGGAAATGGAATGAGAGAATATGAGGTTTTCTCTTTTTCTTTCTTTCTCTCTTTCCCCCCGTTTATGCTCTGAGGCTTAGATGTCTAGGAATGAATTTCCCTCAACTTCATGGCAGGGCTGGTTCATGATGGAGAGCGTTTAACGGCGTATATCACAATAATTTGTTTGACCAAAAGATAAAAGTATCACATTATTCTACAGAATTTCAAGGTCGATCAGTGATACGACCCATAATAATTTTCAGAGTCGATGTTTCTTTTCCGTTTCTCTGACTGTTCCTCATTGTTCTACCTCTGTCTTATTAACACGAATAAACGTTGATTTCCAACTTTATCGCAGACTTAATACAGACGCTTGATGCTGTTGATAGGAACACGGATGATTCGGAAAAATGGCCTTGTGCGATTCCGAGTTTGCTCTTTGCGCACACAGCCAGATGAGGAATGACGCGGGTCCATGCCCGTAACATGCCGAAACAACAACGGCATTGCACGACGAAGTTGTCCTCGTCGGACTGAGTGATCGGGGCTTACAAAAAGTTGAGATTAAGGATATGGATACAGATGATAATATATTTGGTTACAACTCCATGTCTTGCGCCTCGTCCTCGCTGAAGTCACTCATCGAAGATTCGCTATCCGACGACATTCCATTACCAGTGCCGCCGTTCTCCTGGTCCCTTAATGCCTCCTCCGTCGCATATTTCTTCACATAATCTGTAAAAAGTTTTCTTATTGAACAAAACTGATTCTTATTATGTACGTTCGCAAACCTCGCTTTAATTTTTGTTTTTAAGATAAATGGGAAGATGGTAAACTTGAAACTGCTTTAATATAATGCATATAATTAAATTTAATTTAATTTAATCTAAAACGTGTTAAATTATAATTGCTACATCCACATTTTTCTCTCAATGTGATCAAATAGAATCATTCCACATTCGGAAGTTTAATTGAATAAAGTTTCATTTATTCAAGAAATCTACATTCAAATTATGGCACTTTAGTTTGTAACACTTACCCGCTACCTTCTTTTTGTATTCTTCCGGTTTATGAAGATACATTGCCGCAGCATCCCCATTTAATGGATCAATTGGGTTGGGATATGTTAGTAATTGTGGAAGAAACGATTCAAAAATATTGGAAAGATCTAGAAAATGAAAGTAGCTTTTTCAGTAATCCTGAGCAATTTCCTCTTTAAAAGACAAATAGTAAAGCTTTGATGATATTTCCTCTAAACATGAAATATCTTGTTACGCGCAATTATCAGTTATAGAAAATTAATTTGATTCAACAATTCCTTTACAGAATTTATATGACAGTAAATTGGTAAATAATTCATTTTTTTTAGGTAAGTTTAACAATTCCTTAATAATTGTTAACAACTTTGACAAAGTCTTAATGAATTCAATAAATTAAATGCATTGTGTTAGAGGAAATATCTCTGCTTTTTTTATTGGAGCGTAAAGAAGCAAAATATTTTCAGTTTTAAATAATTCATACCATATAGAGCAGTCCAAGCTTGATTGATGACATCCAAACAAACTGTTCCCGAAACTTCATCAATATTTGGATGATAAACTTTATTCATAAATCCTATTGATGGAGATTTGAACGGGTAATGTTCAGGTAAATGTACTCTAACTTTCCATATTCCACCTTCATAAGGTGCTGCAAACAGAAAAATGTATGTATATTACTTGTCATATTACTCAGAACTGACTACTTTCAAATTAATCTTATCCTATGTAATCTAAACTACGTACATTAAAAGATTTAGAAATACCCTCCAATTTTTAATTCTTCAAAAATTTTTCTATTTTATAGTTTTTTCACAACATTACACACAAATCATTTATATAACCTTTAAACTTTATATTTTATTATTACTTTTAGGCAATATTTTTTACTTTATTTTTGAAAAAGGAGGGGAGGGGGAATATATATATATATTTATATAATAGGTTTATTCTTGTAATTACTTTGTGTTAAAGGAAAAGATGAAGGCAAAATAAAAAATTAATAAAATGAATAGAAAATCGGCAGATTGAAAGATTTATGACAAAATTTATAGGTAGGCATAAAATAAAGAATATTAAGATGAATGTGTACGTGTGTGTGTGCGCGTTTTGATAAATTTTAAAAGTATGTATATCAATTACTCGCTGCTGGAGATGTTCGACAAATAAAACAATAAAATTCTACGAAAACTCGGTGATTACAAAAACTGGAAAAAATGTAATGTAATAAAATATATTGCAATTTCTGATAAAAAAAAAAACGGCAGAAATAGTTGACATATCAAGAATCATTGCTACTCCATGATAAAAAATGTAATATCTGAGTCGTTCATAAGTCAAAAACTTTCAAATTCCATTTCTTGAATCATTCAAGTTTTTAGCTGTTTAGTAGGAGTATGAAAATTTGGTAGGATTTAAAGAACGGAATTTATAAATTTGGCCTGTGTATATTTTGCTTAATAACGGTTGAACCTCTTGTAAAATTTAAAGGGTATTGCCTTAAATCTTAAAATAAAAAAAAACACGAAAGAAAGAAGGACAGGAAAATTCTATACATATGGAGATTGATGCAAGATTAAAAGTGAATGTTTCTTTTCTTCGTTTTCTTCAAGTTTTATGGAAAACATACATGATCCAAATTTATGAAGTTTTACCAATATCTTCTTTTGAAAATAACTGACACAAATATTTATCTGGTATTAGAAGAATAACGCGTCAACCTTGGAATGTAAAGTGAACGCCATATATGCAGCATTTAACGGACACGGCATACATGAAATTTTCCATTTTTGCTTTCTTTCTCTCGAAAAGATTAGATATAAAACTATCGAGGAATGAAATTATACTCACTTCCTCGTGGTCCGTAGAATTTTACGGAGAATTCATTGAGGCCTCCAAGAATCGTTACTTCGTGTTTGCTTTCTATTCTGTTGAAACAAAAAATTACAGTTTAGATTAGAGAATTTTAAGAAAAACCTATACACATATATATACGTTTTTTTTTTTTGGATATATAATATATAAAACAAACATTTCCTTCATTTATCAATATCGATAATGAGTAAAAGGTATCTAAATGCAACGGCTAAAACAGTTTAGAAGTTAACCACTTATTTCATATCAAATCGATGCAAGTAATAAAGTACACGATTAAACCAGAGTAGATTTTTAATTCAAACAACTTTTGCAATTACCGCCACGAAATTTAAAGATCAAAAATTCAAAATCCCGAAGTCAATTTTTATTGGATGACAGTCGAGGAACAGTCGCGCAGTGTCTACCAGTTTTAAACAAAAACCGAGACCTTGTATCAAACTTGTTTAGTCGTGGTAAAATGAAAAACGTACATGAGAGATCGTCTTGAAAGAACTAAAATGGTCGTAATAGAAATAGTCTTATATAATCATTCTACGCGAAGTATATTCAAAATTAATCGCTCATTCTTCTTATTATCAACGCTACGCGTTTCTGACCTAATAAACAACCGAACCTTTGTAAACCTACTAATAAATACCACAAACAAATGAATACTTGACGGAAGCTCATTACGCCTTATAGAGTACATCCAAACCGAGATTAAATACGAATCAACTTCAATAACGAGAGAAGGAAAAGCGTTTCAAAACATTTTTACGCATCTGATACATAGAATCTCTCCATCCCCTCCACCCATTTCCCTTTATTACAGCAGCTGATACTTTTATCTTTTGCAATTTCGCGTACTTTTTGCCTGGAACCATAACAATTTCAGTGCATACAATAGTGCTTGTTCGCTGGGATGGGTTTATTAACAGCTTTCAAAAAGTTTCCCATTCCATTTCTACATATTTCGAGAGTTTAATAGGTTAGGAACGTAGACTAACGATGCTCCCTGCTAATGTAAAGTTTCTTCGATAAATGTATGCGTGCATGCGTGTGGTAAACACATACAGGTAAATTAAAATACAAAGCTCTAGCATTGGTGCGAGCACAAATAGATGGATCATTTAGCAGGGGAATAATATGTCTTGTAAGCTAGGTTACCAGCCGAGTCTCGTTTGAATTTCGAACGTTTGCCATAAACGTTACATAGTAGTTTATATAAGAGACCTTAGTGCACCTTAGTGCACAATATCATATTGCTAACCGATATTACGCGTTATGGCACGGTGTAATACACAAAGCCTACCAACCATGACACATAGGAGGCACGAAGCGTAAAAATTAATCGCAAAAATTTCAATGATAGCGTTGCTACTTAAGTCGAATGCCTCAACCAAGACGAATTCATTTACGTAATAAAAATATGTCTTCGACCGGTCCCGTATCATTGAAAAATTGCGCTAACCAATCGAAAGACGATCGACGAAACGAGAGGGACGCTTGATTGGTTGAATTTGGGTCGGGGGAATCCCCTGGAAATCGGAATTGACGAATTGCGATAGAAATTGAAATTCTCCGTTATAATTTCCAAAAAAAAAACTCGTCCCGAAGAAGATGACCGATATCACGCTCGAGAAGATGCACTTATCGGGAGATGGCGTTGAATTTGAATTTAAATTTGAATTTAATTATCGAGCGCAATTGGGCTGTGTGTGTGGTCAACCGCGATCGTTTATCATCGAAGTACGCAATTAATGAGACAAGTGAAACGTCTCGGTAATTAGGAGCGGCTATCGTGCAATTCGCTTAAGAGCTTTGGGTTAGGCACGACAGAAAAGCGTTGAGAACAGGAAAACGCATATTTTTCAAACACAACGGGCTCGCCTCCGTTGGTCGGGGGGTTAATTGTCCGTTATCGAGAATTCTTGAAATTCGAGCTGAGAAATCCGAAATATTCTGACATCGCGCGCGCGGCATTTCGGGTCATCGGCAGAAAAAACTTTCGATGCATATGTTAGAAAGCACTAACGGCCAGCGAAACGAGCATGGCCGTTCGTCCGTTGCTTACAACGACTAGAATAAAAAAAAAAGACTCGACGATTAATCCTCGCACAACACGTGATGCCACGCACCACCACCACCACCAACAACAACAACAACAACAACAACAACACACACAGTGGAAGAGCTCGTAAGCGCCAATCTCTCCCACGGCGTTCTTGTTCAGCGAAAAATTCCAATTCTCGATAAATCGATTGTTATGAAATCAAGCAACGGGATTCCATGCCGAAAAAGAAGCGTACAAAATGACGACGACGACGACGACGAGGGGGAGGGAGAACCTCCTCCTTAGGAATTGTGATAAACGACGCAAGCTCTCTATGCGCGAAATCAGAAGAAAAAAAAGTAATCCGACGAATAAACTGCGGAATAAATTAATGCCCGGAGATACCGATACAGGTAACTCTCGGCAAATACAGAGCTCGTTGCATTAGGAGTTGTATCTCGGTGAAATCGTTTAAATAATTAATAACGTCAGTTACATCGATAATGAAGATTAACGATAAAGAAACAATATGGAGGGGTATAATTAACGCGCGTGTGTGCGTGCGTGCACATGTGTGATGGTTAGATTAATGATATTACGGGTCGTAAATGGAGAATATGCTGAATGGGAATAAGTGGTAGATAATGCGACGACGAGAAGAAGAAGAAAGATGGAGGAAGAGAGTGGAAGGGAGAGAGCGCGAGAGGGGTGGGGGAAGGTAAACAAGGTCGCGCCGAACATGGTGCACCATGTGGAATACCATAAACGGGACAACGGCAACATCGATGGAGGAGGGACGGAAGCGATTGCTCAATAGTAGAGGCCCCAAGGCCCAGGGACCGTTACGAAGTATTCTAGCATGCTGCACTCTTATTTACTATCTCTCCCTCCCCTACTCGCCAGTTACGCAAAGAGAGCGGAGGGGAAGGGACGTTCATCCCCTCCCCTCATCCAGCAGCAGCTTTATCTCCACTGTGAGTGGCCAACGCGAGTTTCCAATAAACAATTTTGAGCGAGTCTCTGCATTATCCGGGGTGGCTTCTGCGATTGAGATCTCAAAACGCGTAGCTGGTGGCCACTCTTGATGGTCTCGTCCATCCGAGGAGAGCCGACGGGTGTCGAAGTTTTTGTAAACTCAACTGCCGATGGCGATCGTTCGGATAAACAAGGTCCGTCCGCGTGTCGGATTGTCTCTCACGTGGGCTCGGTCATTAGGGTACCTACCTTACCCACGTGTCACGAACGTTGGTTATTGGATTCTATTTAAAAGTATTTCTCGAGGTATAAATAAAGGATGAGATTGCGGTTAAAAATTGAGCCGTTGGATGGAGGGAACAAAGAAAGAAGGTTAATGCTGTCGTGAAACGCGTAACTCGACGAGAATGAAAGAGGGCGAGAGAGGAAAAGAGAGAGAGAGAGAGAGAGAGAGAGAGAAGCGGGGGAGCCTCTCGAAGGTCGATCAGCTGATTTTCGCAGTACGGACAAAGCCGAAAATCTCGCGCGTATGTTACACTCCACAGCGAAACAAAGCGACGAATTTCCAAAACAAACGCGGAAAACTCGCCGTTGTTCGATTTGCAAAAAACAAAAAAAAAAAAACAGGACGAGAAAAATTTCCACTTTGCTCGTCCGAGCAAAGTTGGCCATTCGACGGCAAAGCACTTCCATCCCCGAGAAGCATTGATTTCACGAAGACGAGGCACATTATTTCAGGTAGAAATGGAATCGCAGGTGAAAATCACAATCGCCGTTGCATGAACAAGATAAACATGGCGCTAATATATTGCGCACCGACACAGCCGCGCTACCTGCCAACCTATTTTCACCTGAGCAACAAGCAGCACGTAACGATTTGTACGGCTAATCGCGTGGTGCATTTAGGGAGCCATAAAATCTATCGTGAAATCGCCTTGAGGTCTAATGAAACATAAACGAGAGATTTTCCATCGAGTACCGGAGGAGCGCGATAGTTACCAGCACAGGAGGCCGCCCCGTTAGCACGCGAATCGCTAATGGAGCAGCATCATCATCGTCGTCATCGAAGACCTTATTAATTAAACAGTTGAACGGCAGCCAAGAATTTACGTGTTTACGTAAAATCTCTCGCCAAGACGGTTGTACTCGCGTCACCTTAAGATCCGGCAATAATGGTCTTTGTCAAAGCGCGTGGAAAGACACCGAGGGAGAAGTACGTTGCTCCCTGGAGCGATTAACATAAGCAATGGGTGAAATTTGCGAAAGCGCCAATGAAATCCCACGGGAAAAAGGTCCAGGAGTAACCTCCGTCGGCGACGGTTCGGCGACGGACGGTTGAATTGAAGAAAATCAAATCGATGTTGCTAAGAAGAAGAGAGTTCAGCGGCCGTTGGCCATATCCCACTGTTCTCCTGCTGCATATCCCATTGGGCCAACACGAGGAACGCATGCGGGCATTCGCGACGACGGTTTTCCTCCCAACGCAGCCCCCCCCCCCCCACCTGAATCACCAAGGCAATAACGGGCGAGCTTTTGTGGGAGGAGTGGGGGGTGGGAATTCGGTTGCAGCCAAATTACCGCAGGGTAGACTCGCCTAAGAGGCTGCAGCAACGGAAAGAAAAAGTTACGGAAGCGAAGCGAAGCCTCTTACGGGGCCACAACCACCGCTACCGCTACTACCAACACCTCCCCCCATCCCCCTGCCTCAACCTCCACAACTGCTATCGCCTACTCCACTATAATCCATAACCTTTCATTCGGTTCTACCGTTCCACCGTTCTACTTTCCACTTTCGCACGGTATCTCATCCAAGCTGCGCTATCTGGTTGTCCGCGCGGTTTCGCGGGGCACAGGTTGGATGCGATGGTACGAATGTGAAAAATGTGGAGCGTGGATTTGCGTGGAGGTTAGGGGGTCCGCCACGCTCTCGAGGCTTCCGCGTTGGCTCGCGCGCCCCCGGGAATTGCTGGACTCGCCTGGCGGCCCGCGGTTTTTCGTCTATCAAGGCCGAGGTTTCCCCCTCCCCGCGGGCCGCAGCCAATGAGACGTCGGAGTGGGGGTAGAGGGAAAATTTGCGCATCGCCGCGAAGTCTGTGGACACGCTCGCTCGCTCGCTAGCTCACTAGCTCGCGCCTACGCATGAGCGAAGCGACTCGACGCGACGCGGTGCGCGGCGACCTGGGTCAAACAATGCGTTGACTCGTGGGGGAACAATGAAAATTAACCTCGGGAGATCGTCCCGAGTAAAAAGTAGGCAGGAAAAGTCAGGCGGACGACAGAAGCGTGCGCGCACGGCCGTACGCGGAATCAGCTGGTTAAAAACAGCTGTGCACGCGTATCGGAGCTGCGCACGTTCCTCCGGAGGAGAAAACTCTCTCTTTCTCTCTCTCTCTCTCTCTCTCTTCCCCCTCCCTCTACCCGTAGCCCAACTTCGATCTACTATAAACAAAGAGACGGCGGCGGGCTTGCACCGCGTATCTTAGAAAAAATGTCGCAATAAAGAGGACGGTCATATGCGCGTCTTGCGCGCGCGCATGCACACACACACACACACACTTCTATCGTTGATGCATTTACACATACAATAAGGATGCAACGATAAACGGACTACACGCCTGCGTATGCGCTCCAAATGGATGGAAAAAAAAAATAAATGGGTAAATGACAAAGCGAGTGAATGAACGAATGAACGAATGAGCGAGTTAATGAACAATAAATAACGAAAGAGGAAAATAATATCGAGAGCGTACAATTTGATAACGTCCGTGTCCATACGTCGTTTGCCAGCGCTGGGGGACGACATGATTATCAGCAGCAGGGTTGTACGTTATCGTAGTCGAGCCCTCTCCGAGCGACCAGGATCAGCTGAGTTGAGAGGAGTGGGGGGAGAAGGAGGAGGAGGAGAAGAGAGCAAGGCGTGCAAGAGAGAGGATGACGTTACGGGAGTGGGAAGGGAAGAATAAAGAAGAGGCGATGGATCGAAATGAATTAAAAGAGCGAGGAGAGAAGAGAGGGGAAGAAAGGACAGAGGGATTGGAGGGAGAGGGAGAGAGAGGAAATGAAATAGTTACAGTTAATGCAAAGGAAAATGATCCTCGGTCGCTTCTGCGATTGGCGAACGCCGCTTCGTTTCTCCTCGTTAAAGTTCGTTCTTTTCCGACGATGCACCGTCTGTCTCTAGCTGCCAGGCCACCACCACTACAGCAACGGCAGCAGCGGCAGCGGCAGCGGCGACGGCGACGGCGGCGGCGATTGACGAGCGGCGTGGGCCACTCACGTATGAGCGGAGAAAAAACACACGGAGACACACGATCCGTTACGTGGGCCCGCAGCAGCGACGACTACGGCAACGGCGACGGCGGCAACGGCAGCGGCAACGGCAGCGGCAACGGCGGCGGCAACGGCGGCGACGGACAAACACGAGCACGAACGACGATGATGACGACAACGGTCGACGATAGGCGAAGATACACGGAGAGTAACGACTTCCTTCGCTGCTGCTGCCTGCCGATTCCACTCGACTCGACTTCACTTCACTTCACTTCAGGCGGCTGACGGAGCTCGTCGTTCCGTCAACGGCCGCGCGCTCGCTTCTCGGTCGATCGCTCGATCGCGATTTTCGATCTTCGACACTGTCCGCCGCGTATCATCGATTCTCGCGCGCTTGCGAGCAACGCTTTCTCGACGATGATCGCGTTGATTGGCGCGCGACCCTCTTGACGTTGTTGACGTTGTTGACGTTGACGTCGACGATGACTTTAACGTTAACGTTAACGATGACTTCGAGTTGTCGTCGTCGTCGACGATGACGAAAAGTCCAACGGCGAGACTGGAGAAGAGATCGCGGGCGATGAGATCAGGATGACGGAGCGAAGACGGCGACGGCGATGACGGCGACGGCGACGTCGACGGTCATGACGACGAGCAATGCTTTTACCAGAGACGGATGCTCCGCGCGTTGTTCGTGTTATTGGCGAACGACAACGCAGTTTCTCCAAACACGGCCGAACCTACTACCACACCATCACCACTACTACTCTACTACGTCCGCTAACGACTCGACAGCCAGCAGCAGCGGCACATCACACACTAGACTGTTACTACCACCACCGCCGCCACCACCATCACCTTCGCCATCAGTATCGCCACCACCACAACAACCACCCCCACTACTCCCCTTATCCGACACGGGCAAAACGCACGACGACGACGACGATTGTATACTGCGAGCGACCCGGAGGACTGTTTCTCTTTTGTTTTTGTCTGTTTTGAGAAATTCGAACGTTTTGAAATTTTTTTTTCTCTGATCGATTACAAATTTAAGCGCGCGCGCGCGCACGAAGAAATTTGCCGAGGACGTTCTCTTTGTTTTTGCTTTTATATCGGAAGATCGTCCGTTAGTTCCAGCAGAGAGTGTTTCTGCGTTCTCCACGGAGTATCGCTGTCCTCGTCTTTTCGCTCTGTCTCTCTCGGCCCTACGATCGCTCTTTCGCTCTTTGTACGTCCGTCTCCGTCTATGACCCTTTCTCACTCTCCGATTGGCGAAGGAACTAGGATCTCCCGGCTAGAGACATTCTCCACTTTCTTTTCTCAACTCTCCTCTCCTCTCCTCTCCTCTCCTCTACTCTCTTCTTCTCTTCTCTTATCTTCTTTCTTCTTTTGTTTTGGTCGAGTCCCTTCTGATTTACTCCCGTCTGTCCGTCTCTCTGTCCGTGATATCCGAGTTCGTTCCGTCTCTTTCTCTCTCGCGCTCGCTCTCTCCCTCTCTCTCTCTCTCTCTCTCTCTCTACGTCTGCCCGTGACTGCCTTTCATCTACTGCTACCTCCTAGCGCCCGCACTACCTTTCGACCCACGAACTTCGACACGACTGAATCTACTGTCCACTGGACTCGTCTTGTTTCCCAACGCCTGCGATCTACCTGCAATAGGAAATAAAATCCCCTCTAAATCTCTCATGGAATCTTCTGGGGAAAACAGCAGATGCTGCGCTCTGCCCTAGGGAAATTGCACTGACACCCGGGTGCCACCTGCGCGCGCATGTGCCCCCTGCGCAGCTGTGCGTAGCCCCGCCCACTCGCGCAGGCCCGTACTCTTAAGGAGCGGCACCCCCCGCCACCTCGATCAATTTTTCATCGATCGATTCATCGCTTTTTTATACATAAATTTATTTGCGTGTGTGTGTGTTGGTACACACGAAACGAATGTAGACTTTTGCGAGATTGCGCGTTTGTTTATTCGTTTGCGTTTTTGTTTGCGCAATTTTATCTGGTAATCTTTCACGATGTTCCATGGGCCCTCGCGAATCAGCGATAGCCTCGAGAGAATAATTGATAGGTGGAAAATTCCTATTTAAAGATAAATCGATCACACGCGCATTTCATTGGCGATACGCTTTTACTTGGGAAACTTGGAGAATGCGACTCTTATCTCGGTGGTTGACAGGGAGCTTTGATGTTGAGAGTTTTCGAAGGTTTTGGAGTCTTCGCTTGTTTTGTAACGTTCCATTTTTACTTGAGAATTTGGACATTTTTTGAACCAGGTTATGGGGGAAACGTTGGGGATTGTACAGTCTTTGCAATTGTAAAGTTGGAGTGGGGGTAATTGGAAATGTTTCAGGAGGTATCTTGTCGTAGGTCGTTCAAGTATGGTTTTACAGTCGAATAGTGGGACCAGGCCTCGAGTTTGCTAATTACGGACCTGCTTTGCCTTCTCTGTGGGCGGGGCCATTGAAAAAATGCATTTTGCACGTGCGCAGGAGTTGTTGCATCTCGCACATGCTAGGAATATGCGATCGCACTCTTCGATTCACTAATGAGTAATCTTACTTGATTCCAAAACTGCGCAGTTTTTTGTTTAAGCAGTGATTGGAAGCTGCGCACGTTCTACTTATCGCAAAGCCAAATAATGATTTTTATAGGATCTTTCAAAACAGCCATACTGAATGCAAAATTAACACTGATACATACTGCAGATATTACTTAAGAAGCAACTGATTTAAATTACTTTCAATGCATAATGTACAATCTGGAGAAATGAAGAAATTCACGTTTCAAAGAGTATCCTCTGCTAATTTATAATACAGATAGGAGTATTTATTGGTTTCTATATGAAATAAATTACATACTTTTCTCACTATTTAATGACATTAATGTTATATAAGTACAAAAGTTGTATCAAATATTTAGTTAAATACTTCTGGGAGTGAGTATTTGAAACTTCATATTTGTCTAAAAAAGTACATGAAAATTCAAAAGTCATCAGCCTTACCGGTTTCGGATGAATTCTCAACTACATTATAAAATGGCACGGTATTAAGTAGAAAATTTTTTATCAAGTACTTGTACCTCTTACGTTAACTTAGGCTCTTTATCTATTTTCTAAACTATGGAAACTATGTAAATCGTTAAATCACAATTTTTCACCTATTTCCGTCCAAGAATAAATCTACTATAAAATTGCTACACTTTTTAGTCCATGCAGTGTACTATTATAATTATGATAGTGACTACAGAGCAATTGGCGAGTACGTATTATAATCAAATGCCCAATAATGATATGTTTTATAAAAATATAAAATAGATTAAGTACCAAATAGGTAACCTTAAGAATTGCACTAAGAAGTGTAATTTATCAAAAAACCACATTTTCTTTTTGCGTTTAATTTAAATATAATTGCACGCAGTGCTTGTAAATTGCATAAATTTCATTTAACTAAACTGAGATTCATTTACTTTTTGTGCATATCATATTTAAGCGAGTAAATCGACGAAAATCAAATCTTATGGTTTCTTGATTAAAAAAAAAACATATAACGTAAAGGTATTCAATATACAATCAATAAGATTTTTATACTTGTAAACTTATGAAACCTTAAATTACATTATTCACCGTTCAAAAGAATAAAGTCACTTCATCTTTCGTATTTGTAACATATCTATAGTTATTTTTGATTGTCACTTTTTGCTTAAAATCAAATTAAATAAATAAGATTAATAAAACTTTTCTTCTAGTTTTTAAGAGATTGCGCCGCTTAAAGTATTAATGAATAAGAAATATTTTTAAGCCCGAGATTTTGGATTAAAGATATTAAGAAAACTATAAGATGAAATGACTTCATGTACAGATTACAACGTAACAATTAAATAATGGATTATTAATTTTTGAGTAAAAAATTATCAAAATACTATTTTTATAATTGTATAAAAAATACTTATAATGTAAAAAATTGTAACGCTAATACTTTAAAAATTATTTAAAAATTGCTTTCCTATATGGATATTATCAGTCGTAACTTTTATCACTACAAATACTGAAAGTTCGTCCATCTGTTTTTCAATAAATATAAATTAAAACGGACGAAAAATTTACATATAATAATAGGTACAAAACTATTGCTTACACTATTGGAAGTAATAAGTACGTACATATAAAAACGGTGATTATCTCCGATCAGATTTTTGTAAATTAATACTTTAGTCAACAGCTGTTTTCTTTGTAAACGCCGTTAATGATAACATTTCATTAGGATCCGTTGATAAACGTGAGAATTCAATTTCTTCACTTGCGCTATTATCTGTAATGTTAAATATTTAGGATAGATAAGATTATGTTAGTTCTTTTGTTTTTAGATTTTCAATAAGTCTTTCATAAAATTCTAAAGTGATGCACTAACCTGATGGTTCAATAGGCCATTGCTTATGAGATGGAGCGTAAAGACACAGTAAAGATATAATATAAATATTCCACATTCCATAAACACCAGTGAAGAAAGCAGATGTCATTTCTAATTCAAGATCTTCATCCCACTTCCATTGACCTTCGGCAACCTGATTTAATGAAAAAAAATATATCAAATGAAATTGAAAAAAAAAACAAACACACTATATCATTTTTACAAGAAAGTCAAGATTACCTGTCCCAATATAAAACCTATAACTGTAAGTGATGCACACAATAGTGTAGCCATCATTAAGAACTTGAAACGATAAATAATGCCTTCGTAATGTAAACGTCGGGCAGAACTCATGCTAGGAAGCGCTGCTCTTTTGGCACTAATATTCATAAATACTTTCCATATCATATATGACAAAAATATCAGATAAATCCCTGCTGATACTCCAGCAAGTATTATAAAGGATAACTGCAAGGTGCATATTAAGGAAATATTTAAATGTAAATTTAAAGAAAGCCTTCAAAAACATATTTTTCTTAGAAAAAGGATACTGCCATTTTAGAACCAAAATCAGTAACCCAAATCGAATAAAATGGGTTCCTCAATTGAACACCACGTTCGCACATATCAAAGATAAATAATGATAAGCATCCAGTACCAACGGCGGAAAGATGTCGCCAATAAGATTTTAATGAGCTTCTTTGATCACCTTCCTACATTGGGAAAATATTATATTATTGTTTTAAAAAATCTGTTAAAATATTATAAAAATAATAATTAAAATATATTAATATATACCTGAATCTAATGATGAGTCAAGAGAAGATTGTACAAGAAAGAACATGAAATTATAAAAATGTTATTACTTATAATTATTATTTAATATTTATTATACCTGTAGAGAAAAATTCTAATTATTCGCTAATTCCTTACCATAAGATGCTCTCCGGCAAATACAAGCCAAAAGGATAAAAGAATAGCATAAAATATTCCTTGCCGAATATCTCCCAATAAAAGCATATATGGCATATTAAATGCAAGTGTCAAATATTCCAATGGCACTAAAAACATGAAAATATTAACATAATGTCTTATTCATTTAAGATTAAGTATTATTTTTTAATAATTAACATACGATTCAAGAATTGTAAAGCACATCCAAGAGCCAATAACATATATTCTAATAGTGCAGGTGATCTTGAAAGCATGCGTACTCGTCTCCAATACCAAATGACAACGCAAAGAACAATTGGGAAAAATACTGTTTTCAATGAGACCCAAACTTTGGTGAAACCTCCATTTTGGTGAATTGTCTGTATAATTTATAATAAAAATGCACATGTAATAAATAAACTTTTTACATAATTTTAATTTTGTAGACAGCTTACCGTCAACCACAAATCAACAATATGTCCTAATCCTTGATTAATATTTTTATCTGTATCAGCAGGAAGACGAATGTTCAAGAGATAAAAATCATGATATAATGATCCCAATTCAAATAATGGAAGAACCGTACAATTGTAATTATATTGTTCACTGGCCTATAAAAAGATTTATTTTTTAATTATTTTTAATTTTTTGCAAAATACTCACTTTCTTGTAGGAACATTTGCAACGTATTGCATAATGAATTAAAGAATTAGTATTACATTAATGGATTATATTTTATATTTACATGATCTATACTGCAATCTAAAATTCTTTCTACTACAGAAGATGCATATGGTTTCCATTCATTTTCTGGATCTTCTTTATTTCTATATGCGAGTCTAGCATCTAACGTTATTTTATTTCTTGGTGCTAAAACATAAAAAGAGATCAAAGAAAGATTTAATTATTAAAATTAAACAATATTTATAATTAAATACTCACGAATCTCAATTTCTTTATGGTAAACAATATCCACTTGCAGGACACCGATAAGATTCTGTTGCCATCTAGAATAATCCAAAATCAAGTTGTTACGGGGTACAGGCATCTATAACAATAATTATACTTTATATTAAATTGTATTTTAAGGAATTAACTTACAAAATCACACGAGTTAATACTTAATAAATACCTGAAACGTGTACACGACTTGATATGCTTCGTGTTGACTTTCAAAACTGAAACGATCTAATTCTGCCTTTTTACAAACACCATGCTTTCCTCTTGAGTAAAACCATTTCCCTCCTCCAGGTTCTGATCCATTTACACGAATATCCTGACAAGGATAAGCAAGGATATTTTGGCTACTCGCAGGGGTAGGTGCTGCATCGCAAAGTAAAAAAAATTACCAATAATTAAGAAAGTAGAATATGAAATATATGAATTTCATATGTGAAGAAATGCCGGTAAATATCTTTTTAATTGCAGAGTAATAAGATTAAATTTAAGTTTCATTCAAGTTATTTAATTTTCCGCAAAAAAAAATTATTCCCAACAATTAATTCAGAAATACTGACATTGCCTCGATTTTTATTAATCGACGTTCTTTGTTTAGGAATTTCAAGAATTTGACATTTAACTTACCTATCAATCCACCTATTAGAAAACAAACTATTTGTGCTACAACCAGCAAAATAACAAGTACAGAAAGTTTTTTGCCACTTAAATTTTCTATAATAGTGCCCTGCATATTTACAGTGTATTATTACACTGTAAACTTATAGGAGATTATAATAAAATTTACGTTTGAATCAATTGATTACAAAATAAATTCGGAATACTGACGCTCTAAGAGTAACAGCATGAGAAGCTAATCATGAAATATATAAAACTATGTGGATCATGTGCATAGATTTAAAAAGATTCTATGCGATGTGCATCTGGGCTCTACTCTTCCGTTATATTACGGAACACAACAAAACAGAGAAAAAAAGAATTAGTTTGGGAATACTATTCGGTCCTTCACAGTATAAAAGAAATGGTCAATTAAGTAGAATTAAGTAGAAATCTTTGCATTTGTCGGCCACTTATAATTTAAAATAAAGAGGTAAAGCTTGATAAATTTAAGTTTAACTTTTATTAATATCTTTTGCTCGTTATAACGTTTAAATTCTTCTTAGATCATACAGAGGGTGCGCCACGATTCCTTTTCAAAATTTTACGGGATTTAGAGAGTGCAGGGGAGAGGATGAATTTCGATCTGAAATTTAGTTTTAAAAATATATAACAATAAATATACCGTTAGCTAGACAGAGACAGTCAGCTAGTTGAAGTGAGATAACATAATTCTCCCTATACTTCAACCGACTATCTTTATCTAACTAACAGTATCTTCATTATTGAATATCTTGGAAACTAAGTATCAAGTAAAAAGTAGAAAATAAAAGATCATCTTATAATTGCCCCTTCCCTGTGCAACTCCTTAAAAGGGAATATCTAATTGTTATATCTGGTATATTTATCATATATAAATACACTAACAGCACGCTTGACTAAAAGTCAATTATAAGTTGACATTTTATTATTTTATTCACATTTTGTTAACTCATTGTGGCCAGGCTCCTATTTTTGATAGCGAGCGCTTGTGACCGAGGCCTTTTGCTTTATTCTTATTTGCGTGTGTTATATGGTGATGCATTCGGCCACGTGGAAAAGCTTTTATTATCACAATTATATTTATTATTTAGTGGTCAGTTTATATATAAATTGATTTCATTTTGTTTGATTTCGCCACACGGGATGAAATGCGCGCATCACCATGTGATGTACGCAGTTCGCAACTTGCTATCTTATAGTTGACTTTTAGTCATGAATGCTGTCAGGGTATACATTAAGAGCATATACAGGGTGTCCGGAAAAAAAGGAGAAATTTTTTGAGGGGTGATTCTTAACTCACTTCTAAGAACTTTTTTCTCTTGGCATTTTTTGAATTAAAGCTTTAATTTTAAGATATTGTAGTGGTATCTTTATCGTTGAATATTTCAAAAATAAAGCTTTAAATCAAAAAATGTCAAGAGAAAAAAGTTCTTAGAATTAAGTCAGGAATCACCCCTCAAAAGTCTCCTTTTTCCGGACACCCTGTGTGTAATACTACTATAGGGTGTAACAATGATCCCCTTCGAAATTTTAAAGGGTTGTAGAGAGAATGATTCTAAAACGATTTTTCATTTACCACATTTTCATTTGAAGCTTAGTTTTTGAGATATTTAATGCTAAATGTACTATTAGTTAGACAGACAGTCAATTGGTTGAAGTGAGATAACACCATTCTGTCTCACTTTAACTATCTGTCTCTGTCTAACTAATAATACTTTTATCATTAAATATCTTAAAAATTAAGCTTCAGATTAAAATGTGGTAAATGAAAAATTGTCTTAGAATCACTTCTTCAACAACCCCTTCAAATTTCGAAGGACATCATTGTTACACCCTGTACTGTTTATACAGGGTGTCCGGAAATTGGCGCACTTCCTGGGAGGGGTAGTTTTTTGAGGGTAAATCGAGTCGAAAAGTTCTATTCATTTTTTAATCCAGAGCTTAGTTTTTGAGATATTTAATAATAAAGGTACTATATATATTAGTTAGACAAAGACAGACAGATAGTTGAAGTGAGACAGAGAAACGCTATCTCGCTTCAACCAATTGACTATCTCTGTCTAACTAATATAGTACCTTTATTATTAAATATCTCAAAAACTAAGCTCCGGATTGAAAAGTGGCCAAAGACTTCGACTCAGTTTACCCAAAGAAAACTTCCCTTCGGAGGAAGTGCGCCAATTTTCGGACACCCTGTATACACTTACCTATTCATATGCTTGGTTGAAGGATTGACACAAGATAATTTTAATTGGCGAGCGGAAGAAACAGGCCGCTTGACCGAATAGCAGCATCAGCTGTATGCAGTGACCTGACATAGCATTCGTTAAATGCTTATAAAAAGGGAACGAGTGGTTCGATATTCATAAAATTTGGAGGGAATATTCTTAAAATTATAAACTTTAAAAAAATGTAAAAAAAATTCGATTTTTTGACCAAACCTAACTACGCGTAACCCCTTAAAACGAAGGAATTATTTGCAACTGACACATTATCCTTATTTTCTATTTCACACGTTCCAATATCGATACGCCCCATGAATGTGCCATGAGAATAAATCATTTGTTCTCTAATAGCCATTTCGTCAAACACTAAATTTGCAAAAATTGTTCCCTTGCTAGTTTTCAACTTAATGGCATCAAAAGCTTCTTTGGTAAATCCAGGTGAACCATCAACGATTTTATACCGCTCTCTTAATGTGGCTGAATGCGGTAGCAGCTTTTCCCAATTTTTTCGTACATAATTATAAGCTTTCAGCGAATAAAAATGAAGTGTCAGTGCAAAGCTTCTTAATTTTGGTCAATGCTTACCTTTGTCTTTTAATTTTCTTTTCATAATATACTGCATATTCAAAGGCATTAAATTCTATAGAAATAATATTATGTGGCAACTATAACAATAAAATATATTTAAGATATTACTTCCAATAAAGAATTTGTGTACACCATTAAATCATTTACAGCAATATCATCAATTAATTTTCTTTTATTTAAATGTTTTATTAAATCATCTAAATTTTTGATTTTTTGTTTCAACTTATAAGTCTGTTTATGTAAAAGTTGAAGTACTTTGTTCTTTTGAGAATATCTTTCTTTAATCATTTTCAATGTTCTCTGAGCTCTTCTGGGAGTAGAAAAATCTTCAATTACTATTTCATTTATGAAACGTGGCTCATAGAAGCGTCTTCCTTTTGGAGTTGTACCTATTGTAAAGTTTTATTTATTAATATGATGAAAATAAAAATAGTAAAAACAACTTATTAATCTATAACAATATTTAGAAAGCAGTTCAAAGCTATTCACTTATTGTTACTTGTAAAAAGACAGCTCTTTCATACTGTTTTTAAAGAAATTTCATCTGTATAAAACACTAAAAATAATTACTATAGTAGTTTTCACTAATTTGATTACTTAAATTAGTTAACTTACTTGTTTCACATTCCTCTACAAACGGTTCAGATATAACAGATGGTTCAGATGCAATAGGCAGTACAGATGAACATAATGGTTCAGACATTTCAGATTGTTTGCAAATCAATGATGACACAGGTGAATCAATTGTTCTTTCTCTAAGTACTTTCATAACTATAAATATGAAAAGAATTTTTATGACATATATGAATTTAAATAAATTCATGTTTTCCAAAGATTTAAAACAAGTATAGGGTCTGTTCTTTATTGCATACTTTTCTGCACTACTTTACACTTTCTAATTTTTTACAGTATCAATATTCACAATGAATCAAAAGCGTATCTAAATGAACAGGCCTATAATAATAGGATGTTTCTAACCTGAAGTACATGGTAACATTAGTTTTGACTTCATATATTTTGTGGGAATTGCATTACTTCTTAATTTCCTTTTCTTCATATTTGGTCCTGGAAAGCTAATGTAGTCTTTATTTTCAAAGTGTGCAGAGCATAACAATAAGGATGACACATCATCTATACCAAATATTAAGCCGCAAGCTTTCATCCAAGACAAACATAAACTTTTATTTTTCGGAAATCTGGAGAATAAGATAGAAAGAAATTTGTATATATTTTTAAGGTATTAAATAAAATATCAACAAAACGTATAAAATAACTGATGCACTTACTTGTGTAAAGCTATATTGATACTCCTTTTTCCTTTGCACAAATAACATTCATATGCTCGAGGCATTTTTACAAAACTTAAAAATTAATTTCGCAATATAGATAGAAACTAATTAAATTAAAAAAAAAACACAACAAACTAATTTATATATGTGACGCGGCCAAAATACTTACAGCGATTATTGGCCATTACAAATTATAAATATAAAAAGATTTTTCAATAAACGCATGCGCGAACACAGTAGGGGTAACCGGGTAACGAATGAACAAGGATGCTAAACAGTTTTTGTCCTTTAGTCTCACTCCGCAGCTTTCGATTGAACCCGCGATATAAGTAATATTACATATATGATTAAGAATTATAAATATAAACAATATATATGTCATAATAAAAAAATAATAAAAATTACTAACCAATATATTTCTGATTAATAAAGTAAATAAAATAATAAAACAAAATGATACACAAGTAATAATGTTAGTAATGGCGAATTGTAATGACTGACTAGATATAACTTCAATTTCAAATTTGCGCATAACCAATCAATCTACAGGCTGTAATAATGAGATAGAGCCAAATTTTAGGAAGTTGTAGAGGAAGTGATTCTAAGACGATTTTTCATTTACCACATTTTAATCTGAAGCTAAATTTTTGAGATATTTAATGATAAATGTACTATTAGTTAGACAGAGGCAGTCAATTAGTTGAAGTGAGACAACACCATTCTGTCTCACTTCAACTATCTAATTAATAGCACCTTTATCATTAAATATCTCAAAAATTAAGCTTCAGATTAAAATGTGGTAAGTGAAAATTCGTCTTAGAATCACTTCCTCTACAACCCTATAAAATTTGGCCCTACCTCATTGTTATACCCTGTATAAGGATAAAAATATATTTCTATCTCACTTTCACACGACCATTCAACTACTGGGAGAAGTAGTCCATTTCTATATTGTTTGAGGAGCAATATACAAGCTCAGATTTTAAACAATGAGTTTTTTATATTTTAGGCAAAGGGAAAGAAATTAATCAATTACTAGGAACACTTCGAGTTTTCTCGTATATTTTTGGTTATTCACTTCAACTGTCATTCATCTACATAAAATTTTGTGGACATAAAATATTATGTATTTGTAGCTCGGGAATCATTTGTTAATAATGTTATATAAAATTATAATGTATATAGGTACAAACTAAATTTAAAATATATAAAACTGTTTTCTTGGTCACAGCTTAGGGAATTTTAAATGCCTTAATCAATATAATTTAATATTATCCGATTATATTCGAACAAAGTATACTTCTCTTAGTAAACTTCCGTTAAGATATTCCCCTTACCGTAAAACAACACACGCCACGAGAAATACATTATTAACTCTTGTATACAGATGCTCTATTCTAAACAACTTTTTCGTGCTGGCATTTGTTGATCTGAAGTTTTATTTTCAAGATATTCAATGATAAAGATGCCACTAGTTAGACAGAGACACTCCGATAGTTCAAGCGAAATAGCATTTCACTGTCTCCCTTCAACTATATGTCTATCTTATTTTAACTAATGGTACCTTTATTGTTGAATATCTCGAAAACTATGCTTTAGATTAAAAAACCGCCAAAGGAAAAATTTCTTAGAATAGCGTCAGGAACCACCACCTTACGTTTTGTAACATCCTGTATATTCTAAATATAAAAATATAAAAAATTCCTATATATTTCCTGAAATGTAATGTTTATTGAATTCTTATTGTATTTCTTATATATTAAAAATGTATTATTTTAAAATTATATTTTTCATTTGTTTTAATGAATGAATCATTAGATGGAGCATAAAGACACATTAAAACTATAGTATAAGTATTCCACATTCCATAAATTCCTGTCAAAAATGCAGATGTCATTTGGTGTTCCAAATTTATCTCCAAGTTCCACTGAATTTTGATAACCTATATTAATACCGTTAGATTGGTAAATTGTAATATAGTTGATCATTATTTTTAAGAAAGTCTTACCTCTGTTAGTGCATAGTTCATAACAGTTACTATTGCACATAATAGTGTTTCCATCATTAAGGATTTGCATCGAAATGCAATCCTTTTATGGTGTAAATAAAGAGTAGAAGTTTTACATTCAATAGGAAGTGTAGCATTTTTTATTTTAATATTTTTAAAAACTTCTCGAATTAGATATGTTAAAAATATTAAGTAAACTCCTCCTAATATAGCAAACAGCATTTTAAGTGATAACTGTATAAATTATATTAAGGAAATAATTAAAAATAAATTCATTAATTATTTTAAACATTATTTAATAAAATAAGGATACTGCTAATTTAGTTCCAAAGACTGTTGTCCAAATTGAATAAAATGGATTATTTAAAATAACTCCATGCTCAAACATGTTATATATAAGTAGAGATGAACATCCAATACCTATTAAAGTAATATGAAGCCAGTAACATTTCAATGAATTTTTTCGTTCATTTTCCTTGAAAAAAAAAAGATACGTTAATTTTTTTAAGCATAAAATTTCAAATACTATCCTTGAATTTAAATTTATTTTTTATAAAAATATAAATAGTCAAAGCTTATTATATAGAATCAAATATATAGGGAGATTTTTACACTTTAATTTATTTCTTACCATGAAATGTTCGCTAACAAAAATTATCCAAAAAGATAAAAGTATAGTATAAAAAATTCCCTGTTGAATATATTCTATCAATTGAATATATGGTATATTAAATAAAAAGGTCAAGTATTCCAAAGGTACTGAAAAAAATTGAATATTTGTACTCTATAGATTCTATTAATATTTCACATTGGTTTTATGTTTTTGAAAATATGCACTTCTATTTGAAATATTAACATACAGTTAAAAAATATCAATGCATATCCAAGAGTTAATAACATATTTTGTAATAGCTCAGAAGATCTAGAAAACATGCATAACCGTCTCCAGTACCAAATGACCACACAAAGAACAATTGGTAAAAATACTGTTTTCAATGAGACCCAAACTTTGTTGAAGCGGCCATTTTGATGAATTGTCTGTATAATTTATAATAAAAATGCACATGTAATAAATAAACTTTTTATATAATTTTAATTTTGTAGACAGCTTACCGTCAACCACAAATTAGCAATATCTCCTAATCCTTGATTAATATTTTTATCTGTATCAAAAGGAAGACGAATATTCAACAGATAAAAATCATGATATAATGTTTCTAATTCAAATAATGGAAGATCAGTACAATTGTAATTATACTCTTCAATCGCCTATAAAAAGATTTACTTTTCAAATATTTTTAATTTTTTGCAAAATACTCAGTTCCTTGTAGAAACATTTGCAATGTATTGCATAACGAGTTAAAGAGTTAGTATTACATTAATGAATTATATTTTATATTTACATGATCTATGCTGCAATCCAAAGTTCTTTCTACTACAGAAGATGCATATGGTTTCCATTCATTTTCTGGATCTTCTTTATTTCTATATGCGAGTCTAGCATCCAATGTTATTTTATTTCTTGGTGCTAAACATAAAAAGAGATCAAAGAAAAATTTAATTATTAAAATTAAACAATATTTATAATCAAATACTCACGAATTTTGATTTCTTTATGATAAGCAATATCAACTTGTAGGACACCAATAAGATTCCGTTGCCATTTAGAATAATGCAAAATAAAGTTGTTACGGGATACAGGCATCTATAACAATAATTATACTTTATATTAAATTTTTACTTTAACGAATTAACTTACAATTACACAAGTTAGTACTTAATAAATACCTGAAATGTGTACACGCTTTGATAAGCTTTGTGTTGACTTTCAAAACTGAAAGGTTCTAATTCTGCTTTTTTACAAGCACCATGTTTTCCTCTTGAGTAAAACCATTTTTCTCCTGCAGGTTCTGATCCATTTACCTGAATATCCTGACAAGGATAAGCGAGGATATTTTGGTTACCCGTAAGGTAAGGTGCTGTACCACAATATAAAAAATAATTATCTAATAATTAAAAGAGCAGGATATGGAAAATACAAATTTTATGTGAGAAGAAATGTCGACAAATATCTTTTAATTGCAGAGTAATAGATTAAATGTAAGTTTCATTCAAGTTATTTAATTCTCAATAGACAAACTTATTCTCAACAATTAATTCAAAAATACTGGCATTACCTCGATTTTTATTAATCGACGTTCTTTGTTTAAGAATTTGACATTTAACTTACCTATTAATCCACCTACTAGAAAACAAACTATTTGTACTACAACCAGCAATATAACAAGTACAGAAAGTTTTTTTCCACTTAAATTTTCTATAATAGTACCCTCCATATTTGTAATGTATTATTACACTGTAAACTTATAGAAGATTATAATAAAATTTACGTTTGAATCATTTGATTAGAAAATAAATTCGGAACACTGACGCTCCAAGAGTAACAGCATGAGAAACTAATCATGAAATATATATAACTGTGTTTATCATGGATAATTTTAAATACATCCCATACTATATACGTCTGGGCTCTACTCTTCCATTATATTGCGTAGCAACGAAAGATAGAAAAAAAGAATTAGTTCGGAAATACTAGTCGGTCCTTGACAGTAAAAAGAAATATCCACTTAGCAATTAAGTAGGAATGTTTCCATTTCTCGATCAGTTATAATTTAAAATAAAAAGGTAAACTTGATTATCCAAGTTTAATTTTTCTTAAATCTCTTTTTCGCTATAACTCGTAAAGTCTTCTTAGATCAGATAGATATTGACTGCGTGTATCCTTCTTGTATTAATGGGAAAAAAAGGATAGAATGAAAGCGAAACATAACTTATCTCTGTCTATTTTGTAATATGGTTTTAGGCTTGTGCATACTGAGATCACGTAATGGGTGCTTCAGGCCTGTTAGTCTATTACATTCGTAGTTCTCTGTGGAAAAAATTAATAGAATATTTTCCATAAATTTCTCGCGTTTTATGTTATTTTAGTTAACCGTTAAATAAGTTTTTATTTAATATAATATACATTTTATATTAAATATATTTAAAAGATTATGAAAAATGTTAGTAAAAAAAAAGCAACTCAGAACCATGTTCCCGCTTCCTACTTCCGGTATTCCTGGCTTTTTTTTCTTTTTGACAGGTGAAGAGAATCTGACTGCTAGACATTCCGGATAGCTGGGCCCCGAGGAAGATCCCTGTCCCTTTAGGAAGGAGTACTCCACGGAAAGACATCCCCGAGTAAGCATCCCCTCGCACAGCACCCCTCGCAACGAGAGTGCAACCAATGCAGCCGACCGATCTGGAGTAGTGTGGGATTCGACTCATTAAACTCCTCGTCCAGGTACTTCCTGATCACCAGGTGGGATCACCGAAACGGCAAGCTTCACCCAATGGCCTTGCCTCTAATTTAAACTTCCTGATCCCCGCAGGGACCAGAAAGTGCCATAAAAGTCTAATCCCAACACAAATTTACAGGACAGCGTTTTTTCTTTTTTTATACTGATCCATGAATCCATCATGAATACCTCGGGTTCAAGATGGTATTTAGCCAGGGGTTATGCCGGACTCCTACCGGCTAAACACGTATCCAGTTGGGCTTATGTCATAGCAAGGGCGACTCACCGTATGACATTTCTTCGCCCTTACCATGACACCCCTATGTATTTTCATAGGCACGAGAGCGTAGACATGTACAATTCTAACATTGGCGTCATCTTTCTGTCTAGATCGATTGGCACATTTACATGTTGTTTGACGGTTCGTGTGTAATCGTCGCCAACTCGAATGTTTTATAGAGGCAATGGGATTTGATCTCACACCAACAGAACTAAGTAGTTCCATTGCTATTTGACCTATAAACGTCCTAGTAGCTTCACGGTCTACTAGTGCCTGAACCTCATGCTTCTGTATCCTGATAACCACGTAGAATGTCACATCGCTGGAGGTTTCGGCCTTTGGCAAAGTCAACATCCACGTTGTCACAAGTTGTCTTTGAGAGTTCGAAATCTTTCGATAATGATTGCTTATTATCGTTCTTGTCGAGATCTTTCTGTATTGCCCGAGCAATAACTTCTGTTTTCTTCTCCTCAACCTTGGTTTGAGGTTTTTCAGAAGAACGAGATCTAGAAGTATGGCTAACCTTCTTCTCCAGGATCATGTTCGAGAAGTCTTCCGACGCGTCGAGTTGCGTATTCTCCCGTTGAAGAGCTACGAGCTCTTGCGGTCGTTTTTTGGCTGGCAAGTAGGGCATTTGTGTGTCGCCACTCCCTTCTTGCCACAACTGTAACAAAACCTGGTCGGAGGTGCTTCGCAATATCTCCAGGAATGACCTGGTTGCTCGCAGTTGAAACGGAGCGACATCTGCTTCTTTTGCGCACCTTTTAGTTTCGACCCTTTCGGACCAACCGACCTAGGTTCGCGATCTTTAGGACGAAAGTTTCGTCCTTTCCCAGAAGATTCCATCACTAGAACCCTCTTCTTCGAGATCACTTTCCTCTTCCGAGGATTCGTCTTCTTTGTCCCGATTATACCCATCGTCCAGGCGACGAAGTTGGTATTCTTCTAGCCTTTCATACGAGTTGTCAGGATTCCGATCTACCCTCGACCTTGATAAGGTCGGATCGGAATAAGAACGATTTCGAGAACGTCTATCTTGTAGTCTGTACGACTTTTGTTGTCCAGCAATACGTTCCAGATCGTCAGAGATCCTTCACGAGATCGATGTTGATCTCGCAACGATATCTGAGAAGCATGTTATGGTATGCATATGCCACCTGCACCCTGTTCGATAACCTGGGCTGAAATCTGGACAATATTTTCCTAATTCCAAGGAAGTAATCTGCTACAGACTCATTGGGCCTCTGAGTGTAGTTTGTCGGATCCATCCTTGCCCTAAATTCAGGATCTGGGCCTTCGAAGCGTATTATGATCGCTCGTTCGGCCTCTTCCCAGGAATGAAAGTCCTGTTATCGATACCACTCAAGGGCTCTTCCCCTCATAACTCCCTTCAAGGCAGTTATCAGGGTCTGACCTCGAGTACTGACGAAGCTGCGTACGTCTCGTACCGTCTTGAAGATGTCTCGGACATCCTCGCCACGATGTCCCGAAAACGTTGCGCCGAACTTCTCCAGCAAGTCGATAACGCGGAATATTGAATCATTCCTGTATGGACGATCCTCATCCGATACGGAATCCTCGGAACTTCTCCGGGTATTCCGTCTTCGAGAGCCTGAGAGGTCGTTGAGTCTGCGTTCTAGTCTCTTGAGCCTCTCGTTAACTTCCTCCTATGTCGGAGTAGCCGGCATCACGTTCACCATAGGTGCAACATTGCCTTGCGACTGAACACTCGAGGATTTCGCCTTGCGCGTCATCCATTTAGCTTTCGCCTCGAGAACTTGCTTCTCGTCCCTTTGGATGGTCAGCTCCTCTACCGCCTCTACCATCGCCCGTATGATCGGGTCTGTCTCTGGAGTCAGTAGATCCGAGATCTTCATTTTCGATTTTGGCTTAACGCCCGAGATCTCTCTGGTATCGCTGGGACCCTCGTAGAAGGACCACCCAGAGTCGCCGCTTTTGGTGCTCATGGCTAACTGAGAACGACAAAAAGTTTTGCGATGGCAGCTATTTAGATTTTCCTATAAAGGACGAGATCCGCAAGTGTTTCCACTTGCCGAGAAAGTATCGAGATCTTGGAAAATCCAAGTCTTGGACTGTCTAGGGATTGCTACTAGGATTTCCCGGAGCGAAGAAAAGTACTCTCACAGTCGAGCAACCATTTAGATTTTCCTATCAAGGGCGAGATCCGCAAGTGTTTCCACTTGCCGTGATCAGATCGAGATATTCGAAAATTCTTGTCTACTTAGGCATTGCCACTAGGATTTCTTGGGGCAAAGGAAAATCCGCTCACTTTGTCCGCTCTTCTGTGAAAAATCCGGGGCTACAGCCTCTTTCTTCGCCTTTGCCCTTGTCGTTGCCTGTGAGCTCTCTCTCGCCCCGGGTTGCTTCCCCTGCGTCTGCAGATTCAGCGTGGTAGGCACTTCCGTGTTGAGTTTGAGCTTTCCCGATTTCCATCAGTACAACTCCTCCGGACTTTTCCATCCTTCCTCTTTTCTTTTTTCGCTTGGATCGTCGGAGTTATTTCCTCCAACTCCGTCCACTTCCATGGGACCGGGATTTCGTCTCCAAGATCGATGGTGTTGATCGATTTCATTTCCAAGGTTGACTTGAAAGGTTGAGGTCATGTCGAGCCATAAAAAGATTATAAATCTCCCTTGCTCCGTTATCTACACGTCGAAAGTCGACGTTGCCATTCTTTCCGCTTTTCTTTTCTAACTCGCTTTCATCAAGTGTTATGTTAGAATTCCAGACTTCAGATTTGGCAACATCTCGACGATCGATATCTAGGCATACGTCACTTTTGCCAATGTTCCGAATTCATCCTTTGACTTTTCCAAAATCTTGTCTCGGTGTCTTCTGCTTCCTAAATCAAGATAATGTTTTTGGCCGTGCGCTATCTTTGTCTCACCAGGATATTTTCGCACATGTTTATGGCCACACCTGTCTATCGAGATCATTACTTGTTGTGCTCAACCCTTTACTGATCTCGTTTCAAGATCTTATACTCCACATGGAACTATGGAGGTAGAACCGAGCGAGAGCCTTCCAGGAGCCCCAAGGTCATTCCTGGTTCTCACTTACCAAAACTATGTAGGTTTTGTATAAAAGAGCGAGATCGTACCGATATCCTGGGGGAAACCCTCTAACTGACTCGAGTGCCTGGTTGAGGGAAAACTGTTCTCTATCACAGGTCTTAGCTACTCCACTTCTCGGTGTTCCAACCACCCTCCGACCGTTAGGGTATGAGGTCTTCCTCCTACGGGAAAAAAACTATTTTTCGTTTTTCATACTAGCCAATGAATTTCTGATTAGTAAAATAAATAAAATAAGAAAACAAAATTGCATACAAATAACAATAGCGCTGAAGGTGTGGCGGCGAAAAGTTTAAAGATTGCGCGGAGGGTTGTTGGTAGGGGAGGTGGGAGAAGGAGTGAAGTGGGGAGAGATCCGTCTTGGTTGGAGTGCAAAATGGTAATGAAAGTTCAAAATCTTTACCTCTATTTCTGACACAGTTCCTCTACTCTCACTCCATTTCCCTACTCCAAAACAGCTTAATTTTTAATAATTTTAAGTGAAATTAGTATTAACCCTCTCATGCTCCCCAGCTCTCTCCATTTCCTATCTCTACCATGTGTGAAGGGTATTACTACGCCTTAAGAGGATCCTTTCCCGACCTAAAAAGGTTTGTGTCTTAACTAAATAGAGTGAAAGAAAAGATTTTTTATCTTGTTCTCACTTATGAAATTTTTTTGTTACGCCATCTATATAAACTAATTTTTACTGTTTTATCTGCTTCAAGCTAAAATAGAGCAAAATTTTTAGCAATTTATAACATTTTTTGAGAACATTTTCCGATCATATTTTTCAATATTTCTAACCGAGACAAAACTCAAATAATTTTGTACACCTTCCTGTACGTGACTCTTTCAATTATCGAAATAACATCTACTTTCTCAGTTACAGAATCAAATATTTATACAAGTTTGGGTTATAATAAATTTTGTTAAAACTAAAAAAAAATTTCACGCAGGTTCTTTAGGCTTTTCGCATTATCTACATCAAACGATTTCAAAAAAATTAATATTTTTTTTAATAGGAACCGTTCCTGCGTTTTTCGGTCGGGAAAGGATCCTTTCAAAATATCTTCTTAACGCAAATTCAATTACACGCCGGGAGAAATACACTATTAACACATTTTCAGATACACAGGCAACAAAAAGATAAATGATTAGTTAAATATTATACAAACAAGGATTAAACAGGGT
The DNA here is from genome assembly GCA_037305995.1 of Sclerodermus sp. 'alternatusi'. Taxonomy (NCBI): domain Eukaryota; kingdom Metazoa; phylum Arthropoda; class Insecta; order Hymenoptera; family Bethylidae; genus Sclerodermus; species Sclerodermus sp. 'alternatusi'. The sequence continues at coordinate 8,596,630 of CM074547.1, read as the reverse complement.
ATTTATTTTGGAAAATTTCTCTCAAGTTAGTTCTAAAGTTCGTGTGCGTTTTTGAATAGCATATATGCTATTAATGCGCACGAAGTTATGGACTGACTTGTATGTTATGGACTGAAATGTAATGTTTATTGAATTCTCATTGTATTTTTTATAGAATAAAAATATATTATGATAAAATTATACTTTTCATTTATGTTTTAATGAATGAATATTCATCAAAAAGTGAATCATGGGATGGAGCGTAAAGACACATTAAAACTATAATATAAGTATTCCACATTCCATAAATTCCTGTGAAAAATGCGGATGTCATTCGGAGTTCAAGATTCATCTTCCAATTCCATTGAATTTTAATAACCTATATTAATTCAGCTCGATTTGGTAAATTGTAATAATATAATTGATCATTAGTTTTAAGAAAGTCTTACCTCTGTTAGTACATAGTTCATAACAGTTACTATTGCACATAATAGTGTTTCCATCATTAAGGATTTGCACCGATATGCAATCCTTTTATGATGTAAATGGAGAGCAGAAGTTTTACATTCAACAGGAAGTGTAGCATTCTTTATTTTAATATTTTTAAAAACTTCTCGAATTAGATATGTTAAAAATATTAAGTAAACTCCTCCTAATATAGCAAACAGTATTTTAAGTGATAACTATATAGATTATATTAAGGAAATTATTAAAAATAAATTCATTAATTATTTTAAATATTATTTAATAAAATAAGGATACTGCTAATTTAGTTCCAAAGGTTGTTGTCCAAATTGAATAAAATGGATTATTTAAAATAATTCCATGTTCAAACATGTTATATACAAGTAGTGATGAACAACCAATACCTATCAAGGTAATATGAAGCCGGTAAGATTTCGATGAATTTTTTCGTTTACTTCCCTTGAAAAAAAAGATACATTAATTTTTTCAAATGTAAAATTTCAAGTTTATCCTTGAATTTAAATTTATAATTTATAAAATTATAAATAGTCAAAGCTTTTTATATATAATCATATATATAGGGAGATGTTTTTACCCTTTAATTTATTTCTTACCATAAGATGTTCGCTAACAAAAATTATCCAAAAAGATAAAAGTATAGTATAAAAAATTCCCTGTTGAATATCTTCTATCAATTGAATATATGGTATATTAAATAAAAAGGTCAAGTATTCCAAAGGTACTGAAAAAAATTGAATATTTGTACTCCATAGATTCTATCAATATTTGACATTGCTTTTATTTTTTTGAAAATATGTACTTCTATTTGATATATTAACATACAGTTAAAAAATAACAATGCACATCCAAGAGCTAATAGCATATTTTGTAATAATTCAGAAGATCTAGAAAACATGCATAACCGTCTCCAGTACCAAAAGGTAACAAAAGAAACAATTGGTAAAAATACCGTTTTTAATAAAACCCAAGTTTTGGTAAAACCTCCATTTTGATGAATTGTCTATATAATTAATAATAAAAATGAACATAGTGAATAAAAACTTGAACAGCAGCTTTAATAATTAAAGAAATTTATAATAATAAATCATAATAAATTTTTAATAAATAAGTTCAATATCTTACCATTAACCACAAATCATAATTATTTTTTGTGTTTTTTTTATTATTATTATCATCTTCATTAGTAGAGAGTCGAATATTTAAAAGATAATAATCATGGTGTAATGATCCCAACTCAAATAAAGGAAGATCATTGCAATTGTAATCATATTCAAATGTTGACTATAAAACAAATGTTAAAATTTTTAATTTTCTTTCAAACTTGTTATTATGAGAATTAATATAAGTGTAGAGGTTTTAATAATGACATGTTTCCTAGACTTAAGGGGTTATAGAGGAATTTAAGACAATTTTTATTTATTACATTTTAATCTGAAGTTTAGTTTTAAAGATATTCAATGATAAAGGTACTATTAGTTAAACAGAACAGTTAGATAGTTAAAATGAGATAACGCCTCTCTATCTCACTTCAACTAATTGATTGTCTCTATCTAACTAATAGTGCTTTTAACAATGAGTATCTTTAAAATTAAGTATCAGATGGAAATGTGGTAAATGAAAAATTGGCCTTCCTACATCCTCTTATACTTATGGAACATGTCATTGTTACAACCTGTATAATATTTAATACTGACATTATTTATACTACAATCTACAATTCTTTCTTTTATAGTACTGGCATAAGTTTTCCACTCATTGTCTGGATCTTCCTTATTTCTGTATGCAAGTCTAGTATCTAATGTTATTTTACTTTTTAGTGCTAAAACATAAGAGATTAGAGAGAAAATTTAATTATTAAAAAATGAATAAGATTTATAATTAAATACTCACGTATTTCAATTTCTTTATGATTAGCAAAACCCACTTGTAAAATACCAACTAGATTCTTGTGCCATCTAGAGTAACTCAAAATTATCTGGTTACGAGGTAAAGGAAGCTATAATAGAATTATATATTTCCTCAATTGTATATTTTTATATAATTTAATTACATTTGATTAAAAATAAATATTTAACTTATACCTGAAATGCGTATATAATTTGATTTTCTTCATACTGATCCTCGAAACTGAGGCTATTTAAGTTTATGATTTTACAATTATTTCTACCTCTTGGATAAAACCATTTTTCTCTTTCTAATTCTGATCCATTTAAACAAATATCTTTACAAGGAGTACCAATAATATTTTGTGTACTTGTCAAGAAAGGTGCTATATGATAAATAAAATTGCAAATTTATAATAAATCTTAAAAAGCAAAAAATTTAGATTAAAAGAAACATAAAGATTTCAATAAAAATTAATTGAAACTTCATTATTATCTACCCTTTGAAAATTTTTGCACTCATCTAACATGTATCAATACATAACAAATGCATAACATGTATTCATAGTATATAATTTATATTCTTCTTTTATATAAGCATTTAATAGAGTATTTAAGAATTTCATTTTTTACTTACCAATCAAACCGCCTAATAAAAAACAAACTGTGTGCACAATTAAAATTAATAATATGATAAATACAGAAAATTTTTGGCCGCTAAAAACTTCAGTTTTATTGTTTTGCATTTTTGTAAAATTATTAAATCTTCTATTATTATCAAGTAATAATAGATACCGTTTTAAAACAAGAATCGTAAAAGAACCTGGATAAAACTGACCATCTGCATAAATTTTCAAAGATTTCGACGATCAATTGGATTTGGTCAGTGCTGTGACGTCATCGCTACATCCACTGTTTATTCTTACTATCACTATTTACTCTATCCTCCCTCCTCTCTATCCTAATATATTCATAAGTAAGTGATCAGCTTGAATCACGTTTTTATCGAAAAACTATTATTCACATATACGAGTTCATATATATGTATAAATTTATTTTAAAACCTATAAATTTATTTTAAAGCCTTAAAATCTTTATTAATAACTTTAAAGATTGTACAAAATAAATGATATTGTACGAATAATAAATAAAATAAACATAAATAGTTGAATTACACAATTGTAATTTTACTTTAACTCATTTATCTAAAAATAAAAATAATTTAACATGCAACAATATTGAAAATAAATCGAGTGCAAAGAGTTAATTATCTCTTAAGAAAAAAATACGTATATTTCTTTTTCCTTAGAGAAAAGTGATAAAATAAATATTTTTTTCTAAAATGAAAATTATACAATGTACCAAAACTCGTGCCTCCTTTATTCTTATGAAATCCTTGCCCCTGTAATAATTAGTTAACGATTTTAAAATGCTAATTGTTAACCGATCACTATTGTACTGATACACTACAATTATTTAAAGTTATTTTTAACTGTTGCATTACAGTTACATAATTATTATATTATATTATAGATGCGGTATGGATATGGAACTGAAAAATGTAAATAAACTTTAAAAATATATCAGTAATCTGAAACGGTTGATAACGTTACCGATGACTGCCGTGCATCTCATTAACGTCAGAGTAATTATAAAATAAAAAGTGCAAAGTACATTTAAAACAAAATTTGAAAATTTACTAATTATGGTATACCTTATTTATCATATTAATATATCATAAATTTTGTTGTTAAATGTATTAATTTATAAAAAAATGTTAGTATCTTTATCTAACTAATAGTTTTTAAAATTTTATGTACTTTTTGTACCATAGTATGAGAAGCATACGAAGTATAAGGAGGGGCAATTCTTGACACTATTCTAAGGACTTTTCTTCTTAGCATTTTTTAATTTAAAGCTTTATTTTCAAGATAATCAATAATAAAGATTTCATTAGTTATACAGGGTGTCCCGAAAAAAAGGAGACATTTTTAGAGAGGTAGTGTCTGAGGCTATTCTAAGAAATTTTTCCTATTAACATTTTTTGATTTACAATTTTATTTTAAAGATATTCAATGATAAAGATATCATTAGTAAAACAGAAATACTTCAATAGTTGAAGCGAGACAGAGTGGCGCCACTTCATTTCAACTATCGGAGAGTCTCTGTCTAACTAATGGCATCTTTATTGTTGAAAATCTCAGAACTAAAACTTTAAATCAAAAAATGCCAAAAAAAAGTTCTTAGAATAGCGCCAGAAACCACCTCTTAAAAAATTTATCTTTTTTCTTCGAATACTCTGTACATATATTGTGAGATTTCTTCCATTAATAATTGGAAAAGTTGCAGGATAAAACACTAAAATTTTAACAAAATAAAATAAATCTATTTATTTTAATTTTAAATGGATCATAAATAAAAAAAAAAAAACTACAAAGAAGAATAAGCGATATACAGAATGTTACAAAATTGTCGCATTTCCTTTAAGGAGGTTACTCTTAAAAGTATATCGAGATAAACAGTCTTTCGCTATTTTTCAATCTGGAGCTTAGTTTTCGAGATATTTAATAATAAAGATGTAATTAATCAAACAAAGTCAAAAAAATATATGCAGAGTGAAAGACAAAATTCGAAAATAGTATTATCTTACTTCAATTATCTTCCTGTCTCTGACTAACTAATAACATCTGTACTTTTAAATATCTCAAAAATTAAGCTTTGGGTTGAAATGGTAATGAACTCGTTGACTCGATTTACGCTCAAAAACTTATCTTTCAAAGGAAGTATAGCAATTTTGCATCATTGTATATAATAGATTGAATTATTTAAAGTTCTTTTATATTAGAAAATTATTTGACTAAATAATCCCATAGCTTTAAATAATTAGATTTAAGATTTCAAGAAAGGATACATGTAACAATAATAATAATAATAACAACTTTATTGATAGGTTTCTTTGGGTAACCTATAGTTTACAGTAAGTGTCATAATATACAAACCGTAACAATAACTCTGAATTCTGAAACTTAATTTTAAATATATACAGGGTGTTCTAAGCAGTCACTTAAGCTATTCTAAGAACTTTCTCCTGTTGCTATTTTTTAATTTAAAACTTAGTTAGAAAAAGACAGAAAAATAGTTAAAGTGAGATAGATAAATGCTACTTCACTTTAACTATTGTAATGTCTTTGTCTAACTTATGGCATCTTTATTATTGGATATCTTAAAAGTAAAGCTTTAAATCAAAAAATGGCAAAAGGAAAAAGCTGTTAGAATATTGTCAGCAATCGCCCCTTTTAAGAAATTGCGATTGTTTTGTAACACATCCTGTATAACAATAAAAATACTATTAGCTATATAGAGACAATTAGCTAGTTGAATTGAAATCACTCTCTTATTTCAATCAACTGATTGTCTCTGTCCAGTTAACAGTACCTTTATTATTGAATATCTTTAAAACTAAGCTTCAGATCGAAAAGGGTAAATGAAAAATCAAACTAAAATCCTCCCTTCTACAACCCCTTTAAATTTCTAAGGGGATCATTATTAGACCTTGTATAGTGATAATTCAATTTTATAATATTCGGTTTGTATAAGATCTCAATATCAGTTGTAAGTAATTCAGAATATAAAGCATAAAATGTACAAAGTGTCCAGTACTCTTAAAGTATGTAAAAGGCATTTAAAAGTATGCTCAAGATTTTTTGTGTTACTGAGATTCGACATGCCCATACATGAGGATTTACAACTACAGTACAAGGTGGTGCCAGCACTCCAGACAATTCGGCAAGAGACCCAGCCGAGAATAAAGCATAAATTAACCTGGCGTTATTTTGATAAGACATTCACATAGGTCAATGAGGTTTTGTTAATTTCTCTGGATAACGACTTAAATGTATACTACCCGTAACAAAATAAGTTAATCCGGTCACTGATGTCATTTCATAGGGCGTACTCACGCATTATTGAGCTTTTCATATGGAAACTAGATACTGTATTATCCAAATGAAAGATCGGTCTAGCTCTTATACTCTGAGTCGGGGTATAAAATTCGAGGGTAGCAACCAGATCTGATGTATATGTAGTATATATAAATTATAATAAAATTGCGGGAGACTGATCTATATAATTAGTAATACTGTAAAATTAACAGTTTATAGAAAAGATACTAAAAAAGGTCTAATGATAATCCAAGAAATGCTCTTGTTCAAAGATAATTATGTGTACGTATTAGAATTGATTCGTTTTGTGTATTGTCTTTATTGCTCCTCCCCTAGTGATATCAAGTTTTTCAGTTTGATCAATAATCTACCTTCGTTATGCACTATTGCGTTATGCCCATATGCATCGAAAACATCGTTGTATCAAATTGCGAAAGCAATTTTATTCATCAAGTCTAACAGCAAGTTTATTTATTAACGTAACAAAAAAACGCTAAAAAACGATAGCGATAATCATCCCCGCAGAACCTCTTCTCTTCATGGTTGACAATCTTTTTTAATTCTCACTTTCAACTCACATGGTGGCGCAGTAAATCCAAACGACTTAGCAACTTCGGTAAGGTCTAAAGTCTTCACATTAAAGATTTGCTTCAGATGATGCGAATCATACGCTCCCACATAAGATTTATATGCTTCTTTTGCGGACATATTAAAGTGGTAATTTGTTGTAATCAGTTTCTCCAGCTAAAATAATAAAGTTTAATTTTTTCATTGTAAATTAATATATTTTAAGTCCTTATAAATTATTTATCACAGAAAAAATCATTATGAAATACGATCCTACATTAAAACAGACAGTAATCACTGTTAAAAGTGTTTTCTTAACATTAGCTATATCAAAATGTATGCCTATGCTCAGACTGCATACTTTATTTTTACAATTTTTAGATGGAAACGTGTTAAATGAAAATTCCTTATAAAATTATTTCCTCCATAACCTCTTAAATTTATGGAATACATTATTGCTATACCTTTCATAAATACTGTAATAGATTAACTTACCAATTGCTGGAAATCAACAATTTTATTCCATGCAAATTCGTATTCATTAACAGGTACACGTGCTTGTCTAAGATAATGAAGAAATTCTAGTTCCTGTGGTCGCAATATTAGCAAGGCATGACCTTTGCTACCTTCTCCACGAGCTGTTCTACCAACCCGATGAATATATTCCTTTATAAAATCACCAAATAATGAAATATTATATTAATTTAATATTTTCAGAAATATAGTTTTCATTTTGAAATATATTTATATGAGGAATAATAATTACTTTTGGATCATCCGGAGGGTCGTACTGCACAATCCAGTCAACATCTGGAATATCAAGACCTCTTGCAGCTACATCAGTACATAAAAGAATTCCGGTTGAGGCATTACAAAATTGCAGAAATGTCGCTGTTCTTTTTGTTTGTTTCTGTTTCCCCTAAAGTAAATAATGAGAAGTTTAATATTTTGCTTAATATATCAAGAATGACATTACGTTACAGTACGCACATGTATACTTAACACTGGTAGATTTATATAATTAAATAAATCATGATGAAATTTAACAGACATGCAAGAACTAAAAAAGACCATTATCTTTTTGTTCTTTTTTTTCTTTAGGAATGTGAATAAAAGCAAAAAACGCTTTTCACTTGGACATACAATATATCCTTGCTCCAATCCTTCTGCAGTAGCTTTTTCTTTCTCATCATCTACTCCTACATAAACGGGATTTTTCTTTAAAGCTAATTTAGTTAGCATTTCAGTCTTTTTAGTTTGTGTTGCACTGAATAGAATAGTTTGCCGTTTTTCTAAAATTTGGTTAAAAAGTGTTATTGATAAATCTTAAGTAACTAAAAACATTTCAATAAAAGTTATTACTAACTTGGCAAAATATTTATAATCTGTTTTAGCTCTTCTTCAAAACCAATGTCTAATATCTTATCTGCCTCATCAATAATAAGGCATTGCAAATTTTTGTACAAAAATACACGGGTATTTTGTAAATGATCGAGTAATCGACCAGGTGTAGCTACTATAATGTTAACTCCTTTCGAAAGTTTCTGCTCTTCAGTTTTACGATTGGCACCACCTATGAGTAAATCGTAGGTGTGATCATGATATTTCATTAATTTTTTTAATACATTAAATGTTTGTATTGTTAATTCTCTCGTAGGTGATATGATAATGCAACCAACTCCTACAAGTAATAAAAAAAAGTTGATGTATATATGCACAAAAGTAGCTTCTGTCTTTTAAAAAATATATATTATACATACCATTACAAGGCTTAAATTTTAATTTATACACAAGTTCAACAGCAGGTATCAAAAATGCTAGGGTTTTACCAGAACCAGTTTTAGCAGCACCAATTAAATCTCTACCTGCTAACAATGGAGGTATTGTTCTAACTTGTATAGTTGTCATATCGATGAAGCCCATGTCTTTTATAGCATTTAACGTATTTATACATACACGGTTTTCCAGAGATGAAAATTTGGTATTACTTAATATTAATAAAGCTAATTCTGAGGCAGATACTAAAAACAAATTAAAAACAAATATATTTGCTTATGAACAATTAACTTATATATATACTTCATATAAATTTATTCCTTACAGTTTTCTATACATTTATCATTATTTGAACTTTTTAATTCGACTTTTTTATCATTTTCCTTCTTTGGCCTTAACTTTAATTTATTTTTTGTAATTTCTGAATCATTATTTTGTAGATCTACCTTTTTCCCTATTGAAAAAAAAAATTAAAATGAAATAGTAATATATACAAATTGTATAAATATAAGAATACCTTATAACCTACTTTTAACTGGAATATCTTCTTCGTTTAATTTCATCAACTTTTTATTATATTCAAGTTTTGAATGAATATTATCATTTTCTTTAACTTTTCCCATATCTAAAAAAAGAAAATTATACAATTTTTTGAATTATTGTAAAAAAAAAATACAAATTTTTTAATTTATAAAAAATAATGATATAACTTCAAAGAAAACTTTACCACTTTTTTTATCTTTTTTTCTCTTTTGTGATATGTTTGATTTATTCTTCTCCTGCTTCTTAACATTTTTCATCAAAATTTTCTCAGGTAATGACATTTTGTTAATAAATATGTTATAAAATTATGATATACAACGATATCCACGTGTTTAAAACACTAAACAAAGTACATGCTTAACCCATTTGCATCCGTCAGTGGAATATTCGCACATAATCGTCACCTTTCACCATTATAACGAAACTCGAAATAATCCGGGAACCGCAATTTTGCTTTATTATTATTAATGCCTAAATTTAGCAGCATAATTAAATCGTATTCGAACGTAGTATCTTGCCTGAGGTTAACCAAAAAAACACTTGCATATGCACCGGCAAAGGGGGACGGATGGTATCCCATAGATATAGAAATAAGGAGATGGAGCAATTTCTTGCGGTTGGGAAGCCACTTCAGGGGTGCGAGAGGTAATAGTCACGTGGTATTTTGGTGCCAACACAGCGATTGGTTGAAAATTTGTAGAGGACTGAAAGATGTTTTGTACAGTATACAGAAGGTTATAACGGTGTACAAGTGTTTAAGAAGTATTAAAATTTTTACATATATATATTTTTTTTATAAATAAGTATTAACATTAAAATAAAAAATAATGCCACTTTGCTTTATTCCAAATTGTAAAAATCGAACAGTAAATCATTGTGTACTTGGACAAAATAAAGTGGATACAATTAACCTCTCATACCATCGGTTTCCAAGAAACGAAAAACTAAAGAAAAAATGGTGTGAGATGTTAAATTTAAATAAAGAGCAAATTCCAGTCGGAGCTAGAATTTGTTCAAAACATTTTGCAGCTGAAGCCTTCGATTTTTCATTGAAGAGGAGGAGACTTTGACCTGAAGCAATACCATACATTGATGCAAATAAAGTGGAATCTTCAAATTTAGATAATGAAGAATTTCATGAAGCAGATAAAGTTGACAGAGCAGTTTCACCTATTCCTGAATGCAGTTTTTCAATAAATAAATTAACAGATGATAAAGTGCAGTCTCATTCATTAGAAAAGGAATATCTGCAACAAAAATTACAAGAGACGCAAACAACATATAAGAAAAAGATCAAAGCCTTACAGCAGCAGCTTCGACGCAAGGAATCTAAGATTATTTCTTTAGAAGCTATTATGCAGGCCCTTAAAGAAAAAAAATCTTTTAAACAGTGAGGAATTGCAAATAATAAAAGATATAGGTGGGGCAAATTATTAATATATAAAAGACTTCATTTCATCACACAACAAAGTCTTAATAAGTCTGATAGTATGCGACATACTTACAATAAACTTATTTTGTTCAAAGGACAGTCAAAATAAATAATCATACTTGTTTATATATACATCTTATTTTTTAATTTTTATTCTTTCCTTTTCTATAATCCTTTCTCCATAATATAACAAAAAAAATTTATATTTTTATAACATATATATTTTATATTATTAATATATTATAATTTATAATAAAATAGTTCAAAATTTATCAATATGATTAAAATATCTAAAAAGTATATAAAAATTATTAATAAAATATTATTTTAAATAATTTCACTACAAAAGCATTTTTTTATTTTACTTGTTTTTTTACATTACATTGAAAGACTACAATGCATGTAACAAAATATAAATAACATTAACTATAATGAAAATAAACTTCGTTTAACGCGTTAAAAAATTTTTAAATTCCCGCATTTATACCACATCCAATGACCAATGTGGCACCTAAATACCACGTGACTATACCCCTCGCTCCCCTAAATCGGCTTCATCTCCCTCGCCAATAGTAAGGCTTTATACTCTGTCTCCTTATTTCTGTCTATGCAATACACTATACTATACTATCTCTCTCAAATGCACGGCCGAGGGGTTCCTTTCTTTTTCTCTAGCTATAGGTTGTTGGCGGGGACAAAGGAGAACATGGTGGGAGGTGTTCTGATTCCTCATCATCGTCTTACGCACGCTATATAATAAGGATAGCTTTATATGGAAAGAAAATTCTGAGGACAACGATGGTGTCCCTATCGGCGTCTTTGTCACGCAGCCGCTGTAGCATGCCTATACAATAATTAAACTATCTTTTTTCGACTAAGGAGCAGGCTACGGCAGACCGCCATTGACAGCTCGGCGTGAAACGTCAAACGTCAAACGCTGCACGTGCTGATATTATGAGCACTAAATTGCACATTATTTCTCATGCTTTTTTATAGGAGATATTTGTGCAACAAGAACAGCTTTTTCTCATAAAAAAATTATTTATCCTAAAAATAATGAGTAAGTATGCACAAAATAATTATGCATTATCTCCTATACATCCACCCCGCGCCAATTATTGCGTGATTATACATTGTATTCCAGCGGCCACCTACTGTGGTATTTATAATATAATTTTATTTTGTATCGAGTCTGACGCAATAAAGCCGCGATTGAAGTCATTGAGTGTGTGACTTTATTTATACGACACGTGCCTGGCCCTCAACCTCGGGAGAAGCTGCTCTGGGCCCCTTATGTAGTGGTTGGTTTCCTTACGGGTGGAGGAAATCCATTTATTACTAAATAAACTAAAGGTCTTTGTTTCGCGATCCGTGCAACGTGGAAGTTCGTGTTATGTAGTGCTCTCATTAAGAAAGAAAGATTTAATCAGAAGTGTGCATCAGCATTTCACATTATTTCATCCCAAGTGTCATTCAATGTGCCATTCATTGTATGCATCAGTGCAAATCAATATCCACATAATTTTTTGTACGCAGGAGTACAGATTTCGCTTGTCGGCTCCAGGACAATTTCTTCATATAGTCCGCCTCAGGACATACAACAAAGAATTGCATTCTAAACTGGAAGTATTCTGTTAAAACATTAAATATTCACCTAATATAAGTTAATTTATTCATAATATATTTCAATTGTCATATTTTTTATCGAGTGTTTAATGATAAATTATTCAGTTAAATCAAGTCTCTCTTCCTTTGTCCCTTTGTTCTTATACTTCCACGCGACGATTCCTGTCGTCTTTAACACCTAAGGACCAGTGTAATTAATTCAATATCTATGGGTTTATAGATTTTAATTTCCACAGAAACTATATATTCAGTTAGCATGGCACTTTTACACTAGAGACGGTTGACACAAAACTTTTAACTATAATACATTAATAAAATAAATCTGTTTAAACTATAAACTTATTAACAAATACAATTAATATAGAAAGAACACGCTGAAAAGTCAGTAAATAATTTAACACTATAGTGTTATCAAACAAATTCAAGATTATGGAATTATGTTATATGTATAAACAATTATACAACAAAATATGAATCAAAACTTATTATATTAATTTCCACAAGCCAAATGAAATTTTAATGAAACTATCCGCATTATTAGCGTAAATAATTTATTCAATTTTAATAGATTCAGAGACCATAACGGATCCAAACGTTAACTGGCCCTAACACCCCTTTTTTTTTTTTTTTTTTACTGTAGGGGAAAATCTGAAACCAGACACCCTTGGCCTTTGATGGAAGTCGATCAAGGGTAGTGTGGGGTTCGACCCACTAAAAACCCCTGTGTCCAGCCATTTGAGGACCACCAGGGAGGAAATACTTCGAAAGGCTGACATCCCCCCGATGGCCTCGCCTCTATTCTGCCTCCCATCCCCCGGGAGGGATGGGAGCGTAAATATGTGTACATATCCCGGATGCTTCTACTATTGCTACCTAAATAAAAAGTCGTTATGAAAAATGTGGGAACGAGACATCCCCATGGTCTGCATACAGACACGATTTTTACCCAATTTGGGGCCAAGTCTACAATACCCATGGGGCACAAGGACAGCTAAAAGACAAAGTAGCCAAATAGGGTAAAAAGACAACCAAAACAATTAATCAAATACAGCAAGATTACACCTAGAAAAATACAACCCTCTATGAAAAGGGGAAGGTCTGTCTAGTCTCACCATTGAGACATAAAGTTGCCGAGTACAAAATAAAGAGGTAAATTAACAAATTAAAATAGCACAAATACATTAAGAAACATATAACCCTCAACGAAGGGGGGAAGGACTGTCTAAAAGATACATATAACCCTCAACAAAAGGGGAAGGTCTCTTTAAGTTCACCGCAGAGAACCCAGGGAAGGCTTCAGGGGTAAAAAATAGTCACCCCCAGAGGGGTGCCCCCCCCGAGCAAAACAGTAGGCCCTCCCAAGGGCAGCCAAAAGACTGCCGAGAAATCCCCGTCCCCTACCCTCGAATGGGAATCCACCTATGGAGGGTGAGAGAACCCCCGGACGGCATCCACCAACCCCGCTGAGTATAGGACATTAACGAAATGTGAAGGACGTGGTGTGTTCGCTAAAGTAATACACTAAGGATTGGATAAATTTGAAAAGTATCATGAAAAACATATCCATATATAGTTCATGGTATATGAAAGTATCATAAGAATGATGTGTTGTGCAACGCTATCAAAGAAAATATAGTAGAAATTTAATGTAAAATATAAGTATATATATATTGAGGTAAGTAATTATAAATAAATTTTAGCACAAAGCTAAGTGAAAAAGTAATACGACTAAAAAATAGAAAATTATTGTAATCTAGTAATAGAATGCATGTTAGAGCGGATAAAGGAATTATGAGATACTTTTAAGGTTATGTATACATCTAGAAGAATAGAAAATAGCAAAAACACTACACAATCAGGGACTAATTGACGCAATGAGCAGAATATAAATGTAAGTATTATTTATTAATTATTTCCAAGTGTTTCAGATAAAAAAAAAAACATAAGATCGTAGAATACCAGAGATGGAAAGTTATTATTCACATAAAACAAAAGAGAGAGGAAATGGCAAGTATATAATATTGTAGATCATTAGACTGTAATTAATTTCAAATTAAATTTGTAGAAGCGTGAGTAAAAATAAATATATTATAATTTGAATAATGAAGACATGGAAACGGAACGTGACACAAGTTACAAAGCACATATACAGACAAATCAAGGAAGAAAAACAAAGGATAATCATGCAAGATAAGTTACACATAAGGGGAATCACAAATAACATGTATACATATATTACTTAATAGCATGTCTTTTATTTAAGGTTCTTAATCAACTTAGCGTGTTCGCAGTTCATAGAACCACAGTAGTGTTGATAATTTTTACATTTCAAGTCCAATTTGCATGGAATGCAAATAGGAGGAAGTGTGCATAGTGAGTGCTCATTGTTATGTGTATGTCCACAATGTAGGCATAAGTGTGTGCGCGCAAGGTGCTTATTCTCACATTCGTGATTGAAATGGCCAATATGGTGACAAATAGTGCACTTTTTTAGTGGTATCGGTGTTGTGATGGTGTAGTGAAAATTACTCAGTATCATATGATTAGCCTTAATGATCTCGTTGGCAGTCATGTTATCGACAAGAAAACGTGCAAACTTAGGACGGCTGTTGGAGGAGTGTGCATATAAAAATTTGTACTCTATAGGATTAAAATGCTTGATTATATTGTCAGTTTTATATTTGACATATTCATCACTGTCACATGGCCCAAAATTATTAATTTGTAGTCTAGTTAGCGGAGTTTTAATTGTGCCTACTCGATTGAGCTGTGACTCAACAGCGTACTTGAATTTGAGAATGTCATCATGACAGGATCCCCTGATATCAATACAAAAATTATTGTTTTTGTTATAATATTGATTAAAAATAACAATGTTATAGTCCCTTGGATTGATATTGTTTTGTATGTTCATGACAGCGTTGTTGATCGTGTCGGAGATGCAACCCCAGGGGTTATAAACTACATTATCAGAAAAATTGATGATTAGTTTGTATTCATTTGGTGGTTTACGATAAATTTGTCGTTCATTATCAGCCACGTTTATCATTGATTTATTTATTATATTGGAGTTACAAAAAACTCTACAATTGTCGTCTCCATGTTTATGTGATTGGTTAAAAGTGTTATGAGAATTATAGAAATCCTGACAAAACTGAATTTTATTCTCAATTTTGTTTAGAATTAGGTTAAAAGAGTTCATTAGTTGTTCCATTTTGTGAATCTGATCAGAGGTGTCAGCAATATGATTCACGGTGATGTTCTTATTTATTTTGAGTTGTTTGACTGGGTTCAGATCTTTTGTTAATTTTAAATTAACTTCTTTAGTAGATTGATCATCCAATTTTTGTATATTACCAGGTGAGGGGTGTATTTTTTGTGAACATTGTGAACAAATAGCTTTATCTGAATAATTCATATTTAATTCAATAGAGTCTGTTTGAGTATGTATAGTTTTCAATTGTTTTATGTTGTTCTTATTTTTAATAATTGTTTCTGTTTTTATATAATCGTGATCAGTATTAGCTGTAATGTTGGAATTCATGGTTGGAATATTGTAGTTTCCCAATATGAGGATACCACATGAAGTGATATGCATCTCCGTCAAGAATTTATCATAGTTGCGAAAAGGATATTTGTGAAAAATATTTAGAATATTGTTAGTATTATACCCAATAGATTTAGGCATTTCACTCAGGGAGCAACGATCCTCTAATCTAGAATCATCCGTCTTGTCGTTTGTGTTGTCTAGTGTTGTGTTAAGTGTTTTATTATCATCGAAGGAAATAGCAGCAAGTTGGTTTGTAGGTGTATCAATTGGTAAGTCAAAATTACCCATTGTGGATCTATCCGTATAATTATTATCTTTAGAGTAGTAAGATAAATGTCTGGACTCACCATAGACGTCGGTCGGTAAAGACGATCGCAGACAGGTAGAAGTAGATATATTATTGGCAGTATTAAGCAAGCCATAAATAGGGGAATCTTCAGTAACATCAACAGATGGAGCCACCGGGGCTGTAGGTATATCCATGGGTTCACAGATACTATGATTATTTATTAATTTTTCAATTTTGTGAATCTCGTTAGTCGGTATTGGCATTTCAAATCTAATTCCATCCAAGTAGTCAACATCATAAACGTTCGAAGGTAAGCGGTCGCATACACTATTCGCATCGTTCGGTAAAGGCAATCCCTGGTAAGTGGGAGCAGGTATGTTACAACCAGTAGTAGAAGGTCCATTGATAGAAATATCTTCACTGATAGCGATAGGTGGAGCCACCAGATCAGCATGTCCATCCAGGAAGACGCTCTCGCTAGTTCTGCTTGGTAATTGTGTATGGTTACTGGTATTATCGGACGATAAAGACTTATCTAGATAAGTGAAACCAATTGCATGGTCAAAAGTAGTAAGTGAGTTATCGACAGAAGGGACAACCATTGATTCCACAATGGGAACATTCGATCTCAAATGACAACTGTCGGTTAGTGTAGTCGAGTCACAATAGTCAGCAGTCGGTAATGCCTCACACTCAGTACACTCTGGAATGGTAAAAAGCTGTGCACTTTGAGTCGGTAACACCGATCTCTCTATATTTATGTTAGCTGCAATTCTAGATGGAACATTATCCATATTAGTACCCATATCAATACCCAAGTTATTAATTTCTAATTGCATTTTATCGATTTCTTTGATTATGGCCCTGCACTCCTTTAAATCTTGGTCAGATATAGGTTTGCCGGTTTTATTAGTTTTTTCATTTATAATTATTAATCTAGCATTATACCGTTCGACACGGCTTACACATTCTAGTATTTTAGATATTTCTGAAGGGCTATACTTATCTAGGATTGTATTAGAGGCATCCTTTGTAATCTCATCAGCGGGCCGAATATTTAATTTAGATCTGCCACAGGAAAGTGTTTGACCTTGAGTAGACGTTGTCTGAACCGGTTGTAAATTATTCAAGTTGGATTTTGAATAGGAAGCATCATTCGTATTAGTCTTCACTGTCTTGGCATTTTTTCCATCATCAACAGCCATTTTCGAATTTCTTGATGAATTCGCATTTTTCTTACTACTAATTTTGTTTTTATTTTTTCTCATTTTATAATATTATTATTAGAGGATATAATCCTGTACACCTAATTAAGATTAATTATTAATCAAAATGTTGTGCAGAAAAATTAATGGTCATTAAGTCACTACACAGGAATTACACACCGCACTTATAACTAGAATAGTTAGAAAAATACGTATATTTAGCGAATATACGTATGTTTGTAGTGCTTAGTAAGTAATAGTTTAAATAGTTGTATAACTTATAATATAATACTAAGAAATCACCACCAATAAAAACTTGAAACTAAACGCAGATTTGTTCTAATCAGATCGCTATAGGAATAATTATCATTAATTAAGACGATCCTTAATCTATTTCAGCTTATGAACACTAGGCAAAAATAAAAGTTATAAATGATAGAAATTTGCTACTTCCTTTTATCACAAAATTAAACGCCGAACTAGTCATTGATAGCATGATATTTAAACTTATTTCTTATTATAGTTATGTAGAAACTATGGAGTTAACAAATGACACATATGTGTGCCAATTTGGCAGAATTAGTTAATTTTTTCACTTTATAGAAATTAATTATGCTGATTACGCAAAATATTCAACTACAATAGTGCAAAATAGCATGTATTATAAACTTTAAGTCATCTAGCTAGATCTTAGATTGTAAGTAGGTAGTAGATACAGTAGATATACCGCATTCAGCAGAGCGACGTCGGGGCATGTCCGACCACCACGGAGGTCGGAAGTGAACTGACCCTATAACACCCTAAATTAATAAAATTAACTCCCCGAAAACAACCCCATGAATATAGGACCCTGAAAAGGACCCTCCATGTATCTATTTGGCCCTCAAAAGGGCCAAAGGAGGAGGTTATCTTTGATGTAAAACGTCTCAGGAATGCTGCTGCACCGGGTTTGGATGGGTTTACAGTCCCTGTGGTGAAGTCACTCGTCTTAAGAAATACTGACTTATTTCTAGGTATGTTCTCTTACTGCATTCTTTACAACTAAAAAAAACGTGTTAGGGTCAGTCAGGGGTCGGAATCTTTCCGCTAAAATCAGACTTTTTGTTAGTTTATCTACAACGACAGGATATAGATGGCGCTAGTATTCTTAACAAATGATGTCGGTAATGCTTATCTATTTCCTGTTAAAGTATTTTTAAATATTTGGACAAGTATGGATACATTTCATAAAGTTAAATATTTATTTGCAAGCATGGTGAGAGCGTTTTGCATTTTTGGGTGTCCTTCCCCTGCATCTGCACCAAGCCATAAATTTCCAAACGATGAAATACATTTAAAAATGTGGATAAATAAAATTAAATATTTTAAAACTAATCCATCGAGTGATGAAGAATTTAAAAAAATGAGAGTATGTCACTTGCATTTTGTTGAGGATGATTATAAAATGGGTGGTTATTCCCTCAGGATTTTAAAATATAATGTGGTACCATCAAATCATTTTCCAGAAGAAAGTTTTGTAAATAGTTTTAAACATTTGCTTGAAAGCAAAAATTTGCCAAAAGTAACATATCTATTTTTATCAAGTAATATCTCATTTACGCATCAATAAAACATTCAATAAGCTATATTTTAAATAAAAATTTCAGGAAGATGCAGGAGGAATTCACGAAGTTTTATTAAATAATGAAAAACCGTGTTTCAGTAAAAATATTCAAGAAGCACCCAAGACTACTGTTCGTGGTAAGGAAAGTTTTGTATTTTTAGGGTCTCATAATCCGTGAATTTGCAATATTAATGATCATAAGGCGAATTTTAATTTACCGTTTTTCTAATTGAAGTTAATTTTTAAATGATATTTAGTAATAAAAATATCATTAGTTAAACAAAGACTTATAGTTCAGGAGAATATTGTATTATCTTCCTTTAACTAATTGTATCTTTATTATTGTATATCTTAAAAACTAAGCTTTTAATAAAAATGTGGTAAATAAAAAATCGCCTTAGATTCACTCAGGTTTTAGAAGACCAGGGTGCAAGAATTTAGGCCCCGTTTATAAATATTAAGGGCACAGAGCTTACGCCATGTTTCCCTAATATTTTTAAATTCACAGAAGGGTTTAAATTTAGAAAAAAAGATAACACGCTCAAGTTTTTAATTTCAGTATATTTACAGTATAATTACATCAAATACAACCACATTAGTTTTTTTCCTCCATTCATGGAGGTTGTTTTTTAAACCTGTATGTCTTGCCTTTCTTTTTATTAATAAATTGAATATTCTTTTAATTTATCATCTTATTTTATTTATGTTACCTGACTATTTTCCTTTCCTATATCCATCCCCTTTACCTCTTATAAAGTTAAAACGAATGAGAACAAACCCAAAGAAAAGACTTAAAATATTACACAACTGCACAAAAGAAAATTTTACAGTAAGAGAAAAACAATTATATCATATAGTAAAAAATATAAGGCAAAAGCAACTGAAGATGGTAAAGAAAATAAATAATTATAAATTAAGATTGAAAGAAGCAGAAAAGTATAGCTTAGGAAAGAATCTGCATTTCATAATGAATAATCTTACATCTCAACAGAAAATGTTCTTAGAAATGCAACTTATGTGAAGTATAGAACTTTAAAAATTCGATAAAAGAAGTCAGTTCAGAATCACCACACGTGCCACGAAAATTCATTGCTATCAGAAACTTATTTCTTAATACTTCCTGAACATCGGTAATTGGGAACATACAGGAAGGAAATTGCATTTTTAGTTGCTCATGGCAACCAGAAAATAGGGCATTAACGTCACGCATTTCACCATCTAGAATGCAAACTCAGTGGACCCTCTTCATGGTCCGAGATCTTTGCTTAAAAGAGGGAGTATCAAAAATTTATATTCAGTATTCATTTGACTTGAGAGATTAAAAATTAACGCATTGAATTGTTCCGTGATTTACTACGGCATCAATAACGTCAATTCTCAGATTCGACTTGTACTTGTCGCTAGAAGATTATTCCTCTTCTAGCAGGAAATCTTCTAGAACTGAAATACTAGATTATCGTCAGCCGGTTATTAGTGCATAACGACGTGAGAACGGATAATACTAGATTTCGGGAATCCTAGTGATACTCCTTTTTTACATAGATTCGTTTAAATTTTAACATCTTTGTGAAGAGTCATTCTTGTGTATTAGTGAGTGCGTAACCGGTATTCAGCAGAAATACTACACCTCCATGAATCACTTAGCTACCGTCCTGGTTGCCACAACTAAAGGTTATCTTTTAATTATTATTTATCGATAAATTCTGTATTGAATTCAGAATTTACACATCCCTCTCCTTGAAAATTAACTATTCGAGGAATTGTTTAATAAAGATAACTTTAATCGTATATCGGATATCTCCGAAGTTACTTAGAGAATTGTTATAATTATTTATGAGAATTGTAATTGTTTCGAGATTGTAATAAACTATTATAATTCATTCTTAATTTATTCTTACTCATTTTACCTAAAAATCAGATAAGGTACGCTTAGCGTTTTGACCAAAGGAAAAGCCCACCTCAGCAGTAATTCTAGCCGCTCGGAATTATTGTTGAAATTGAACGCGTCTTTAACTCCCAAGTTTCGACCTCTATTCAAAATTGACCTAATTCCCTAATATCATTCTAAAGATTCGTTCAGAACATTTATGACATCTATTCTCCGATATCTCCATTCCTATTGACAAGGATCGTATTTAAGGATTATAGATTTAATTACATAAACAACCGTACACGCTCCGCAGTACGTAACACAGAATATGACAATGATCTTTAAATTTAAATAATAGGTGGGGTGATTCTAAAAAAAACTTTTCATAATATTGATCACTTTCTCATATAAAGCTTATTTTTAAAATTATTTAATGAATTACCCTCCTTACAATCTTAAATTTAAAGATATAAAATTTTTATATTCTGCATATATGATATTTAGAAAAATAATATGTATTTTATTGTTTCTTATATTTTTTATTAAAGGCTAGAAGATTTACTTTACAACAAAAAATATTTTCCCTTTCCTTATACAAGCAATCTGGAAAAAGCTATAGATTTTTAAGAGAAGTATTTTATTTACCAAGTCCTAGGTGTTTGAGAAAATTATTACAAAATATTTATTTGAAAACCGGATGTAATAAATTTATTATAAATAATTTAAAAAAGCAAGTGGAAAAAATGCCTTTTAAAGATAAAATATGTTCTCTAATCTGGGATGAAATGGCAATAAAGCCTCATATAGACTATAATGAAAGATTAGATTTCATAGTTGGATTTTCAGACTATGGAATGTTAAGAATTGCAAAATATGCAGATCATGCTCTAGTTTTTATGATTAGAGGAATTAATTCTGGCTGGAAATATCCGGTTTCATATTATTTTTCTGATGGTCCAATGAATTCTAATTACCTGAAACAATGTATCGAAAAAGTAATAAATGTTTTAGTTAAATGTGGCTTAACTATAGTAGCATACATTTGTGATCAAGCAAAAACTAATGTTGCAACAATAAATAAGTTACAATTAGAAACGTCAAATAAAATTTCAGGAGAAATTAAATACAGTAAATAATTAAATGCATAGTTTAGTTATTTGATAATAATTAAACTTTATTAATTGATAAACTTATTCATGTTCAATTTTTACAGACAATACTATAAATATTTTTGAACAGCAAATTGTACCATTATATGATCCTCCTCATTTAATTAAAGGCATTAGAAATAATCTATCGAGAAAAGATTTAGAATTTGATTTTAAAAATAAATTAATAGAAGAAAGATCTTTTGCATCCTGGAGAATTATAAAATTAGCATATGAGATGGACACTGAATATCAATCATTATATCGTCTAATGCCAAAAATAACCAAGGAACATGTGTATGAAAAACATATAAAAAAGGTGCGAGTTAAAAATGCTACACAAATATTTAGCAGAACAGTAGCAGGATATACAGGGTGTAACAATGAGGTGGGGCCAAATTTTAGGAGGTTATAGGGGATGATAAATAGAACATTTTTTAATAATATATCTGTGGTCCCTGATCCTTCTACTGGGAGTTGCAGGTCATCGAAGATCCACCTGTTTTTGGTGTGATTGTACCGCTGACTCAGGACCGTCAACGCTTGGCGCGTGCCCCACTCGCCTGACTTCAGTCATCTATGCTAGATTTTCAGGATAATTTATTTTTTATTTAAAAGAGGAAAAAATGTATGAAAGGACACTAAATGTAGTGCCAGAGCTCTATTTAAATATCATTTATGATACCTACCTCATTTCTTTAATTCTGTAAACCCCTGCTTGGGGATGTAATCGCAGCGGGTCCTTACGGCTGGGCTAGAATCATCATTTCTTTCTGTTTTCCTTCCAAAAAGAAAAACAGAAAGAAACGATGGTCTTCTTCCGCATCATCTTCTTTCCTAAACACTAACACTGTACACTCATACACTCACTCACATACACTCACATTACGCGTCTATATTAAAACAAAAGACTGTAATGGCTCTACTTTGCAAAAAACGAGTGACCAATTTACTATGTATTAAAACAAAAGTGGGTCAGTTATCTTTATGGATTAAAGACGTACTGATCAGTCTCCAGTGCATAGTGCTCAGTGCAAAATTAATTATGGAAAATTATAGTTTCCAAGAATTAGCTGACATGCATTTTGTCTACGGCATGGCTAATGGGATCTCACGAGAAGCTGAGAGGATTTATCGCGAACGTTTACCCAATCGGCGTTGTCCGAACCGGAAAATCTTTACTAAAATCGCTCAGCGATTACGCGATACAGATACGCTAAAGCCTGCTACCGCTCCCGGGAGTAGTCGAACAACGCGAAGTGTTGAATTCGAAGAAGATGTACTAGATCGCGTAACAGAAGATCCGACGGAAAGTACACGGTCCATCGCGCGCGAAATGGGCACAGATCACATGAGTGTGTGGCGAGTGTTACACGAAGAAAACTTGCACCCATACCACTTACAAAGGGTGCAAGAATTAAAGCCGGAAGATTTTGAGCCGAGAAGACTTTATTGTCAGTGGTTTCTTCGGAAGTGCCGCGAAAATCCGGACTTTTCTCGTCGCGTGCTTTTCACTGATGAAGCGTGCTTCACACGGAATGGCTATTACAATAGTCGTAATAGCCACATGTGGAGTGAAGAGAATCCACATGCAATAACTATTGTGTCGCAACAGAATCGATTCTCAGTAAACATTTGGGCCGGAATTATTGATAACCAAATCGTCGGTCCATACCTCTTACCGCCGCGCTTGAACGGTAATAATTATGTTCAATTTTTAGAAGAAGTGCTGCCGGAGCTCTTGGAAAATGTACCATTGGACATCCGCGCGAACATGTGGTACCAAAGTGACGGAGCACCACCACACTTTACGCGGCGCGCACGTGAACATTTAAAAACCACTTTTCCAAATCGGTGGATCGGTAGAGGTGGCCACAAACCTTGGCCAGCGCGTTCTCCAGACCTCACGCCCTTAGATTTCTTCCTGTGGGGGTACGCGAGGTCATTAGTTTATAACACTCCCGTGGTGAATGAAGAGGATCTCACTGAAAGAATATTTGCGGCGTGCAGTGGGATCCAAAATAATAACAACATTTTCACAGCGGTTCGGGAAAACATTTTAAAAAGATACCGATTGTGTATCACAAATCGCGGCGGGCATATCGAACATTTAATTTAAATATCGCGGAGTGATGTTTTAGTAGTGAATATTAGTGGTTCTGTGTGTGTGAGTGTATGAGTGTACAGTGTTAGTGTTTAGGAAAGAAGATGATGCGGAAGAAGACCATCGTTTCTTTCTGTTTTTCTTTTTGGAAAGAAAACAGAAAGAAATGATGATTCTAGCCCAGCCGTAAGGACCCGCTGCGATTACATCCCCAAGCAGGGGTTTACAGAATTAAAGAAATGAGGTAGGTATCATAAATGATATTTAAATAGAGCTCTGGCACTACATTTAGTGTCCTTTCATACATTTTTTCCTCTTTTAAATAAAAAATAAATTATCCTGAAAATCTAGCATAGATGACTGAAGTCAGGCGAGTGGGGCACGCGCCAAGCGTTGACGGTCCTGAGTCAGCGGTACAATCACACCAAAAACAGGTGGATCTTCGATGACCTGTAACTCCCAGTAGAAGGATCAGGGACCACAGATATATTATTAAAAAATGTTCTATTTATCATCCCCTATAACCTCCTAAAATTTGGCCCCACCTCATTGTTACACCCTGTATATATGAAATATTAGAATTATGTCAATGTGTTTATTCAAACACATTATTACTATCATATAATATGTATACTCGCACACGTAGAATTTTAGTTCCTCTCCGACAGCTACGTCTCAGATGTCGCTCTGTGGAAAAAGTCACTCTTAAGAGCATCCTAACCCGACCAAATAACAATTTTTCAAATCATTTGGTTATGAATCAACGGATTTTAAAGTCATTTGAACTGGGTGTACTAAGTAATATAAGGAATGAACGAAAACCATTCTTTTTTTAAAAATCGACAAAAAATTATGAAAAATAAAATTGTCATTAATAATTGTTTTCGTAATATGAAAAGTAGGCATTTTTTTAGAAAAAGAAAGAATCTCGTCGATTCTGACATTTAAAAGGAATCATGTGAGTTTGGTCCCGATTAAAAATTCAAAGAAATGTAGCCGTATTTTGAAAAATAATAAATGTTATAAAATTGCTAAAATATCTGCCCTGTTTTATCTCGATGCAGATAAAACAGAGCATAAATTAGTTCATCAATTTTCGCATAGATAGACATTACAAACACACATAAGAATAAAGAAATGTGTGTCGTTTGTGTAGTAGCACACTACACAAAGCGAACGCTTATCGCAAGAAAGAGAGAGAGAGAGAGAGAGAGAAGAATAGAAGGGAGGAGAAGGATAAGCAAAAAGTGAGGCCCGTGCATCTCCTCACGACAGCACGAAACTAAGCTTATATTCTCTCTCTCTCTCTCTCTCTCTCTCTCCCCCTCTCGCTCGCTCTTTCTACCACATGCGATGATATTTCATTTTCTGTCTTTGTTTCATGTCTTATCGAAATGAGACAAAGTGCAATACCACTGGCAGATATTTCTCCAGGACCGGCATAATTTAGATTTTTGATGAATAATCCGAAATCGAAATAAATCTCATATTTTTTGTCCGCGCTGACCGAATGAACAAAGACGCCAAGCGCCTGTGTTTCCGACGGCGGCACAGCGATTCCCCTCTCTCACGTACTTTCTGCTATAAAGAACAGTAACGTGATTGGCTTAAATTTAAAAGAGGGGTGCTTTTTCTCTCTTCTTGATTCTGGAAAATTCTCTACGACACCTCATTCCCAAAGTGAAAGTGTAAAGAGAAGACGTGCTTTACCCAATTCTACACAATGACTAGGAGATCAATGGTAAGTAGAATGTTAACTTTTCTACTATTATTTTCTTTTTAACTTATTTTTTCTTATTAGTCTAAATTATAAATAGTTTTGCATGTCTTTAGTTATATTTAGTTTCATCCGCTGCATAGTCTTTGTGTGCGGCGGATTGCATCATGAACAGTGCATACGATTCAGTTACGAATAAGTGTTTTATCATTCTTTTGCCAGTAAAGAATATCTAATTTCTTTACAGAAGTACAGAAATATTCTCTACTGGAAATATGAATAGGAAACGTATCAAACAGTCAGATTATCGTATGCACCGTTTACGGTGCTTTCATTCTATCCTTTGTTCTTAATTTTAATATTTTTTTTCATTTTTAGAAAACTAATGTCGAAAAATGGCCACCATTGCCTACCCCAAGGGCAAAGCGTAGTGCGCCCGCGCCTTCACCGGGGCCAACACCGGCACCCGCGCCTCTACCGGGGCCAACACCGGCACCCGCGTCTCTACCGGGGCCAGCACCCGCACCTGCGGAAATGAAGGCAATTGTAAGTTTTTAATTAAATATTCATTAGTAGAAAACATAATATAATAAATTTTTTTTTTATTTCAGATTTCGAACACTTTGCAAGAATTGGCCTGTGACAGGAGAAAACGTTGGAGGCAGCAACGGGCTGCCAAACGGCTTGCTGCCAAACAGCAGGGGCAGCTCGGTTCTGTCCCTACGGGTCCTGTCACAGGTCAATTTTATGGGCCACCCCCGCAGCCGTACAACCAACCACCCCCGCAGCCGTACAACCAACCACCCCCGCAGCCGTACCACCAACCACCCCCGCAACAGTTCCACCAGCCACCGCAACCATTCTACCAGCCACCGCAACCATACAACCAGCCACCGCAACCATACCACTATCCACCGCAGCCGTACCAGCCACCCCCCCAACCCACCTATCAGCCACCCCCCCGACAGCAAATATACCAGCCGCACCCCCCGCCGAGCTACCACTACCAACAACCGTAATAGGTTGAAAATAAAAAATAAAAAATAAAGTTATATATATATATAAATAAAGTCTATTTTATTCTCCTATAACATTATTAGTTTAATATTTAAAATATAATGAAATTATTAAAAAATCGAGCCTCGACAATTTAAAAAATAAGAAAACATATTATGAAAAATAAAATATAAAATAAAATTATAATAACATGTGTTGTCATTTCACCCTTTTTCAATCAGAAGTTTACTTTAAAAGATACTTATAATAATTCTATTAGATAGACAAAGACGGTTAGTTAGCTAAAGTCAGATAACATCACTCTCTCTTACTTCAACCAACTGACTGTCTTTCTATAACTAATAGCATCTTTGTTATTTATCTTTAAAACTAAGCTTCAGATTGAAAAATGGTACATAAAAAATCTTTTTCAACATACCCCTTTTACAATCGGTTAGAGGTTCCAAGGAGATCATTATTACACCCCATGTATGTAATATTTTTGCGCGAAAAAGCTGACACCGCGATAACACATGAATCAGTCAACAGTGTCGAGTAGTGTCAGTGACCAAAATTGAAAATTAGTATTGTTTGCGGTGTTTTTTTTGTTATTTGAACTTATATAAAGTGACAGAGGTAAGTTTATCATAATTTGTTATAATTATTTAAGAAACGTTTTATGTCATTCGATAAAAGATGGAAAAACACGTGATGTAGGTTATGTTTCGTAAAAATATAAATAATATCATCGTTCATAGAACTTGGATATTAATGAATTTGATATGTTCTTTTATGTAATATATTTTTGGAAGATTGTTCATTATTCCGTCTTTTATCTGAACCTCAATTATTTATTTATAAGAAAATAAATTATTTACTGTACTTGACGTTTCCCTGATACTTATAAACACGTCAAGCACTGAATAATTTATTTCCTTTTTATTAGACAATTATTCTAATTAATAAGAGGAATTGTTCAAAGAAGTAAGTATCTTCTTTTACATTTTCTAATAAATGTTTATGATTATATGACAGACTTCTTGCATGGCGTATGTTTGTGTTATGTGCTATGCCCCATGGAAAGCGAGTCTGTGTTCCCATGTATGTGTGTGTGTGTCGTGCTGCGATTCTTCTGAGCATGAATGTGTGTTAATGTCTATGTACGTATGTATGCGTGTGCTTGCGTGCGTGTCGTGTCTGTGGCTCTGTATGTGCGTGTGCTTGCGTGCGTATTTCGTATTTATGTATATATGCATGTATGCACTGTGAGTCCAAAAAGTATTCGTATATTATTCAAATTTAAATAAATTTTTAAACAATTGTTAAAATGAGTAAATAAAAAAAGTGATTTTAGAGCAGACTATTAACTAGTTGACATGTTTTTGGAATTTGTAAAAAAAGGTAGTTTTAATAAATAATTAACATTCAAAGAAAACATGCATTTTTATACACAGATAAATGAGAATATAAAAAATATATTTTATAGATAAGGTAAACATTATTAAACCCTCAAAATTTCATGAAAATCGGTCCATAAATGAAAACGTTACAGCGTGCTGAAGATTCAAAAATATAATTTTTATTTATATACAGGGTGTAACACAATGATGTTAGGAGAAATTGGGGTTGTAGAGGGAGTGATTGTAAGAAGATTTTCCATTTACCACATTTTAATCTGAAGCTTAGTTTTTGAGATATTTAATGATAAAAGTACTATTAGTTAGACAGAGACAGTCAATTGGTTGAAGTGAGATAACACCATTCTGTCTCACTTCAACTATCTATCTGTCTCTGTCTAACTAATAGTACTTTTATCATTAAATATCTCAAAAACTAAGCATCAGATTAAAATGTGGTAAATGGAAAATCTTCTTACAATCACTCCCTCTACAACCCCAATTTCTCCTAACATCATTGTGTTACACCCTGTATATAAATAAAAATTATATTTTTGAATCTTCAGCACGCTGTAACGTTTTCATTTATGGACCGATTTTCATGAAATTTTGAGGGTTTAATAATGTTTACCTTATCTATAAAATATATTTTTTATATTCTCATTTATCTGTGTATAAAAATGCATGTTTTCTTTGAATGTTAATTATTTATTAAAACTACCTTTTTTTACAAATTCCAAAAACATGTCAACTAGTTAATAGTCTGCTCTAAAATCACTTTTTTTATTTACTCATTTTAACAATTGTTTAAAAATTATTTTACTTTGAATAACGTGTGATAATTATTATGCCATTATAATTAAAATTACTATTGCTTTTTAATGTCGGTTTGAAGAGTATTATTATTATTATTATTAGAATAATAATAAGGAATGAAATGCTCATAAGTATTACACTTTTTCTTTGTTATTGTAATTATAATCTAAATAGCATAACGTTCATTCCTTATTTTCTATAAAATTTATTAACAATTTTTTCTCCCTTTTTTTAGTGCAATCAAACTATGGGGAAAAGGAAAAACAGAGGAGTTCTCCATCTTTCCAGTAGGAGATTGTCGAGGAAACAAATGTGAAAAGGATACAGTCTCGTTTGCGCGACGAAAAAGCGCAACGGGGTAAGATGGAAACTATCAGCAGCGAATCATCTTCTGAAAAGAAGATTGATGTTATCGCTGCTGATAGTTCCGAAATATCTTTTGCATTTGATAGTTTAAGTTTTACGCAAACAGAACTTAGCGAAGAAAGCGTTTTTACTTTCGAAATGGAAAAAGAAAAACACGCTGATATCGCTATGTCAAATGTTTGCGAGGATCGGCGAATCGTGGACCTCACTTTCCTCCTCTCTGAAATACAAAGAGTGTTCACTGAACACTGTCGAGGAATAGAGTGCAAATTTGCAGATTGGAAACTGCAAAAAACGATTCGCCGAGTTCTTCTGACTCAACTCTTCTTTCGTTGTGACATGTGTCATTACACGAGTAGTGTTTGGTCAGAACCTACTGAGGGAGGAGCCGAGTTACACACCGATTTATTCAGCACGGCTTTTTTCAGCAAAGTCAAGATTGCGCACGACCAGATTCAGCACGACCTATTTATACACAGCGAATATTATGCACGACCGAATTGCGCACCATTTGTTTTTGGAAATATTCCGAATTCAACACAAAATTAAATTACCAGAAATATAACTAGATTCCTGCATAAAATAAAATTAGTGGATTCCAGTTCAATACATACCACTTCGACACGCGTGTTTTCGATGAGTTGACAATACACACCACCAGATGTTAACTACTTAGAACCTCGTTTCCTTATTCTAATTTCAATTTGAAATGTTGAAAAATGTCGCTTCAAAAAATCCGTACTAAAATTGAAAACGTTAAAAAAACGTGTGTCGAATTTGTTTCTGTCGAAATGGACCCCACTAATTTTATTTTATGCAGGAATCTAGTTATATTTTTGTTAATTTAATTTTGTGTTGAATTCGGTCTATTTCCAAAAACAAATGGTGCGCAATTCGGTCGTGCATAATATTCGCTGTGTATAAATAGGTCGTGCTGAGTCTGGTCGTGCGCAATCTTGACTTTGCTGAAAAAAGCCGTGCTGAATTCGGCCGTGCTAAATAAATCGGTGCGTAACTCGGCACCACCCGGATACCCAAGAGCATGCTTTCTATTCGTGTCAATAAAAATCAAGAATTTTGGGATAATCAAATGCTATCAAAATTAACAAAATTTTATGAGTATTGTCTTCTTCCCGAAATTCTTGATAGCAGACACATTAGAAATATGGCAATCCGTGAACCACGCTTTATCTTAGAAGCTCAAGATAAAGCGCGGGCAGAAAAAATGGAAAAAGAAAAGAATAGTCAAAATAGAAAAAGAAAAAGTATTTGCTTGGATTCAGATTCAAATCCGAAAATTGGTGAAGACGAAGATTGCTGCATTGTTCAAGTTTGCATATCAGACAAACAGAAGGATATGCAACGTCTATTTCTTGATGCAGCAAATGCCTCTTTAGAAGACATTAAAAAAAATGTTTTACCAATTGACGGAAAATTGAATGATGAATCCTTAGATAGATTTCTTCGCGTTATAAGAAAAACATCTGATTTTGAGACACAAAGCGTGTTATATATAGCGTACAAACAATTTGTTAAAGCTAGCTCAAAATTTAAAAGTTTGCAGATTATTGGTGGAAATTGTTCGGATCACTGGAGATGTATTTTCTTCGATAGCTGCAAATTATATGTGTACGATAGTTTGTCCTCGTGCACATATGATAACCTTACGAAGGAAGAATTAGAGTACATCTCCTTGCGATATCCTTCGGTTCAAAGATCAGATATGATTTTTCCGAAGGTTCAGACGCAACCAGACTGTTGGAGTTGCGGTATTTATGCTGCTGCATTCGCAACGACAATAGTTTTGGGAAAAGATCCGAGCAATAAACAATATTGCAATGATGTTTCTCTTATGAGAAATCATTTTATTCAAATAATAACAAATAACGAATTATCCGAATTTCCGGAGTGCTAAACCGTTATTCTTATTTTTTCTTGATATTTTGCTGTTTCTTTTTCCAAATTAATTTTTTTTTATCTTACATGGAGTGACGAATTATTTGGTTACGTCACACAATAATGAGCGTGGATGGGGCTCATTATAATATTTTCATAAGTTACATAAGATATTATTCATATTTTATAAGAAATAATAAACCATAGATATGTAAAAGATTTTAAAATTAAATATTAAAATATATAAATATATATATATATATATATGATTGTTAATTTTTAATATTTTATTTCTTTATTGTTTCTTATTTATATGTTATTAGAACACGCTGGTGCCGAACTTACGTCAATTTCTAGAGAAGAAATTGATAGTAAAAAGTTCGGCTAAAAAGCAGTGTTAGTAATTTTAATTTATTTAATTTTTTTGCATGTTTTTAGTCTCCTCCGAATAACACGTTATCCATGACTACTTCACATTAGTGAGAGGAAAATGATGAACGTGAAATCGCGATCAGCTGTTTTAAATAATATGCTGATTGCGGGTGGAGGAGACACATACCAGACATATATATATATGTAATAATGTTATGCAAATATGGATAAGATACATGTATCTTATCCATATTTGCATAACACTATTTTTCTCAAGCATAGCTCGGTGACAAGGTCAGCACTATAGGCGACATATATATATACATATATAGCCTCATAGACGGTAGCTATGCTTGGGAGGGGCCATTGAGGGGGGATGGTTGATGAGTGGGGACCGGTACAGGCCTCACTTACATAGCAGCGTCAGGGCATTTAAATTTATTTTTATTAATAGGCTCGGTGGCGCTAGGCACTGAGCTTAGCTCAAACACGAACCAAGCCAGCGCCTGCTACTGACATTTTTTTTCGGGTAAGGATGCTCTTAAGGCGATTAGCGTCAATACCGACGGCATAGATCATGAGAAACGCAAGGTTCTTTTGGCCACCGCCCGCGCGGATTTATTAGGGCTTCACGGGGCTAAGAGCAGTGCGCGTGTCATGCTGGATAATGGCTCCCAAGCCACCTTCATTTCTGAGAGGATGGCCCAGCTCCTTAGTTTGCCTCGGCGTCCAATTGCAGTTCCCTTGACCGGTATCGGCGCGAGTTACACAGGTACCGCGCGGTGGGAGGTAACATGTACTATTCGATCCGTTTGTCACCCCGACTTCCGTCTTCAAATGTCCGTCCTACCGCGGCTCACGGCTGACTCTTCTTCGAGGGAGGAGTTGGATATTGATTTCAGTGCGTTCGCGAATTTAGAATTGGCTAACCCTCATTTCCATTGTCCAGGAAGGATTGACTTAATGATAGGCGCAGACTATTACGGTCTGTTTTTCACTGGCGGTGTTCGTCAGATTCCTCGCTCGCGCTTGACTGCGTTAAACACTCATTTGGGGTGGGTGGTTATGGGCTCGGTTCGCGTGGTCTCATCACGGCGGGCGGAGGCGAGTGACGTGGAGGAGTCCTCGGAGGATTCGGTCATTGCGCTGCATTGCTCTCTTTCGTCATCTTCTGATATTCAGCGTTTGCTGTAGAGGTTCTGGGCGCTAGAGGATTTTCCGGATGTGGGTTCTCGGTCGAAACCGGAGGATGAGAGTTGTGAATCCCTTTTTATTGGGACTCATTCTAGAGATTCCGACGGACGTTACGTGGTGAGATTGCCGGTTTCCGGTGAATTACCGTGCGTTGGTTCCGAGACGTTGGTTGGGAGCTTCCTACGAGATTTACGGATTTTCAGAC
>CM074547.1:7705319-7940030 GCA_037305995.1 Sclerodermus sp. 'alternatusi' | reverse complement strand
TCTCGCCGTCGGCCTCTTAAATGTCTCTTTTTACATTACATCATTTTACATTACATTCATTTATATTATATCATTTTCAAAATGGGGTTCTTTATCTAATATGCCAAGTAAAGTGGCCCCACATTCTTTACAAACACCTTGAAATTTTATATAAAATGATGCAACACTAGACTCGTTTACAATATTATTTTTAAAGTGTAATATGCATTCAATTTCACCTTGTTCCTGCAACTTTTCTGCAAAAATGCAAGTCCAACCAGGACACAATCTCAAAAAGGTGCGACTTGCGTAAACCATTCTTTTTGGTTTGATTTCACGCCACTTTTCTGCAGAAATAACTAACTGAAATTTTTTATGTATATTAACTTCACTTGTTCGCACTGACACGTCATAGGAATCACTGTCATTATTCACAATGCTTGTTGAAATTGACATAGCACCACTTTCACTATTACTTTTAATATTAAATTCCTTCATCACTAAACTACGGAAACCATTTCTATCTTCATTAATAATCGTGTAAACGTGTTTTGAAGTAATTTCTGAGCCTAGCTTTTTCATTTCTTCTGAAATGTTTTTATAAACCATCGCATTTGGAGGTAAAGGTTTCCCACTTACTTTGTCTAACGTTAAATATTCACTATTTACTAAAATATTTTTTAAAAGTATTTTGTTATACATCTTTATATTGAAGGAAAATCAAAACTTTCTATTTAATTTAAAAAATGGAAAAAACAGACAGGACAAAGAAACTCTATTAATTAATGGCCAGATATAACACGTTTACACAATTTATTTTCACATAAAATTTTCAAATTTTCAAATTCTCAAATTCGCAAATTTTGACAATGAAAATATTTTTAAATCGATAAAACCAGAATTAGCCCGAACCCGATCACTAGCTAAATCATACTAAACTAAAGAAGCGCGAAGGCGCCCTAGGTTTCTTTATGCGACTTGTAAATAAACGAAATATAGCTAGTAGCTACGCGAAAGTCATAGGTCACGACTCTTACATATACATTTTAGGACATTCTCTTGCATACGAGTTTCATAAGTGAAGCATCAGTCGTCGACAGAGCATCGAGCAATATAGAAGACAAAGGAAATAAGTTAACAGTAAATATAAAGTGTTTAATGTTATATTTATAAACATAATGAATTTAGTCAAGCTTTTCCTTCTTTACGTTAAACTAGTAATGAACTCAAGACAACGATATCAAAGGAAAAGAGAAATTAAAAAAATGCTAAAAATGACAGACGTGCGTATAATTTTATTTTTAAATTGAAAAAATTAGTAGAATATAGTATTAGTAAAAAATAAAAAAGTTAGTAGGAACCTTTCATTACACATGTTGATTTTAAAGAATGTTAGTTTTCATATGTCTTAATGTCTGTTTTTTATTATACAAGATGTTTCAGTAAGGTAAGGCTAAACTTTAAGGGACTGTAAAGGTGGTGATTCAAAAACAACTTTTCATTTATTATATTTAAATCTGAAGCTTTGTTGTTGATATATTTAATGATAAAAGTACTATTAGTTAGACAGAGATAGTCAATTGGTTGAAGTGAGATAACGCCACTCTGTCTCACTTCAACTACTTATCTGTCAACGGTCTAACTAATAGTACCTTTATTATTATATATCTTGTTAACTAAGCTTCAGATCAGAATGTGGGAAATGAAAAGTTGTCGTAGAATGACTCCCTCTACAATCCCTTAAAATTGGGCCATACCTCACTAAAACACTCTATATGTATTAGAATTAGTAGAATGTGAAGATATAATAAGTTTCTTATTCGCTTATTCAAACATTGCAATAGATGTTAATGCAAGATGAAAAAAAGAGAAGGAGGAGGATGAGCAGCAGCAGCAACAGGGAGCAACAGGAACTAATGACATGAGAGACCTGCAGCACAAGGTGCAGGAATTAAATATGGTGAGAAATAAACAGCCTTTTGATAAATTCATTAATTCTATGATTTTTTAATAAATATATATAATTGTCAATAATCGCTTTACTTTATTTGGCAGAACAATGAAGCACCAGAGGTGATAGAAAAAGGTGGTGCAGAAAAAATAAATGAAGAAAGAGAAGGAGAAGGAGAAGGAGAAGGAGAAAGATGAGGTAGAGGTAGAGGTAGAGGTAGAGGTAGAGGAAGAGGAAGAGGAAGAGGATCCAGAGGAAGGGGATACAGAGGAAGAGGAAGAAGAGGAGGAGGAGGAGGAGGAGGGGGAAGCCATAAAATATTTGTTAAAAATTCATATTTTTATTTATAAATATATTTTTTCTCATATATAATATTTATCTAATATATAATATAATATAAAATATACAATATAATAATTACCTAACAATGTTTTATACAATAAAAGACATAACAAAATTCACAAAATGTGTTCATATCTTCAGTTAATAATATATTCCTACAATTATATCATTATGGCTTTTATACATGTATATATACTCTCACTCACTCACACACACACATACACATATATACAAACATACATACATACATACAACAATACATACATACAACAATACATACATACATACATACATACAAAGATACATATATACATTACCTTTCCGTATAAAGTAGTATAAATATAGACATACTCCTTACTAAATAGTTTTCTCGTTTTTTTTTTTTTATTTTATTTTATATCCCGGAGTGGGAAAAATCCAAAAAAGGAACACCATGCCCACGCTATTGCTAGACGTGGTAGTGCGAGGTTTGACTCACAAAAAACGGGAGGAGCCGAGTTACGCACCGATTTATTCAGCACGGCCGAATTCAGCACGGCTTTTTTCAGCAAAGTCAAGATTGCGCACGACCAGATTCAGCACGACCTATTTATACACAGCGAATATTATGCACGACCGAATTGCGCACCATTTGTTCTTGGAAATAGACCGAATTCAACACAAAATTAAATTACCAGAAATATAACTAGATTCCTGCATAAAATAAAATTAGTGGATTCCATTTCGATACATACCACTTCGACACGCGTGTTTTCGACGAGTTGACAATACACACCACCAGATGTTAACTACTTAGAACCTCGTTTCCTTATTCTAATTTCAATTTGAAATGTTGAAAAATGTCGCTTCAAAAAATCCGTACTAAAATTGAAAACGTTAAAAAAACGTGTGTCGAATTTGTTTCTGTCGAAATGGACCCCACTAATTTTATTTTATGCAGGAATCTAGTTATATTTTTGTTAATTTAATTTTGTGTTGAATTCGGTCTATTTCCAAAAACAAATGGTGCGCAATTCGATCGTGCATAATATTCGCTGTGTATAAATAGGTCGTGCTGAATCTGGTCGTGCGCAATCTTGACTTTGCTGAAAAAAGCCGTGCTGAATTCGGCCGTGCTGAATAAATCGGTGCGTAACTCGGCACCACCCACAAAAAACCCATTCTCCGGCAAAAGAGGTAATTATTTAAATTTTGAATCAGAGAAATAAAAAATTATCTCAAACTCCATTTGATATTCATCGTATGCCTTTGCATCAGTACAATAATCAAGTCTACATGCATGAGTAAAGAAGACATTAGGATAAGGCATTGATATTGTCACGTTATATAGTTAATTGCTTACTTTTTGACTTTTTATCGGGTTTAGGGGGTGGAACTGTGCGGAACTATTGCAGTTCTAAGTAGAACTATTGTAATTCCACCGAGAACTGTCGAAAGTTTGCCGAGTTCTGTTGGAATTACATGGAATTACAACAAAATGTGTTAGAATTGCAAAACAAAATTTTTTTTTTTTTAAATCAATTTTTTTCGAAAAATTGAACAGAACTATTTTTAAAAATGCCAGGGAACTATAGAACTATTAGGAATGCAATAAGAACTGGTGTTATTTTTTGTGGAATAACTTCAATTTTCTATTCGTGTACGTAGTAGTTGGTGTTGCTCGGCTGTCTCACCGGGATATTTCAGGCCCAAGGTGGGACGTCCTCCGAGATGAGACTTAATTAGCGAGTTTTGTAGTTGTGTTGTGGAGAATTTTCCGGAGTTTGAGCGGGCGAGTAGGGCTGGAGGTGTCTCGCGGGGTTTTGAGGTATAGTTGAGAGGTTTGAGCGTCGGTAAGGGGAACTCGCTGAGATATCGTCCACGCATGCGCTTTGCTGGAATATCTTCTGAGGCGAGTAGGATTCCGAGTTTCTTGGCGATTATTATTTACTAAGGAACGGTGTCACAAGTGTGGAGCGATAAGGCCTATTCACTGCGGAACTTGTTAAATCTAAATAAATTAAGGAGTGCAAGATGGTCCTAAACACCCCTTGACCCCGACTGAGTCTGATAATCCGCCGATCTTGTTATACAGGATGTCCCGAAATAAACGCACTTACTGTTAAGGGGTGATTCCTGACACTAAAGTAAGACTGAAATTCCTTAGTCCCTTTTCGATCCGGAGCTTTATTTTTGAATTATTAAGGATTTTCTGTACGTAATTTTATTCGCTCCCATTCGCGGGTTCACATCAGATATGATGTCAGACGAGTGGGTTTTGTTTGCGCACATTTTTGATCGGACACAGCGTGTTCCGTAGATTGGACACACGTTGTATCAGACACACGTTGCATCGGACACACGCTTGGTTGGATTGGACACATAATTTATTAGACACATGTGATGGTAAATTGGACACAAAAAATATGGGACAGATAATAAAATTTGACTTTCGTACCACCGAAACTTATGATTTCTTCTATACCATTGCTTTCTGTCTTGACATGAATTGATACAGGTTGCGCACATTTAACACTCTGGGTGTGTGTTTGATAAATTTCTTTACTAAAGCTTAACAGAGACATCTGTTATTAATTTCAATTTCAACAAACTGTTTCAGAAAAATTAATATGTGAGAATAAAATGACCGTTTCAATAATGCGCATAACACTTGCACAAGTTAATTATAACCATGTGTCCAATCCAACCAAGCATGTGTCCGATGTGGCGTGTGTCCGATACAGCGTGTGTCCAATCCACGACACGCGCTGTGTCCGATCAAAAATGTGCACAATGAGGACGCTCCCATGTCAGACTGCTATGACGTAAGCAGAGCAGCACCGTATCTCGTATCGAAAAAATGTGGTTTAATCGGTGTTAAAAAATTTATAATTATTTTTATTAATATTATGCTAAGCATATTAGCATTGCTTTAAAATAATTCGATGTACAATTATTCTTTAATTAATAGCTATTTACATTGATTTTAATTTGATTACTTTACTGAACTATGAAACTATTTATTTTAAGGTATTAATAATTGTAATTTTACTTAGTTCACGCGAAGAAAATAAGTATTATTACAATTATTTATTAAGTGATAAACATTTTTTATTTATTTACGCGAAACAATTATTGCTATCAAATTATTAATAAAACAAAATGAATAAAATATTAATTTAATTAAAAATTATTTAGTAGACTCACCTTTTATTTGTGGAGACTCTTATCGTTCCTTGTAATTATTTTGTTTTTGATTTAAAAAAATATTTATTTCTTCAAATGCTAATTAATATTGTAATACGCGAACTAACGTTTCTCTGAGGCTGGGTGAAACCCCAGAGAATGTCGCGGTACAAATAATAGTTTTCCCGACCGGTTCGGAAAGGTATGAGACCGAAGGGTGAGGTCCTTGAGAGACGCTAATGACCCTGGGAAAAGTGGAATGTAAATGGACGTACAAAGAACCACTGATTCGCTATCACACAATTTAGGTTTATTACGCGCCGCGACCGATTCCGCCCGCACTGAAATCAATTACATAAAAAAATATAACATCATATACTCATTTACAAATCGCAGCCCTACCTAATGAATCGGGAGCACCCGCACGGTCTTCGTACGCGATAAATCCTTGACTCGGTGCACTCGCGAGACGCGTGTAATCGGAAACTCTCTACTTCCGAGAAGAGACCACCCACTCCTAGGAGAGGAGACTGTCCAACCCGAGGATGGGTGTTCCGATCGGTGCACCGGTGCGTCCTGGAGAACTCCCGATGACTCTCCGGCGCGTTAAGGTGGCTAGCCTCCGCGGGTTACTAATACACAGAACTATGACAATTAATAGGGCTTTCGGCACTTCAAGTGGTGTCCCACTTACGCTAGCAGGTGTGAATTGCTTGACAGGAACCTGTACGCCAGCTGAGTTCGATGATACCGCAGCTGAATCTCTCCGTGACTCCTGCTGGTCCTCGCCCTCCTCGTCCTCAGCAATACTGCGTCCTGCACCAATTGCACCCTGATACAGCTTCCACATACTACTTTCGCCTAACTCGCCCAGGCAATAATGATGGTTCGATCGACAATTCAAAAAACGCACGAATAATCAAGCTCTGGTTTCGCCCGAAGTGAAGGAAATTGGTTGAACTGTCAAACTGTCTATCTCACTCCAACTCACCGATGTCGCCAGCTGATCCAGACAATCAGCGTAAGCGGCTCGGTGCCGAGTGTGCTCAACCTATTCTTGGTCCTTCGATTAGAACCAAGAATCGGTCGGGAATGATGCAACGATTTTTACATCGTTACAATACACTAAAAAAAAATACACCTAACCGAATTTTTACGCATAAACACTTTTTCTAGTCTCTCTGGTATTTTTTGCACAACCAATAACAAAACTAATAAATTTTACACTTAACACATTAAGATTAAAAATTTTATACACATAGCTAAAAAATTTGTGGATTAACGTCTTTTACACGTTTTTACATTAATTCACCGTTTACCAATATTCAATCCCTTTGTAATTAGACTATCCGGACCATACTCAACATTAATAAGTAGTATAAAATGGGCCACTAATAAAAATCACTTTAAGATCTGTGGTAGGTAATAAATTATGCACTTTTACAAAATTGCCATCTAATGGTATGAGTAAGAAATTACGTACCGAATATCGATCATTTATATGATTATTATATCATAAGAAATTAAAAACTTTTTTATTTCTATTTTATCACTTTTGTTTATAAATACTCATAAAAGTAATATCCTATCCTAATTTAAAAATAAAAAAATACAAACATATTTTTCAATTTTTGTATTTTAAATCATTTATTTTTATATTTACAATTTTAATTGTATTTTTATACATTAATTTATTTAAAATTTATTAGAGAAATGTAATAAAACGTTTAACTCAAAGAATTAAGGGTGCAGGAAACTGCAGCCTAAGAGATAGTGGAAGAAACTGGAATACAAGAATTCGGAAATAAACGCACCCCCTGTTAATGGGTGGTTAATAACATTAAACTATGTCGAAAAGTCCTTAGCCACTTTTCGATCCGGAGCTTAGTTTCCGAATTATTAAGATTTTTATCAACTTAATTTTATTGGCTGTTGGTAGCAAGTAGGCATCAGACATGACGTCACATCGCTGTGACGTCAGCGGGACAGCCCCGTACTACGTACAAAAAAATTACAAATATCTCGAGACTCAAAAATTTATTTATTTTTTTTAATAATCTTATGCTAACCATATTAATAATTATTTAAAATAGCTCCTAGTACAATTATTTAATTCTTATTTCAAGTACGTATTAATAAAATAATTATAATGAATACAATATAATTATTTTCGAGCATCCGGTATGGTCCTGTGGCTCCTGTACTCTCTGGCGGTGATTCTTAGCACAGTTGAATTCTCTTTTTCTTATCACCACCGATCTTTCCATGACCACGCGTCCACTATCTACTCTTTGGATCTCTATTTAGACGATACTCTATTTTTTTTCTGCTGCAAATTGTTCATCCAACGAGTTCGGCAGTTCACATGGAAGTGAAGGAAAGTCGTTGAACTGTCAGTTTGACAGTTCAATTTCTCCCCTTCACACATAAACACATACAAGCCAAGACGTTATTATTATGGCCTAAGGAATCTGTCCAGCCATACATTAGACGACGCGTTAGTGAGCGAGACAAGGATAGCCTTTGCTACATTCTCTATCATTCGGCTGTCTGATAGAGCACAGCACGATCTATGTCAGGAGACTCGGTAGAGTCTCGCACCAAGTAGTATAACTTTACAGTGACGTCATGTGCTACTGTACGCGAGACACCGAGTATACTTTTCCCGAAACATCACAAATTTGAAGTCGATTTTTTCAAGAAATTTTAATGCAAAAACACGTTTTAAGATCTTCTAAAGCGAAATAACGAAAAAAAACAAATTTTTTTTCGTTTAAATGCACTAAAATGCATAAAAAGTGCATCTGCATAAATTTCATAATTTTTCAATTTTTGAAAAGTGCATGTTCAGTTCATCGTCGTGACGTCATTTACGCTCATATACCGAAATGCCCTGTTCTCCACTTAAGTTGCCCATTTAGCGTGGAAAATGACATAAATTTTTACGGAAAATATATTTTTTCATTAATTATTATATTATTTTAATAAATAAACAAAATATTATTAAATATATTAATAATAATTAATAAATTATATATTTATATTATCACATTTATTTATAAATTAACTATTATAAATTGAGAGCAATTGTAATAATAAATTAATAAAAATATTTGTTAATTATATATTATATTTTTTATTATTTTCCACTTTTCGCATCCTTTGAAAATCTGCCATGGTTGATGTCTGAGCGTGACGTCATATGGCTTTATATGGCGGAATATCGTCTTCCAAACCTAAATACATGGAAATAACTTGAAAAATATATTATAAATATTTATTATTTTTTACTTTTTGCACCTTTTGAAAATCTGTCACTCACTAGTGACGCCAGAGCGTGACGTCATAGAGCATGAAATAGCGAAATACGTGTTCCGAACCTAAATAGATGGAAATAATTTGATAAAAATATTTATAAATTTTTACTTTTTGCCATCCTTGAAAATATGCAATTAGTGACGTCAGAGCGTGATGTCATATAACATGATATAGCTAAATATGTGTTCTGAACCTGTGAATACTTGGAAATAATGTTAAAGAATATTATAAATTTTTAACGCTAATGCATTTTTGCATTTATTATTTATATTCTTAATACAAATAAACTAAATATTATAAATAATTGATTATTAATAATAAATTACAATTTGTTTTAAAGGCATCCACCTCCCATCTCTCACCACCCGTGTAACCACCTCCCACCTCCCGTGTAACCGTCTCCCTCTTCCTGTTTAACCACCTCCCATCACTCACCTCCCGTGTAACGACCTCACACCTCCCACCCCTCTTGTAACCACCACCCATCTCCCACCTTCCGTGTAACTACCACCCATATCTGACCTCCTTTGTAACCACCTCCCACCTCCTATCTCTCACCTCCCGTTGTAACCATCTCCCATTTCTCACCTCTCGTGTAACCATCTCCCATCTCCCGTGTAACCACCTCCCATCGCACCTATCCCGCGTACCCACCTTCCACCTGCCCGTGTAACCTCCTCCCACCTAATTCATATCATAGTCAGAGCGTGACGTCATAGAGCTTGATATAGAGGCTCGCCAAGTTCTGTATAAAAAAATTGTAAACAAATTGTTTATAAACTATGTATAAAAAACTTTTATGCAATTTGTTTATAAACTATCTGCGTTTAAAATGCAGTTTCTATTTTTTATGCATATTGTTTATAAACTATATGCCTAGAATAAATAAAGATTACATACTTGGCTTTATTCTATATATGATTTCAATACTTTTTAACAAGATAAGAAAAATAATGTATTTTTTGTAGTGACTACATATTTTAAATAAATATATTCTTTTTATTGTTATACCTTTTATTAAGAGAATACATTAAATAAGTGTATAAATAATATATATTTTTTGAATAATGGGGTTTTTAGAAGGGGATAACTACTTGGCGTATTTTTTTACATCGGTCTATCTCTCTCCGACTCACCGATATCGCCAGCTGATCCAGACAATAGCGTAGGCGCCTCAGTGCTGAGTGTGCTCAACCCATTCTTAGTTTTCCAATAAAGACTGAGAATTGATCAGAAATAATGTAACAATTTTTACATCGTTACATCGTTACATCTTTGAATCAGCCTTTTTATGACATTTTTGTCGAGATGTTTTCTCTGGGGAAATTTTTTCCTGTATATTTCTACCGCTATTTTAGCACTATTTTTATATTGTCCATATAAAAGTAACATATCACTGCATTTAGCATTGGTGTACATTTAAAATTTTAATATTAATTGAGTTTTCGTTTCCACTTTTTTTTTTATATTTAGATGTTTAAATTTTTCATAATCAATTGACATAACTACGCTAATAAATAAATAAATTAAATTATTTATAAATTTATATTAATATTCTATAATTTAAAAAAATAGGAT
Source organism: Sclerodermus sp. 'alternatusi' (assembly GCA_037305995.1). Classification (NCBI taxonomy): domain Eukaryota; kingdom Metazoa; phylum Arthropoda; class Insecta; order Hymenoptera; family Bethylidae; genus Sclerodermus; species Sclerodermus sp. 'alternatusi'. Next base: position 7,929,697 of record CM074547.1, on the reverse strand, counting down.
TCTATAATATTTTTAGAATAAGAAAAATATTATTTGAAAAATATGATAAGTAATTAAATAGTAATAATTAAGGTTAAAATCTTGTTACCTTATGATAATATAAATAGTCGGTAATTAAGTAATTGATACCATTAGATGGCAACTTTATGACACCACCTATTGACGTTTATATTAATTATAATTATTGGCTCATATTATGACATACTTTTGAATATTGTGTTTGGTCCGAGAAAGTAACTTGTGAAAATGCTTAGTATTGACAATGTAAACAACGTTGATCAACGGGTTTTTTATTTTTTCGTATAAATAAATTAGTTTCCTATTTTGCGTAAATGATTTAGTTTGTGATTAATAAATTATTTTAAAGTAATTGTAATTATTAGTGCTAAGTGCCAGATAAAATGAAAAAATTATATATTGTAAAATGTGGTTAGGTTGTGATTTTTTATAAGTGCAATAGTTATTAAAATTAAAAAATTAAAAAGTGAACAATAAAGGAAAAGGATTCGAAAGTAGAATAGGAGTAGCCTGAACATAAAAAGGAAATGGTGAGTTTAATAAATGTTTTCATTAATGTGTAAATTAACCATGTTACTTCAATATTAATTCGACGAAAATAATTGTTACTGACAAGTAATAAAATTAATTTTTTAATATTTTTTAAATAATTTAAATTAAAGTGTAGTTTTATTCAATAAATAATAGAAATTACTATTATTTTCATCAAGAAGTAACAAGTATTGAAAGAGGATAGACAAGGAAGAAGCAGAGGAAGGATCCTGTAGGAATATACTCTTTACGGATCACTATTAGTCTTTCGAAAATCTTGCAATAAGAGAAAGAGGTTGTAAATGATCTGTATGCTGAATTAATAGAAGACTGTATACTGATTGAATATCTGCCAATAATAACTAGAAAGAACTAGTCGTACCAACATGTGAAGCTGGTTCACATAATTCATTGGTAGTAAAAATAGCTCTCTAATAAAAAAAATTTAACAAAAAATGGATTGGTGGAGGATAAACATTTGTTTATGAAAGGGCAATTGAAAACCAAGAAGAATAAACCCATTTAGATGAAAGAGTAGAAACCATAACAGAAGATATGACTAGGTCTTGATTACTCTGTGTAACCATGTAAAAATCATTACATCATTTCCGATCGATTCTTGGTTCTAATCGGAGGATCAAGAATAGGTTGAGCACACTCAGCACCGAGGCGCTTACGCTGATTGTCTGGATCAGCTGGCGACATCGGTAAGTCGGAGTGAGATAGGCATAGGCCGTACTGTGCGCTATCCGACGGCCAGGTGTAGCAGAGGCTATCTTTGTCTCGCTCACTAGCGCGTCATCAATACATGGTTGAACGGATTTTCTCAGCCACAACAACTTTTAAAGAAGCTATGTTTTGACTGGTGAGGGAGACTCCGAACAGTCTACTTCGGTAATTGCGGATCACAATCGTTAAGGGTGCGCTAAAATAATTATCGGCGAAATGTCGTGTGATTTGCGGGATAATCCAGCGTCGGCGACTAAGTGTGGACGGCAGGCGAAACAGTCTACTGGTGGAGGACCGGCATTTCCAAGGGCGGCAGAGGACGATCGAGCGGCCGAGTGACAGAGGATACAGGAGCTGCGTCCTCGAGAGATTACCTGGTCGCGTGGATTATCTGCTAGCGAGTCATCGGCGAGCGTAAGTGTAATGCCACTTTATGTGCCGACGGCACTATTCTTGATTGTGACTTTCCGTATTAGTACTAGTCACAGAATAAATTCCATTGTTAAGTCTAATCCGGTAGTTGTTAATACGGCCATTTCCTGCGTAATTTTCCCCAAGGTCATCCGCGTCTCCTTAGGACTCACCCTACGGTCTTTCACCTCTCAGAGTCGGTCGAGAGAAATTATTTGTATCGCGACATTCTCTGGGGTTTCACCCGGCCGCAGAGAAACGGCAGTTCGCGTATTACATCTGAAATATTTAATAGTGACGAATTAAATGTGAAGAAAATTAATAAAAAGTATATTAAAATTAATACAACTTACAAATAAATTTAGAGCAGGTGCTCGAAATGATTTCTCTCCATTTGAAGACAAATTCGAAGTCTTCTGAGAAAATTTTCCTGCATTCTATTAATCATATCTTCTGTTATAGTTCCTAGAGCTACATCTAAACGTACTGCTAGATCTTCTTGATCTTCAATCTCCCTTTCATAAACGAGTGTTTTTAAGTGACCCCACAAGAAAAAATCTATTAGGTTTAGATCTGGTGATCTTGGGGGCCACTCTATCCTGGCTCCTCGTCCAATCTATATTCTATTAAACATTTCATTGAGAGCTGCTTTTGCTACAAATTAATTATGTGGACCAGCTCCATCGTGTTGGTATCACATATTCATTTTAGTTATTAATGGCAAATCTTCTAATAGTTCCAAAGTTCTTCTCTTATCAGTTCAGCATACAGATCACCGGTGAGCCTATCAGGTATAATCACTGGTCCAATCTGTTATAAAGGAATAATTTGATTAAGTAATTTAATTAAATATTTAACTTTTTAACTAAGGATTTATTAAATACATACGACTTTAGAACCAATGATCTCTGCCCATAAATTCAGGCTCCACCGTCTTTGATATCCTCTTTCTCTTATCGCAAAAGGATTTCTGAAAGACCAATATTGTAACGATGTAAAAATTATTACATTATTTCCTGACCGATTCTGAGTCTTAATTGGAAAACTAAGAATAGGTTGAGCACACTCGGCACCGAGGCACCTACGCTGTTGTCTGGATCAGCTGGCGATATCGGTGAATCGGAGAGAGATAGACATAGGTCGTGCTGTGCTCTATCAGACGGCCGAGTGTAGCAAAGGCTATCCTTGTCTCGCTCACTAACGCGTCGCCTAATGTATGGTTGGACTGAATCCTTAGACCATAATAATAACGTCTTGGCTTGTATGTGTTTATGTGTGAAGGGGTAAAATTGAACTGTCAAACTGACAGTTCAACGACTTTCCCTCACTTCCATGTCAATTGTCAAGCTCGTCAGACGAAGATTTTTGCGGAGTAGTTGGCAGTAGAAACGTCACGGCGGATTTGAAGAATTAGTGCGGGTGCATTATTGCTATGTCCGAAATTTGGAGGTGGACAACAGGACCTCTATTACTGAGGGACTGCAGTATTAACGTCTACGGAGACGTTATACATCGTCTGCAGGAGGAGCCTGGAGGATCAACCAGGAAGAATCGTCGGGAGAAATCGTGGTGGAGGTTACTGTGGCGTGCGTAAGTGGGACGCTACTTAATGTGTTGTTAGTTTGTGAGTCTTGTTGATTTTATTAGTTCCCGCGGAGGCTAGCCACCTCAACGCGCCGAAAGGTCATCGGGACTTTTCCTGGTCGCACCATTGTACCGAGTAGAACACCCTTCCTCGGGTTGCACAGTCTCCTCTCGCAGAAGCGGGATATTTTCGTCCGGGTACAAAAAGCTTCTTACTCATATGCGTTTCGCGAGTGCATCGGATTTAAGACGTGTCGCGTATACTGAGTATGCGGGCGCTCCCGATATTCTAGGGTTCTCTCATTATTTTACATCGTAAATAGCGAAACTTGTATACAGGGTGTCCGGAAAAAAAGGAGACATATTTTGAGGAGTGGTTCCTGACGCAATTCTCAGAACTTTTCACCCCTTGGAATTTTTTAATTTAGGGCCTCTTTTTCAAATTATTAATTTTCTGTGCGAAATGTGATTGGCCCTGGTTCGCGGGCTAGCGTCAGCTGGCGCGGTCCCGCGCGGAGACGTAAGCAGCACAGCGCCGTAGCCAGCGTAAAAAGTCCTACGTCGCCCCGAGGCACGTAAATACTTAAAAAATGCTTATAATCACATTCGCACAGTTATTAATAATTTATTGTTGCCCAATTATTCAATTAAAAATATGACAAATAGATGTTAATTGAATAATTGGCATAGATCCATGATACTTGTTATTTTTTTCATTAAAACAACTGTTAATTCACTTATTTCATGAGAAACATAGCTGACTAACAGTTCTCCAATGAGTAATAATAGGTATCATGAATTACAGATTGTTAAAATTAATATTTTAACAATTTAGATAAAGGCAACATGCATCACATTTTAATTTTTTCATTTTTTTTGTTAAACACTTACCATTTACAGCACACTTTCCTAATATCCTCATCCTGTCGTGGAATGGCTTTCCTTTGGGTGGAAAATTATTTAATAGAATTTTTTCCAAACAATTGTTGAAAAATTAGCATAACATAACCACAATCACTGCACGAACACTTTTAACATATTTTTCAACACTTCAATGAACACTGTGTTTATTCACAATGTTTTACAATATTTGTAACTTTATTAATTATCACTTTAAACACTAATCGCGGAAATAACTGATTAATTTATACATTAAATTGTGAGATTATTGGACCGGCGTTGTCCACGGAATCTCACACACGTGTAGCACGTACACAATTGAAGTAATTCTTGATCTTGACCTAGCCCATGTTCTATTTTTACTTTCTGCAAGTGAGTGCTACACGTGTGTGAGATTCCGTGGACAACGCCGGTCAAAAAATCTCACAATTTAATGTATAAATTAATTAGTATATTGCCCCCCTTTTATATAAAATATTTTATAATCTCTTCCTCTCTCTCCTATCCCTCTTTTTCTCCTTCTTAATCCTTTTTCCCCTCTGTTTCTTCCTTCTTTTTCTCTTTCTCCTTCATTTGTTCCTTTTCCTTCTACCTTTCCTTTGTCCCTTTTTTATTTTCTATTGTCTTGAGAAGAAAATTAATGATTTGATTATTACATATATTGCAGTCACATGTGTTATAATTTTATTTTCATTATTTACCCCTCTTATATGCAATTGTTACACAATGTATAATGTTATTTTAATATGCTTATACTTATTTAATAAGCTTTATCTTTTTAACACTAGATTTACTGTTTTAATTTGACTCATTTAAAATTATATATATTTATAAAAGGTAATAATGACATGATCCATAAATTTCAGATTCAAGAGAGAGAGAGAGAGAGAAAGAGAGCGACAAATATTTTTTATTTGTGAGAGAAAGGGAGAGACAAAAAAATAAAAAATAAAAAAAAATAGTTTCTTATCAAAAAATTATAAAAATTTATGATAAGAAAATTTTACAAAACATTCTAGTAAAACAAGAATTTGGGATAATAGATCAAACAACGAAGAAACTATTTTCCCCGATGGCAGATGTGTACAGTCAAATTTTTGAAGAAATAAAAAATAGGGTCAAAAATAACTGTTAAATAAGTGAAATATGTGAAATTTTATGTTATGATTCACATATAAGTGATTTTAATAAAATAAATGTGGTAAATAGTGATGAAATATTAAATAAAAAGTTTACAATAATGATTTCATGTGAAAAGTGGTATAACATGAAACTAAGGAAATTGATGTGTTCCCATCGAATGTATTGGCGATTGGTTCTCGGTTGGACTTACATAATAGCTGAAAAGCTACAACAACAAAGTAAAATGTGTGATTCAATTTAAAAATAATATTATTAATGCTTTCCAATTGCGCATCTTTTTATGCTAAATTTTTTGGTTCTGTTCGAGGTCGATGACCTCGAAGGGTAAACGTAAACCTAGGTGCGCCTATGCTCGACGCTGCGGCCGTTATCGCCGGCCGCAGCGCCAAAAAACAATCGAGACCCTTAAAACGAAGGGAAAGTTTGTTGCGAAGGTGGAAAGCAAACTTGTCTTCGCGACTCCACTTTGTTCTGAGCGTTGCGTGTGTGCGGATCGAGCGCTGTTAGCCTGGAATCTCTGTCTTTCATCGACAGCGTCGATTGTTTTGCGTACTGCAATACCTGGCTAGACCCCACCTTATTGGGATCTCTCTTTTTTTTGGTGTTTGATTACTTGATTTATCCGTTGTGACCCCTGGAAGTCGCTAGGAAGCTGAGGTGAAGTGTGGCTGCCGCTGGTCAACGGCGACGAGTGGCATCGTGAGAGAGAAGTGCAAGGACTTGCGAATTTCGCACATTGAGCAGGTTGAACCAGGACTGCGCGGCACTCGCGAAGAGATCTCCTTCTTAGCGGCGTTAAGATAAGGACCTCAGCGGACTATAAGCATAGACCTTTATAACTGGACTGCTAGCAACTAACTTCTCACTGGACGCCAACATGTGCGTCCTCAATAACTATGAACTAAAAATGTGTACAATTGTAACCAAGGCAAATGAAAGTATACCATTAGTAGAGTGAACCGTCGCTAGAGTTAACCTGATTCGGAAGTAATAATTTTATTAAATAGATATATTGATTTCTATTAGATTTTAAAATGATAATGATGATAATGATTATTTTGAAAAAATAGATAATTTACCAATACACATTATAGATATGCATTTAAATCATGCAGTTTTATATATGGCTGGTTTTGTAGAAAGAAAAATTTTAAGAATGTTGAAATGTAACATATGTTATGAGTTAATGAACGAATGTGAACAAGTTCATTCTGATTTCATTCAGCGTAAAAGCTTTGGTTTTCTAAGACTACCTCGCAAGGATACGTACAAAGTAGTATGTGTAGCAGAGAAAGCTTTCAATTTTTATCAATTAAGTAATAAATTATTAAAAAATAATATTTATAAAATTATTGTAAGCAATTGTTTAAGTGAGATTAATTTTTCACAAATTTTTATTAATTTTGACGATCATATTACAAATTTAGATGCATTAGAAAATCACAAGTATATTCTAATTAAATTAATTTTAGAAACATATTTTAAAATTAAATTTAATCATTATTCAAAACATTTAACTGATAATATTAATAAGACTTTTATAAGACAAAAATTAACTAAACAAATTTTGTTTCAAGGACAATAAAAAGTATATAAATATCGTATATTTATGTGTTTCATTATTATTACCTATCCTATTAAAAAATTTCATTATTATTGAATAAGAAAAGAATATTTGTGTTTTTGTAAATAAATAATATATATAAGATTATTTCAATAATTTTAATGTCTTTAACATGCAATACATTTCATAGAATAAAGTTAAGTATTAAGTTTAATATTTTCAAAAAGAATATAATTATTATTAAAATTATGTATTGCGATTAGTGACGAGAAAAGATCGCGAAGCAATTAATTAATGAAAAAAACGCTGCCATAACATTTAGAAAGGAAGAGAAAAATTGCTTTAACGCAATTGCGCATAACAGACAGAACTTCCATCTACGTTCATAAGATTAGATGTTGATTATACTATAGCAATGGTTGCGCGCTGGAAATGTTTTGAAAGATTTAAAAATCCAGCACTGCAAATATTTTATTCAAGAACTATAGCACAAACTTATCAAATAGATGATATAAAAGAAATAAAATGCTTGTTTGAATTACTGGTTACAGTCGCTTTAAGTGAAACGATTGGAGAATCGAATAACTAAAAAATACCTAGCGATAAGCATATTAAATATACAAATAATATAATTCAAGGAACCTCAGTTGATGAGAGTATGTCCCACATTGATAAAAGAGAAGAAACATTTATAGATTCTATTTTAGAATCTGAACAAAATATTACAAATAGTACAGGATAAAAGAAATGGTCAGATAAAATTTATAAATTAGCTAAACATCTAGCCAAAACATCTAATGATGCAGGTATTATTAATGCATGTTAAGAGGAGTTAAGAGTCTTCCTGACCAAAAAACGCGTTTTCGTTTTCTGGTCACAAAAATTAATATTTTTCAAAACCGTTTGACATGGATAATGTGGAAAGCCTAAGAAACCTGCGTGACTCTTTCTTTTTTCGAAATCTTAAAAAAATTGTTTATAACCTATCTATAACTGAAAAACTAGAAATTGAAAGAGTCACGAAGGTACAAGAAAATTCAAGGAATTACTTGAGACTAGTCTCGATCAAAAATATTAAGAAATGTGATCAGGAAACGAAATGGACGAATTGTTGTAAAATTGCTAAAAATATTGCCCTGTTATATCTCGATGCAGATAAAACAGAGCAAGAATTAGTTCATATAGATGGCATAATAAAAAATTTTCATAAGTGAGACAAAGATAAGAGATCGTTTGCTTCACTATTTAGTTAAGACACGAAAGGATCCTCTTAAATCAAAAAATGGCAAGAGAAAGAAGTTTTTAGAATTAAGTCAGGAATTACCCTTCAAAAAATGCCTCTTTTATTTCCGAACATCTTGTATTGTTTCCTTAATTAATTTCTACATTGTGCAAGACAGACCTGAAAAGGATGTAGAAAATGGAGAGCAAATAAAAGCGACGAAGAATAATTTATAACTTTAACAAAACTTTATTCAAAAAACAATCAAGTTAGATTAAAAATATTCTGCAGAACCGCTAATTAAGTATGCTGTGGGGATACAACTCACTAGATGAGTTCCCAGATGCGACATCAGTTGGCGCACGAATCGCCATCAGTCGTGAGCACCCTTCTTGCTCAAGCAAGGATCACCCCTCTTCCCTTTTGGCGCTTAACCGTTGGACTGAACGGTGGACTCTTTGAACACTCTCTACCTTGGGGCATAACCTCAACATCACCTGACTTCATTAATTCATACCACCTGCAACCCTAACAAAACCAAACCTGGATAGAACACGCGAAACTGCTTGTCCATGCGAGCACAGTGATATATTGTGGGTCAAAACCCCCACAATATAGTAGAACGCACGGGGTTAAGAACCAAAAAGACTGAGGATTCGCGACCCGAAGGAAGAAAACCGTTACACAGCATGATAAAGTCGCTCCTATAGTCGGCGGTAGGTGCAAATGTAGGTAAAGACTTGGCGATGCGCGGAGACTAGCCACATAACGGCAAGCGGATGAGCTAATGCTCGCTACTACTGGCATAATCACGCACACATATGTATATTTCAAGTTTAAACTACTGAAATTATAAGATATATTAAATTCTCATGATTCTTATGGGGTTCTCGGGGTAGAACTTACCAGAACTATCAAAGTGCTGATCAGAACTATGAGAGAGCTAGTTGAGAACTGCCGGAAAAGCGAAGAAAAGACTCAGTATTTCACAACACCACACACTTTTAATTTAACATTGCCTGTATTTCGAAGTTTTCTCGATTTCTATGGGGGTTGGAGGATGGTACTCATCGGAACTATCATAGTTCTGTGTAGAACTATTGAAATACTAATAAGAACTGCCAAAAACTCTCTAGAGAGCTGCAGCATCTCATAGCATCCTACGCATTTTACCTGGTATCTCATAGATTTAAGGGTTTTTTTATTTGTTATGCTAGTTTTTTAAGTGTGAAATTAGCATTTCCTGCCTTTAAAATCGATTTTTTTTAGTTAAATAACAGAACTATTTCTAAAAATGTTATGGAATTATAGAACTATTTGAGATTCAAACAGAACTGGTGGTGGTTTTTGAGATTCCGGTTAAGGCGATTCCAGCTTCACACTGGTCTTAAAATATTTTGTAACAATAAATTTATTTAATTGTTTTAAATTCAAAATTAATCTATGAAAACCATTAGATTTCGGAACTAAAAAAAAATATTAGATAACTATTGTCCTTCTACAGAAGAACATTTTTCAACAGCTTCTTTGCTAAGTAATTTATCAATCTGATTTTTAATAAGCAATTTTTCATCCAAAAGCCAATTCTGAATCGAAAAAGAAGTATTAAAATTCAGAATTATTGAAATAGGAATCTTATAATCTTTTAACCAACTATGTATTACATCTGTAGACAGATGTCTTATAATAATTAATATTAAATACTATTTCTAGTTGCTACACTATAGGCTGCAATTGCTACATCTTATGCTATAAAAATTAAAAAATGATTGCAAAGATAATAAAAATATAGTTAAAAGGGATTAAGGGATAGCGAGATAAAATAATAAAAATTAATCTTAGCATCTCTTGTATAAATTCTCCTTAGGTCTTCTGTAATTTTAAGAACAATTAATTAAATGTAGCAATTCATTTTTAACATAAGAAGTTTATGAAAAATGTAATGTATTCAAAAATTACATTTCACGACGTAATTGGTAGTTCCTTCTAAAAAACATCAAGATGTAAAAAAAAATACGCCAAATAGTTATCCCCTTCAAAAAAACCTTTATATTAATTGAGTTCTTTTAATATAAAGTATTCCAATAAAAAAATATAAATTGTTACATTTTCTTAATAAAATGTATTTATTGAAAAATGTTACTTATTACAAAAAATATTTTATTTTATTTAAATTTTGTTAAAAAGGATTGAAATTAAATGCTAAATAAAGCCAATATGTTTTTACAATTTTTTTATAGATAGTTTTTAATCAATATGCTTACAGTTATAGATAATTTATAAACAATTTGTTTACAATTTTTTATAGAGAATTTGTCGAGTCTCCATGTTTTTTTAAAGAACAGAAAATAATAATCATTTTAATTTAAAATTTCATACTTCTTATAATATATGAAAATGCTATGAATTTGTAGCTACTACTTGAAGAAAACAGAAAATTTGTCACCATGAACTCGTAGCTTCTAGCCGAGAAAAATGCTGCTTTAGCCCACAAATAATTATCAATACTGTCCAACAAAACTAGAAACTTCATCAAACAGAACATATTGGTGGTAATACATGAGCCGCTCAATGCACACATCGATTAACTCCACTTTTTGAAAAATCTTAAATTTAAGTGTCAAAGCCCTTGATATAGTCATAACTTTTTATATTTATAATAACTTTCCTGAATAGTAAAGATTAGCACCGTTAAATGGCAAATTTTTTTGGCCATTGAATAATAAGTAATTTATTTCAGAAGCCATTTCGATTAACTCCATACTCTAATGTAAATCGTTTCAGTAACGCTGTATCTGTTCTGGCCGTGTATCGACGCTAGTTGTTTTTAAACAGCCGAATATGCTCTCTCCCTCTCAATTATATTCGTAACAAAATCGCATTGGTAAACAGATAAAAAGAAGCACAATGCAAAGGGTAGTTAGTATTGCAGTGATCTCGCACGCTGAATGTTACTGTGTACTTCTTAGTATTTTCAACATTACTCCCAGATTGTTTTTAAAGAAATAAATATTATACCGTTATAATCAAGATGAGTGAGACTAATAATGTGAGTGAGGAAAGCAGTGATGATTCTTCAATACGATTTATCAACAGAAAGTCAGGTCCAAGAAGACGTTTATCGTTTTCCTCGGATTCATCGGATTGCAACAGTACAAACCCAACAAACACATTGATAGGGAGGAAAAGAAGTCGTAATCCTGTTAAATGGATACGAAATTTACAAAAGCATAACAGGATAAAAGGTTTGGCATACAGGAATAGGGGAGGAAAATTAATACCTGCAAAAACATTTGTCGATATACAATGCAGATGCCGTCAAAATTGCAATCAAAAAATTATTTCGGATGAGAGAGAGGCTGCCATGAAAGAATTATATAGTTTACATAGTCAACTTGACCAAAATATTTTCTTAAGAGGTTGTATCAAAATTAACGAAATAAAAAGAAGGCGCCCTACGAATGAAACTAAAGAACGAAGATCACATTCGTTTACATATTACTTTCGAAAAGAGAGATTTGATATTCCTGTTTGTAAAAAATATTTTAGAGACACTTATCAGGTGAGTGACGGGCGGATATACGATTGTTGTTCTAAAGAACAAGTTACATCTTTGGTTGATAAGCGCAAAGGCCGCGTTGCAAGCAATAAAATAGATGATACAAATGTTATAAAGCATATAAAGTCATTTCCAGCCTACAGTAGTCACTACACCAGAGCTCATAATCCAAGACGACAATATTTAAATCCTGGCTTAAATATTAAGAAGATGTATGAACTATACGTCACAGAATGTGAAAAGGAAAACGTAGCACCAGTGAAAGAAAAATATTACTATAATGTGTTCTCAACAAAATTTAATTTACATTTTAAACAACCATCAAAGGATACGTGTCAAACTTGTGATGCTTTTCAAATAAAAATTAAATCTTCAGACGATGAGCGAATTAAGATGGCAAAAATTGAAAAGGAAACTCACTTAGAAGAGGCTGAACGGGCTCGCAGTCAAATGGCTGCCGATCGAATGGCAACATCGGAAAAATTGTTCGTGTTTTCTTTTGACTTGGAAAAAGCTTTAGCCTTTCCCAAGTTGACCACATCCGTAGCTTATTATAAGCGAAATTTATATGTTTATAATTTTGGATGTCATGAATTCAATAAAAATATAAGCCACATGTTTGTTTGGCCAGAAACTGAAGGATCTCGTGGGTCTCAAGAAATTTCATCTTGTCTAATAAAGTACATAAAGACTTACGCTGCAAACTTCGAAAAAATAATAACATATTCGGATTCGTGTACCGGGCAAAACAGAAATATTAAAACCGTCTTAAGTTTATTAAAACTTGTTCAAAGCACGGAAATCAAAGCTGAATCAATTGACATGAAATTTTTGGTAAGTGGACACAGCTATTTGCCCAATGACTCAGATTTTGCCATTATTGAGTCATGTGCGAAAAAAAATCAAAACATTTTTTCACCAGATGATTGGTACCATATAATCAAAACATGTAAAAAGAAAGCGCCATTTCATCTAATCCAAATGACTCACCAAGATTTTTTGTCAACAAAACCTTTAGAACAGTCTATCATTAACAGAAAAGTAACCGTCACAGGGCTTCCAGTAAATTGGCTTAAAATACGCTGGATAAAGTTAGAAAGGTCCAAACCCTATCTCATACAATTCAAATGTGACTATAATGAAGATACAGAATTTCAAGTCATTAATATAAGAAAATCTTTAGTGGGTAGACCGCAAAGTTTGAAAAATATAGATCAGCCTTTATTATATCCTAAAGGTAGAACTGTGACAAAGGAAGAATGGAGAGACATGATGGCCCTGCTAAAATTCATTCCTCCTGTTAAACACGATTACTATAAGAACTTGTCAACAAATCGAAATGACGAATCCTCGCATACAGCTGATGAAGAAGACATTATTTATAATATTGCTGAATCATCCCAAAGAATAATGCCGCTTACATAAAGCTGCTATGAATTAATTACAAAAATTATATTATAACCGAACCGCCAACATTCATTTTTATGGAAAAGCTGTGATAAAAATGTATAATAACTAACTTTTTCTGTAATAAAAAACTTAAAAATGTAAAGACTAAATTTAACTTTATTACTTTTTTCAGTTGCCAAATCGATTAACTCCACCAATCACATAAAAACTGTAACATTACTGACGATTGTTTGTTGACTATTCTTTCTTATTAATTTTATATACCGTTAGATGAAAGCTATATCTGCAATTATGCATCCTACATTATATATTTGAATTCATATTATCAGAGGAATTTTTAAAAACAATATACATTACATCATCGCGTTTCTCAACTTTTCGTTTTATGGAGTTAATCGATGTGTGCACTGAGCGGCTCACATCACGATCTATAGTTAACGTTGGAACAATATGTTAAAAGTATATTTTAAAATCATGATATTTAGAAAAACATGGGACTTGCTAAGTTCTCTATAAAACAAATTGTTTATAAATTATCCAGAATATAATTGTAAGCATATTGATTAAAAACTATTCATAAAAAAATTGTAAGCATATTGTTCACAAACTATATGCTTATAATAAAGATTACATGCTTGTCTTTATTTAACATTTGATTTTAATTCTTTTTAACAAAATTTAAGTAAAATAAAGTATTTTTGTAATTAGTAACATTTTTCAATAAATATATTTTTTTAAGAAAATGTAACAATATTTTTTAATGGAAAATTTTTTTTTAAAAGAATTTAATTAATATAAGGCTTTTTTTTGCATAAATGATTTTTTGGAAGGGGATAACTACTGTGTGTATTTTTTTGCATCTTGATTAATTTTTGTAGCCATGAAACATTTTTACGTTTTTAAGTCGGGAAAGGATCATCTTAAAAGAAGTGCTATAATATTGCAGCACCTTGTATATATTGAGCGCGAAGTTACACGAATTCAAATTCATAGTTGAAAAAATACTAATAATTTATATTATTAATTTTTTTATATTTTTTTGAATGTTGCATGATACTTTAAATATTATATTTAAACAAAAAGAGAAATAACATTTTATTTAAATTGTTTATATTTTATTAAAGTTGTGATTATTTTATAGTCATAATATAATCATTAATTAATGATAAATGAAATAAGTAAATTAATAAATTGAAAAGATAATAAGTATTTAAGTAAATAAAATTATTAAATAATTGGAATAATTTTATGGATAACATAATGTATTCTTGTAACTTCTTTAAATAAAGTATTAAAAGTCATGTATATAAATAAAAGATAGTAATTATAAAAAATATAAACGAAAAACAAGAAGTTTCAGTCTCTTTTAATAATTTTTCAATTAAAACCTATTTAGGGTGGATAATAATTGAATAATTAATCAAAGTAAATTAATGATAATTGTCAAAATAATTTTTCGTGAATTTTAAATAAATAATTGAGTGTTCAAGTCTAGGAAAGATGTAATATTTAGTTACGCTAGCTAGGATGTTACGATAGTGATGCTATTATTGGTTGATACCACACTAATGCTAATTTGCAAATAAGAGCTAATCTCATATTGCGTATAAAAAATTATTAATAATTTAAAATTAAAGCTTTAAATGAATAAAATGGCAAATAAAAATCATCTTATAATCATCTGCTTTAAAACCTTTAAAAATTTATGCATATATAATGATATTATACTATTTTTTAGAATAGTAGATTATTAAATAAATTTGAAATTATTAAATTACTTCATCTAAATCGTTAATATACACATATTTATTTTGTGCACAGATGTACGTATAAATGTATAGCAACTTCAATAAAATAGTCACGTGGTACGAAAACCATCTAATCAATGAAAAAGAATCGATCGTCTGAAAACGAAGGTGAAGTCAACCAGTGCCGGTAGTTGTTCGATAGAATGGTTAAAACTTGCATGTAGTAAGTACGTCAACAGTAGAGATTCTAAATTTCTTGGTTATATATTTCAAAAGTTACCAATATATATTTGTGTAGTCTTCTAATCAAAATTCTACCAGGTATAATATTCTCTTAATCAGTTGTATTAAAATTATTTATGTACCTTTAATTCATTTATTACCTTTTTACTTTTTGCTACTAAATCGCTTGTATTTTAACTATATATTATTGGCCAATATATATATATATAATATAACAAATTTATTATTTCCGATATAAAATTAAATAGAAAATCTCTACCGCTCTTAGATTTAAAGTTTAGTTTTCGAAATATTTATTAATCATTTACTATTAATTATATAGAGACAAACAGATAGTGAGAAAAAGTGAGAACATTCTCTACTTATATTTATACAAGATATAACAATGACACATTTCATAAACTTATTTTTTAATCTGAGGTGTCATTTCCAAGATATTCGACGATAAAGGTACTATTAGTTAGATCGAAATAGTCAACTGGTTGAAGTGGGATAATATCACTTTATTTCACTTTAACTGTTTATCTATTTTTATATAACTAATAGTGTAGCTTTATTATTGAGTATCTTGAAAATTATCTCTTTCTAAAACCTCTTATAAACAACCGAATTTATGAAACATGTCATTGTTACCCTCTGTATATAGAGTGTTTTAACAATAGTACATTTCCTTAAATAAGAATACTCTTGAGTTCTCTTTTTAATCTGAAATTTAATTTTCAAGTTATTTAATAATTAAAATAGAATTAATAAGATAAAGACGCTTAAAATAATTGAAATAAAATAATGTGGTATTATATCAGTTCACGTTATAACTTGATGAGAATATGATTGTACAGTTCATGGAGTGGAAATCATTTTTGGGCTATCTGAAAATATTGAATTCTAAGATGCCCAAACCTTGTTGAGTATTTTTCCGTCAATTTGATGAGATTGGTTTTTTAGAAATTGTGCATATTTTAAAGTATTCGTTATAAAAGAACTTCCTATTTAAGACTATTTTTAACTGAGTCAAAAAATATCCTTAAAGTCTATTTTAAATCCTTCCTACCGGCTAGTAGTATGTCTTTTTAGTTTTAACATTTTTTTGACATAGTACACATGCATTCTCCATTTTTAAATTTTCAGGGTTTTTTCAGAATGAAACAGAATAAAACACAATTTTTGTGTTTGCTATAAGTTGGGGAGTTAATAATGAAAACAAACAAAAAGCTTTCTAAAAAAATTAAAAACAATATAATCATTGAAAATTTTAAATTTTAAAAATAGCACCTTAAAGCGTAATTTAAGTCCTTTAAAAATCTTTTTTACTCATTTATTTCCGTCAACGGGATCCTATGTTATAGCAGTTCAATATAAGATAAATTAGAGATTTTTCCCATTTATCATGATTTTCAACTGCGTGTGTCTTTGACAAATGATCTCAAAATTAAAAAAGAAAAAATATGTATCTCATATTTTGAACAGTAGAATACGACTACAAAGTTTTAATAAAATCCAAAATATTCATCATAATTGCCGTCCGGTTTGACGTAGAATCACCCATATGCAGGGTGTAACAATGATCCCCTTTGAAATTTTAAAGAGTTGTAGGTGAAGAAATTTTGCAACGATTTTTCATTTACCATTTTTCGATCTGAAGCTTAGTTTTAAAGATATTTAACAACCAAAATACTATTAGCTAGACAAAGACAGTCAGGTAAAGTGAGATAGCATCACTCTCTCTTTCTTCAATCAAACTGACTGTTTCTGTCAAACTAATAGCATCTTTGTTATTAATTATCTTTAAAACTAAGTCTTAAGTCGAAAAATGGTAAATAAAAAATCGTCTTAGAATCAACTCTTCTACAACCCCTTAAAATTTCGAAGGGGATTATTGTTATACCCTGTATACAGTATGTTTCAAAGGTATGGATACACCTAAATATTTTAAAAACTGTAAGTTTTAGAGAAAAATTAAGAAAAACGTGAGTTTAGTATTTTAAAAGATCTATTTGATGCTGATATTGTTTTAACCTTGAAATGTATCAGGAAGGACATATGAAGGTCAAGTTGATTTTTAAAAAAAAAACCCTCTATTTTTTATTACATATTCTTGTAGCGTATCCTATTGGCTTTCCAAAATACTATATTGAAATATTCTTTTTATTAATACTGTTTTAATTATAAGACTTTAAATATACTTTTATTATTCAAAAAAAGTGCTTCAATGTTTTTAGGGTCGTTTGGCTAACAGTTAAACTGTTGAAATTGAACAGTTTGAACATTTGTAACATAAATGTTATTTGAAACAAAGTGTATTATTTTTCATTAAAATAAAAATGTTTTTATTTAAGAAGTAACTTATACCACTGCCGGTAGTAGTAACATTTTTATAGTACCATAAATTAAAAAGTATTTAAAAAAAGAGTATTTCAATAAGGTGTTTTGGAGAGCCAATAAGATACACTACAAAAATATGTAATAAAAAATAGGGGGTTCTATTTTAAAAAATTAACTTTTGACCTCTTCATATGCCTTTCCTGATACACCTCAAGGTCAAAACAATATCAGCACATCAAATAGATCTTTTAAAATACTAAACTCACATTTTTCTTAATTTTTCTCTAAAACTTACAGTTTTTGAAATTTTTAGATGTATCCATATTTTTGAAATACCCTGTATACAGGGTGTAACAGAGTCGATAGTAATCCTTTAGACCCTTGAAAGATGAGAGTGAGTCGAGTTGAAAAGTCCTGTGTAACAATGTAAACATTGAGTTATTGCAAATTTAATATTAATTGATATAAACCAATCTTAGGGCTTATTTCAGCAGCGATGGCGATTTCTTTAAAAATGGGCATGTAAACAGGCGTGGCTTCCACCTCTTTCTCACCCACTGAGTTGGTCTATTGAAATAAGGTGGTCTTCAGCGCCCTTTGAAATTTTTTTACGGTAATAACTTGAGCACCGATGACTCATTCATAATTTTTAATTTTAATAAACTAATTTTTGTCATCAAATTTTCATAAGAGTATTACCATAATATTTCTGACATCTTACTGATAAAAATGAGACCAAACACGGATATGATAGGATAATTTTTAACTGTCTGTTAATACAAGTTAATGATAAAAGTAAAAATCTTATCACGCATATGTTTCACCAATAATAATTCTATCATGTTCGTGTTTGGTCTCCTTTTTATCAAGAAAATATCAGAAATATTATGGTAATACTCTTATGAAAATTCGATGACAAAAATTAGTTTATTAAAATTAAAAATTATGAATGAGTCATCGGTGCTCAAGTTATTACCGTAAAAAAATTTCAAAGGGCGCTGAAGACCACCTTATTTCAATAGACCAACTCAGTGGGTGAGAAAGAGGTGGAAGCCACGCCTGTTTACATGCGCATTTTTAAAGAAATCGCCATCGCTGCTGAAATAAGCCCTAAGATTGGTTTATATCAATTAATATTAAATTTGCAATAACTCAGAAACTATGCATTTTTAACACAAGTTGTACAGGACTTTTCGATTTAACTCACCCTCATCTTTAAGAGGTGTAAAGAATTACTATCGACTCTGTTACACCCTGTATATATTTTTTTTAAGAAAATATAAATTTATTTTTGATTTACTAAATTATTTAACTTATTTCTAATGTTTAGTGATTATAAGTTAAAGCGTAAAAATATAATATTATTAAAAATTAGTATATTTTTAAGCTTAAGAGTGCTATATAATTTTTTTATTAGTTCGATATTTTAGTGATGCTTATATGACATCAAATTTTCGACTTATGATATTAGTATTAGACTACCATTTACTACATTATATCACACTATCAATACATGATGAAAAATAAAATGAATTGCAATTAGTATTTAAGAATATTTTAATATTTAGTATGTATAAACATATACACTTTATACAGGGTGTCTGAAAATTGACATACTTTCTACGAAGGGTAGTTCCTGAGAATAAACCAAGTTAAAAATATCTTTACGATTTATAAAAAAAAAAGTATGGATTATCCCAGAATCAAAAATTAGGAAAATTAGACTCACCAATCACTTTTAGCTCTATAGGAGATCCTTTTCAAAGTTCTGATTATTATCTCTTCAATAAAGGGCATTTCTTTCTTCAAATGAATAAAAATCACAATGACGAACTAATACGATATTTAACTATATGAGCCTTAACCACGCAAATCAATAAACATACTAGTCACTTAATTCATTTTATTCATTTAAAAAATTAATAATTTATACGGAAAGACGCGGGTAAATTAGAAGTGTTATAATGCTGTTTCGTGACGTCACAACAATCTGATGACACATAATACCACTTTTCGAGCGACAGATAATAATATTAAGTTGATAAAACACTTATAACTCAAGAATTAAGCTTGAGATCACAAAATGGTGAAGATCTTTTGGTTTCTATAATAATTTATACAGATTATTTTTAAATTTGTGGCACGGATAATGAAAACGGCTCGTCATCCTTGATCTACACAAAAGACGCTAAACTAATTTTCGCTTTATCTTATCTTTTTTGTGATTAAACAGGACAGTATATTTAGCAATTCTATAACATTTTTTAAAATTTCGGATCAAGATTAGACTCAAATTATTTTTTGATTTTTTCTGCAAGGACGTTACCCTACCTTATTTCGAAATAACATCCAGTTTTTCTGTTATGTAACAGATTTTATGTTAACAAATTTTTTTGAATTTGCAAATAGTAAAATAGTAACATCCTCTCCTTCGGCTTTCCATATTATGTACAGTCTCTGGTTATATTATTAGACGCACAAAATTTAAAACAATTATTTTTATATTTTTATGTTTTACTTTTAAACTGATACGATTTAACTTTATAAATGACTATTACTAAGTCAGACACTTATTATACAGTTGAATTTTCTTCATATTTATTTTGTTTCATACCACTAAGTAATAGTAATTAATTTTTGAGTATAAAAATCATTGTGCGTCTAATAATATGGCCAGGGACTGTACACTTTCTCAATTTCTTTTTTATCTAATTCTGCGAATTTCAAGAGCTCAAGGTTGATTTGTACGAACTAAAAGATAGAAATTCGTGATTCTTACATATGTATAGTCACTTAATTTTTAAAAAATTTCGTGCGTTTAATAATATGGCCAGGGACCATATATCAAGCAGTTTTTAAATCCTAAAAGTACGAATTAGGTCGAGTAAGAATCCTTTTAAAACTCCAGTGCAAAGTTTATTCTGTGTTTTATACTGTCGGTTTGATGAATTAAAATTTTATAAATTTACTATAAGGGTGTAATAATAACATATTTTATTAATTTTGAGAACTTCTAGAAGAGGTGATTTTAAGATTATTTTTCATTTACCAATTTTTGATCTGAAGCTGAATGTTTAAAGTATTGAATAATGAAACAACAATTAGTTAGACAGAGATAGTTAGTTGATTGAAGTGAAATAAAGTCACTCCGTCCTGCTTCAAATATCTCATTGACTCTGGCTAACTAATAGTGCCTATGCCACTTGAATATTTTTAAAATTAAGTCTAGGATCGAAAAGTGATAAATAAAAATCTTTTTAATATTATCTCCTCTACAGTCCTTTAAATTTATGGAATATGCAATTGTTACACCCTGTATGACAATGTACAGGATATTGAATAATTGCCGAATTTCTTCCAAAGAATAACTTTCTGACAGTATTCTAAGATGGAAAGTCCTATACCACTTTGCAATCCGAAGCTTAAATTTCGAGTTATAAGGACATTTTTGAATGTAATTTTATTGGTTACCGACGCACAGTAGACTTATACAGGGTGTCCGGAAAAAAAGGAGACATTTTTTAAAGGGTGGTTTCTGACACTATTCTAAGAACTTTTTCCTCCTGGCATTTTTTGATTTGAAGCTTTATTTACGAGATATTCAACGATAAAGATGCGATTAGTTAGACAGAGACATTCCAATAATTGAAATGAGATGACGCCACTCTGTTTCGCTTCAACTATCGGAGTGTCTGTCTAACTAATGGCATTTTTATAATTGAATATTTCGAAAATAAAGCTTCAAATCAAAAAAGGCCACAGGAAAAACTTGTTAGAATAGCTTCAGGAACCACCCCTCAAAAAATGTCCCCTTTTTTTCGGGACATCCTGTAATGTAACGTAATAGTGGTATAACGTCAGCAAAATAGTATCGTAATACATCGTAAAATTTTCTTAATAATTGTGTACTAAATATATTTTAACTTAATAATTATTTAATTAGTTTTCCTCTGTATACACTTTTATTATACATTAGTATACATATCAATCCTTCAACAATCATAAAATAATTACATTCATTATATTAATTAGAATAATTCGTAGATGTCCTTATGCCTCTGATTCTTCTCCTTTTCAATCATAAAAAAAACTATTAGAGAGATAAATACAGTTAACTAATTAAATAATATATAATTATCTCTCTCGAAAAAACTCTAAATTGAACAATTTTTGTCGATTTAAAACTTCTTTCAATTTTTCTGCGTATTAATGATACATTCTTCTGTATGCATGCATGTATATAATTAAAAATTTAATTATATTAATTGTATTTTTATAATTAAACTAAACGGAATGTCTATGTCTTAATAAATTAAAAATTAATAGTATTTTTATTTTCAGAAAATATAAAATGGCTACTTTAGTCGAAGATCTTAACTTGTCAAGTGGTTTTGTATTAACACCACGTGTCCCATATGGTTTGGCGGCGGCAGTCGAAAGCCTTACTAGAGAAGTTTTACGTCAACGACCTGAAAATATTTATGAGTTTGCTGCACGCCACTTCGAAAAATTACTTCGATTACGAGAGGAATATAAATATCATAAACGACAACAATTTCGAACTGGAAATTATCAGATGTCATGTGATTTAAGTGAAATTTTGAAAAGACGTGATAATGCAAAAAAGAATATATCTGGAAATGAATTGCATCATAACGGATGGTCCTTAAACGAAACCGCTAAAGTTTTAGAAAGATACAGGAGTATTTTTGGAGATGCTGGAAGTAAGATTAGTACAAATGAAATTCGCGCACTTTCAGAAAAAGAAGAAATTAATTTAAATAAATTAATACACGAGTCACAAACCAAAGAAAATATTGAAATGAAATCTAAATCCAAACATCGAATCTCTTATAATATTCATACAAATCGAGAAAAAAGTGTAAAGAGAGATATTAGGTCGTCAAAATTTATTTCTGAAATGCCTATATTATCTGGTAATACAAATATGCAGGTAAAAGATATAAAATCTGAATTAAGAAAGAATAAAAATAATAGTAAAGAAAAAATAAATATTCGTGAAAATCTAGATGATAAGTCAGTATCAAGAAAATTAGAGGATAAATATGAGGAAATTAATGATATGGACTTTAAAAAGACCTCTGTGAGGAAGTCTTTAGAAAAGACCAGAAATAATGAATTTGACGAGGATTGTAAAAAGGAAAAATATGAAGACTATCAAATGACTGCAATTGAGCAAAATAGTCAAAAAGATACAGGTAACAAGTTCTTTGATTCTTCTTCAAGAAAGATATCTAAAAGAGCTAATAGTTTGGAAAAAGTTATTAAGGAATATACATCACACAAATTTACTATTACTACTAGTCTAGAAGAACTTCAATCACCAATTTACGTTGAAAAGGTACAAAAAATTGTAGATCAAACATCACCGATACTTACGAATAAAGTAGAATTACTTAAAAAGGATTTAAAAATATTTGAAAATCTACAAATTCAACAACAAGACGAAGAAAGAGATAAATCAGTTTTTGATCAAACTTTTGAAGATACATGCGAGAAAGAAGATAAATTAAATAACTCATTGAAGGATGCTGACAATTTAACTTCAGAGTCTACGTTTATTAAAGTATCTACTGATACATTAGAAGCAAGATTAAGCGCTACTCAAAATTTATTAAAAGATATCTCAAATTTAACACGTTCTAAGCCACATACTATTAGATCAAAATCAGCTAAAGACCTTCGAAGAATTAATGGAAGCACAGCTACTTTAATATCTGAAATGGCTATTGAATTTGAACGTAAACATAGAGTACGTAAAATATCTTTACCTGAAGTAAGATTGCCTCTTTCGAAAAACTTGAAAAGTCCACCGAAAAATTATTCGGATCCACTAATACTTCCTCCTATTGCATCCGAAGTTTCAAAAATTGCTAAGAAAAAAAATGATTTAGTACTGCCTATTTTATCACCTCCAAAGAATACTTCATTATCAATTGAGTTACAAACTGGTACTAATGCAGAAACAAGAAATGAGTTATTTGATGAAGAAAATGAAGAAGATTCTGTAGAAAATAGTGATAAACTTAGTACAAATAAGGAAAAATATGTTAAGAATACTGAAGATTCGGAATTTGAACAGTTTTCTAAAGATACATTAATTAAACAAGAATATGAGCCATACAATGAAGAAAGTGAATTATCAGATTTTAAACCGTTTGAAGAAAACGATATAAAATTTAGCGATACAAATTTAGAAAATAAAGTAAAAGAAGTAGAAACTAATAATTTTTCAGAAAAAATTAATATTTCTAACGTAATCGATGATAAAGCATATATTAATAGTTCAAATACTAAATTAAATGCATTTAATAATGAAATTGGATTAAATTTCTTGAATAATAATAAAGATGAAGTAATTCAATTCAATCAGGATAATATTATAATAGAAAATGATTTACAAAAGACAGAAAAGGATGAAAATAATACAAAAAAATTTGCTAACTCTGATATAATTGACAGAATTGATAAAACTAATTTAAAACAAAATACTTTTAAAACAATTGGTAAGTGTTATATGGAAAATGTTGAAGAGTTAAACAAAGAGATATTAAGTATAGATGAAGATAACCAAATTATTAAACATAATGATAAAAGTGACCTACAATTAAATTTAATAGACAAAATTAACAAGGAAAATAATACAATTCAAAAGAATGAAGAACTTAATTTTAAAACAGACTTTGAATGTACAAAATCAGAAAATTCAAATTCAGCTCAACAATTACCAATCGATAAAAATATACAAATAAATAATGATAAAAGTGAAATAATGTTTAAAAATGAAGAAAATACTATACCGTATGTTTTAACTGAAGGTTCCCCTTATGAAATACCAAGTTCTAATAAAGTTGCAAATTATAATAACGAATCTCATACACACGATTCCGATAACCTTGATGATAAAATAAAAATTCATTTAAATACAAATATACAAGCAGATACCAGTGATTATGAATGTAAATTAAAAACAGATTTAGAAGCTTTTGGTGAATATATACAACCATCAAAAATTGAACGTTTGGCTGATGATATTGACTTTATTCGTAACATAAAATTAGGCCATGACAAGTTCATTACTAAACAAGATTTAGATCAAATTACTGAGGAAGATGATAAAGAATTAGAAGGAAGTGAAGATAAAGAAAATACAACTAATCTTATATCTGGTTTAGATAATATTGAAGAAAATGAAGAAAATGAGGATAAAAAAGACGTTAATGTAACTGAAACAGACATAATTCAAGAGACGTTCGATAAGAATTATAATAATAGTAATGAATTTTCTAGCGAATCTCCACGACAGATCATCGATT
This sequence comes from Sclerodermus sp. 'alternatusi', assembly GCA_037305995.1. Lineage (NCBI taxonomy): Eukaryota > Metazoa > Arthropoda > Insecta > Hymenoptera > Bethylidae > Sclerodermus > Sclerodermus sp. 'alternatusi'. Next base: position 7,904,976 of record CM074547.1, on the reverse strand, counting down.
TAAAAACAACAGGCGAGGTTAAGGAAGCCAGCATTACAGATAATATCATTGAAGTTATTGAGCTCGCAGAAAGTTCATTAGAAGTTGAAGATTGCACTGAAATGATATCCTCTGAATCAACAAATGAAGTTAAAGAAACAACTATAACTGATAGATCATTGATTAGTTCATCCATTGAAGCTGAACAGCCAATCGTGCCTGAATTAAACCTTGATTCTCTTCAAGATATTACTGTATCTTCTTTCAAGATGTCTGATGATGACATGGGCAAAAGAATTAGTGAAGAAACGATTATTCCAGAATCCTTATCCTCAAATGAAATTAAGCCAGAAAATATAAATCAAGAAATAAATATAGAAAAAGACATAGCAAAAAAATTAATAGAAATTATTCAATCAGATGAATTAGAAAAAAAAGATGGTAAAGATATATCGACTAAAAATATTATATCGGAACATAATAAAACAATTAAGAATGAAGAACTATTAATACCTTATATTGATTTAGAAGAAAAAAACTCCTTAAATACGTTAATTAATTCTACTGAACCAAATTCTACTATTGAAATTTTAGAGAGTTCTTTCGAAAAAGAAGTAGATAATAATCACTTATCAAATATTGCTAAAACTGCAAGTAATAGTACTTTAATAAAATTAAACACAACTAATGTATTAGAAATTGAAACAACTACAAATAGCACTAATGATTTTAATGTAATGGAAGATATTAACGATAAAGAACATAATTATAGTACAGATAAAAAGATGATAAATCAAGGTGAAATAGAAGAGGTTAAAAAACAAATTATATGTTCAAAAAAGAATAATAAGAAGAAGAATATTTCTAACATTGACATATCATATGAAGATCAAAGTTTAGATAAATCAAATACGGAAAGTTCTACTTTTAATTCAGCAGCAACAATAATTCAAGCAGGTAAATTTACCCTATATAAGTCTATTATATTTTATTAGGAATAATTTAGATTAATATTAGTTTTATGTGTGTCAAGTAATAATAAAAGGAGAAAATTTAATTATATATACACAATATTTCAAAATGAACATACTTACTTGAAAGTGAATATTTTAGACGTTTTGTAAACTAATGCCGCCTTAGTAGATAACAAAATACAGTGAAAAAATATATCACTTTCAGTATTTTGGCTTTTTTAGTTTTCGAGAAATTGTAATGGTGATAGCTTAACTGAAGCTATCACTATCACAAACTATAACGGAATTAGATCAAGAAATTAAATTTATGATAGATTTCTTTTAGACTCCTGAGAGGTATAAAATTTATTTCAAAAACACCACCCTTACTTAAAAATAAAAGTAAATAAAAAATTAAACTTCAAAATATAAAATCAGTCTATCAGATTTTAGGTTATAAAAACATCCTAACATTTTCTTAAATAAACACAACTTTAATCATACTTTTTTTATGTATGACTAGTTATAAATACTAGTTTATTTGATTTTTTTCGACTTCTCTGCTCAACGCACCCTTCTAGAATGAAAAATTATCTTACAATCACCCCTTCAATTCCTTTAATTTATGGAATGTCATTGTTACACCTTATATATTGGACAACGTTTTTAAAAAAACTGTTTAATAATCCAAAAATATATATGCCGAATTTTAAATAATTTTATTTTTTATTAGGTATACGTGGATTCCTCACACGTCGATATCTACAAAATATTCAACATAATACTTCTACATTAAACAGTGTACCATCGATTCAAGAAGATTTAATGGTAATTATTTTAGACCTATTATATAACAAAATTATTTATCTATATTAAAAGCTATATCGGAAATGTAGAACACAATTTTCTAATATGATTTCTTCGAAATTTTATTTCTCGATTGCCACATTTCCTTTGAATTTTCACGGTTTGATTACGCATAATAAATTCAACATAAATTTTTTTCTATAAAGCCGAATTGTACACAGATTTTATTTTTACAACCGATATATGCAGATAAAGGTCATCTCGTCATTTTATTTTTTTTTATACAGAGTATAAATTTATCAAATTTATATTTGATTTTGACTGTACAAAAAGTTGATTTATTTCCATATTTGAATTGTGAAAGCTTCATATGTATACTGATATTAAACCTTATATAATGTTTAGTGAATACGATTTAAAATTAGTGGGTGCTGTTATACAGGGTGTCCGGAAAAAAAGAAGACATATTTTGAGGGGTGGTTCCTGACGCAATTCTAAAAACTTTTTTTGTCTTGGTATTTTTTGATTTAAAGCTTTATTTTTGAGATATTCAACGATAAAGATGCCATTAGTTAGACAGAGACACTCCGGTAGCTGAAGCGAGACAGAGTGGCGCCATCTCACTTTAACTATCGAAGCATCTCTGTCTAACTAATGGCATCTTTATCGTTGAATATCTCAGAAATAAAGCTTAAAATCAAAAAATACCAAGACAAAAAAAAATCTTAGAACTGCGTCAGGAACCACCCTTCAAAAAATGTCTCCTTTTTTTCCGGACACCCTGTAAAAGATTTTTTAAATCCCGTTTCCCGGGATTGAAAGTTGGAAAATCCCGGGACTTCCCAGGAATCGCAAAATTATATTTCAATATAAGCTTTTTGATGGTTGAGTCATTTAATTATTTTTAATAAGATAAATTAAGAACCTTATTGCAAATAAATATATTTATTATCATCTTTTTAATTTAAAAAACAAAAACATTTTTTCAAACAGAATATTAAATAAAAATAAGTTTAATTTTTTTAATTAAAAATAGAGAAATTAAATATTAGTTGTTACGACCCCCACCCTTATTAAAAGACGGTGCTTATAATAATAGTAGATGAATCTTAAGTGTGGTTAAGAATGCTTGCGCGTTTTCAGAAGAATATGGTCAACAATTTAATGCTTTACCTGTTTCCTCTGAAATAATCTTAACCGATGGCCTTTTTAAGTTGCAACTTAATGCTTTATTCCTAGGATAGGCCTAAATGCTCTATTTAACTCGTGTGATGGAAATAAGATCTGAGATGGTTTTAATACAGAATCTGTGCACTTACCTGGTTGTTAGTTGTACTAGCAACGGTGACTGGGTTTGATTACAAATTAATGAAAATGATTTTAATTTACTGACACTTATTTAATGAACTGTTCAACCTTTTGAATTGAGATACTTTTACAAGTCTAACCGAACTGACTAACTGTTTTACAAATGTTATAATATCGAAGTCTAATCTATCTGTACTACTAGTGTGTCTGAACTGCTCTGAGAAGTTTGCTATGTTGTTCTGTGTCCGGATCTATCTGTACTACTGGTCTGTCTGAACTGCTCTCTATCTCGAAGAAGTCTATGTCTGAGTTGTGTCCTGTATGAACTGTCTCTATCTCGAAGAAGTCCATGCCTGAGTTGTGTCCTGTATGAACTGTCTGATCTAACTATCTGTGTCTCACTGGTGTTTCTGAAGAAGTCTGAAGGTTCGAGGCTGGACCTGCCTTCTTATATGTTTCCCAAAAGGGCCTACGTGTCGATTCCTATTTGTTTAAACATTTAGGCTTTTCCCTTTTGGTTAGATGTCTGTTTCGTATTGGCTAATGATTCCTGGGAGGGGATATTGGGCTGTTCTCTAATTTTGTTAATCTGCCGACATATGCACGACCACCCGTGAAAAGTTTGCATAAGGGTATTTTATGGCTTAAGGATCAGCGCTCGATAATCCTCCAAAGGATCAGTTTGTATCTTCCGGTTCCTTATGGCTTTCCTTGTTTGTATTTAAAATTATCAGTATCTGTCATAAAACATCTGGGTTGCCTGCATATGTCAGCTGGTCTATGTGCCGATGCAACAAACAATTAAGAGCGTTACAAAGACTCGCGCATGTAACATAGTTTTATAAGTTCTATTTACTCTCTGTCGGGAGTGACTTCTCGAAATGACCCACTATTTAAAATACACTCCTACTAGGTACTAACTAAATGTAAACAATTAAATGTACCTGATTCTGGTTCTAAATTTTAACATAAATAATCATGCAGGCTGACCAAAAATTGGCTCACTCTTTTTTGAGAAAATACTTGATCCAAGCCTAAAACGTTTTTTTGTTAACTTTTTTCATTTTGTCGTCACTTTATTTTTTATTTCAAATGTCAGACCAAAAAAGAATTACACAGTATTTTTGGGCTGTTTTTGGGCTCACGAATATACAAGTTTCGATTTTTGGACTCTTCTAATTCTCTAGAAACTATTTTCTAGAGATTATTTTTGGTCCGATCCGACTAAAAAAAAATGAAACCAGGTATTAGGGCTATTTTTGGGGCTCTCAAAAATATTCTAACATTTTTTCAAGAAAATTCAGTTTTGCTATTTAAAAACGAATTTTGTACAAACGCCTAGAAACGACATTTTTCATACGGCTTATCATATCGTAATAAGCATGAAAATACTTTGCAAGAGCTAGGAATTTTTGGCCTCTGCTTTAGAATACAGCTTTATAATGTAAACTACCCCTAAGAGCCAAAAAACTACAAAATTAGCATTCAGAGGCCAGAAACCACACTTTCCAAACTGCAAACTGCATCGACGTAGGCATAAAAATACTCTGTGAATCTTGTGTATTTTTGAGCTCTCAGGGGTTTTAACATTTTTTAGCTATATTCTAATGCAGTGCCCAAAAATGCCCAGTACTCGTAGAATATTTTCTTTCTTACCTAACTTATAAGTATTAAACATATTTTGATTAATTTTTAAATATTAAATTAAATAAATATTGTTATTCGACAGGGTGAAGACCAAAGGAAAGAGCAACAAATACAAGAAGAGCTAAATATTGATAACACCTCTAATCTTAAAATAAAGCAACATCGATTACGTCGTGAAAATGCAATACAAAATTTAACATCATTAAATGAAGCGGTCTTTTCACAAAATAATCTTCAGCACACTAGTGAATTTCATGACTGCTTACCTTTATCGTTATTTATTAATAATAATCCTTTTTCTGAATTATATAATTTAAATGAAGATGGACATTCACAAGAACAAGTATTGGAAAATATATCTATTCAGTCGAGTGAAAATGATAATTTTTTTTCTGTTTTAATAAAACAGAATGAAGGCAATTTAAAACTAAAGATTGACAAAGAAAAAGGAAACCTTGAAAAAAGACAGTTCATTAAACATGAAGACAAAAATACAGAGAAACCAATAAATTCTGATTCTAAAATTGATGATTCTTATAACATTAAGTCTGTTGAAGATAGTAATAAAATGGATAAAAAAATAGAAGAAACTTTCATTCAACAATCTAATATACCTATTGTTCATATATCAACTAATGTTAATCAATTAGTCAGCTTATTAATGATAGCTAGCAGTGAATCAAAATCAAATAATAAAGATTTAAATTTTGTAACTAGTATTGAAGATATACAACAACCTGTAGATAATGAAAAGACAAATAAGAATATCGACAACGTAAATATAAAGGAACCATTGGCTTTACCTGGATCTCCAAAAGGAATAATAATTGAAGAAATAACAAGTTTGGAAGTTGTTAAAACAATAGAAAGCTCTTATGAGTTTTCTAATAAATCAGGCTCTTTAGCAATAAAAGAAGGAAATGAAATAGAACAAACAGTATCAACTATTATTACGAAAAATGAAGATGAAGATAATATTAAGGAAGAAAATATTGATACTAAATTATCCAATAATTCACTGAACTCTATTGACGATGAACGAGATTTTCTAGAAAATTCGCCAATTTCATTTTGTGATCCAAATTTTCCAGAATAATTCAGTGATGTGCAAAGTTTAAATGAATTTGGTATTAGTAAAAAAATGAAATAAAAATAATTAATACTAAAGCTTTAAATACAAATATTTTGATAAATGAACAATACTATGATGTAACAAATATTGAGATTGATTGAATCGGATTTGATTAAGCCTAAAATAAAAACACAAGAATCATTATTGATAAATGAGTTACAAACATCAACAACAAACACTAATTTTGTAGAAGAATCTATTGATTCTCCCTATACTCATAAATTAATATTACAACTAAATCTTTTGTCTATGAATTCTTCTAAGTTTGATCGATTTGAGATTGTTTCACAAGATATTCAGTTAAATATTAAAGAGATAAACCCCAAAATTACAATTGTAAAAACCGATTCAATAATCCATGTTAATGGAGATAAAATATCTTAAAAGAGAAGAAGGTAGAAAAATAATTTCTCTTGAAAAGATGTTCATATATGAAATAGTCCCAAAGAAGGTAAAATACCTCTAGTTTGAAAAAAATAAACTTTTCTGATAATTCATTACCTATTGAAAATTTAAATATTTTTAGAATTTTGTTTTTTAACCTTTAAAGGACAGATATTTTTACTAGAAGCTCACCTCTTTATTTGTAAAAGAAATTGTTGCATATAAAGAACATAAATGTTCTATATAGCGTTCCCGTTACTTGGTGATGCATATGCACGCGGAGTTAGCGCGGTTCATAAAAGTAAGAACAATATTGAAAATTACAAAATATTATATATATGTACAAGGGGTTTTGAATATTGTCAAACTCAGTTCTAAAGGTAAATAAAAACTTTTTTTTGTAATTACTAGGAGCTCTGTAGTTTGTGTAACTACGTATTTTTTTTCCATTATTTTACACTGATATATTTTCTATGATTTGCATATATTGATTATTATATAGGGTATCGAAAAAAAGATTCGGAATTCCTGTATACGTATAAATTAGTAATTTAAAACTGGCTATTATATGAGCCAGCGTGATCCTTAAAAGGTTAACGAAAATAATAGTTATAATAAAATGTCAACTAAACTAATTTGATATAGAATACTTTTGTTAAAACTATGAGCTAAAAATATTGATCTTTGTACATATTATTTTGATAATAATTGTTGCATTTTTAATCATTTTTCTTGATCATATTCAAAAATATATGTGTTATTATTTACCAAAATGTGGAGATTCAGACATTTTTTGTTTTTTTTTTCACCTTATTTATTTATAAAATAAATTAAAATAAAATTTTGTTTTCTTCTTATTTTTTTAATAATACTGTACACTTAATTTTGAGAAAATTATATAAATTAACAGTGAAAAGAACTAATATTTATAGTAAGTAAACAGGGTGTCTGAAAATCACCTCACTTCTAATGAAGGATAACTTCCTAAGGGTAAACCGAGACGAAATTTTCTTTAATACATTTTGATTCGGAATTTAATTTTTGAATTATTAGGGGTTTTCTGTATCTAATTTTATTAGTAGTCGCTCGCAGGATGGCATCAGATATGACATCTAATATCTGTAATGTTAACGAAACAACACCATATATAGAGTGTTGCTAATTTGCTGGATTTCCTTTAAGGTGGTTATATCTAAGGATAAAACAAATCGAAAACTGGTTTATCACTTTTTCATCCAAAGCTTACTTTTTAAGATATTCAATAATAAATATACTATAAGTTAGATAAGGCAGACAAATAATTAAAGTGAGACAGACAAAAGACGGAGTAGTGCTATCTTATTTCAATTATCCGTCTGTCTTTGTCTAACTAATAATATTCTTATTATTTAATATCTCAAAAACAAAGTTTCGGATCGAAAATTGAAAAAAGATTTTTTCACTGAACTTATTTTCAGAAATAATCCTCTTAAAGAAAGTACGATAAATGCTAAATGCAACACTATATACACGGTGTCCGGAAGTAAAGGAGACATTTTTTGAGAGGTGGTTCCTCATGCTATTCTAAGAACTTTTTTCTGTTGGCATGTTTTGATTCGAAGCTTCATTTTCGAAATATTCAGCAATAAAGATTCCATTAGTGAAACAGAGACATTCCGATAGTTGAAGCGAGACAGAATGGCGCCACCTCACTTCAACTGTCAGAGTATCTTTGTCTGACTAATGGCATCTTTATTGTTGAATATTTCGAAAATGAAGCCTCGAATCAAAAAATGCTAAGAGAAAAAAGTTCTTAGAATAGCGCCAAGAACCACCCGTCAAAATGTCTCCTTTTTTTGCGGACACCCTTTATAGTGCGTTTAAGTAAAAAGAATGACTACTTAAGCTCAAAAATTGAAATAATTTTAAATAATTCTTTAATAATTATACTCACTTCACTATTTGTTAGTAATAAGAATAAGATATATGATATTAGGTGTTAGTGAGTGAGATAAAATGCCACTAATCGTGTGTAAAGTTTATTTGATATAAAATATTTATTATTTAATATTTTATATATTAATTTATTCAATATATAAATATATATTTACAACTATTGTAAAAAGAAATGAGATTTCCCAAAAAAAAACATTTTATGTAAAACATAGACAGCAAATAATTTGCACTATTTCTTCAAAAATATAGTCTTCCTAAAATATAAACTTTATATATTCTTTTAGAAATAAGTAATTATGCTTCTACAAAAAAATTTAATATCTAATAAATAAATTTATACAGTTTCTTAACTGAAAAAAATATTTATTATAAAAAGAATTTAAATCTGAGAAAGCAAGTAACTAAACTTTATTCTAAAATTAATTGAAAAAATAATCGGTTTGAAAAAACAACTTCAAATACTCAGAATTACGTTATTCAACTCGATCGTTCTTGGTCTCAATAGAAAGCTTACACATATATATTATATTATGAAATTAATTAAATGAATTGTTTTTCAGAATTATTTGTTCAAAAAAAAGCATAAGCTTAAAGCGGACTAACTTGAAGTAAAAGGGAAGTAGAGTCTCGCGCGGTTTTTTTTTCTTTATTATTTATCATCGAGACACTACCGTGTCTCTTGATTTTCATGTACTTAAAAATACTTAAAATTAAAATTAATTACATAGTTTTTCATGGTTATTATACACTAACGTTTGCATTAATCATTCATGAATAATCAGAATCAGTCTCGCGCCAAGTATTGGTTAATAGACTTACCATTAACTGCAAAATCTACAGCAGATCCTTTACATGTCTGAGATTTTTCTTCTCTTCAATAAAAAGTATTTTCTTCAAATTGATAAAAGTAATGAATATTAACTAATCCTCAACTTCATCATAATTATTAAAACACACAATTGTTACTTCAAGTTACCAGTATATACACAAGGTTTTAAAATTTTAAATACTTCTTAAATTAATTATTCTAACGTGAAACATAATTAAAGGGGCACTATACAAACGGAAATATTGAACTTCAAATAGAGGGTATAACAATGACCCGGAATCAAATTTTAGGGGCTTGCAGAGAGAGTGATTCTAAAACGATTTTTCATTTAACACATTTTAATCTGAAGCTTAGTTTTTGAGATATTTAATGATAAAGGTACTATTAGTTAGAAAGAGATAGTTGAAGTGAGATAAGGCCATTCTGTCTCGGTCTAACTAATAGCACCTTTATCATTAAATATCTCAAAAACTAAGCTTTAGATTAAAATATAGGAAACGAGAAATCGTCTTAGAATCACTCCCTCTACAAACCCCTTAAAATTTGACCCGGGGTCATTGTTACACCCTGTATACGTTATAAACAAAACAGTTAAACTACAGGTAACAATTACAATATAAATTACTGGTAAAAATGTTATTTTCCATCTATAGATTTCAAATTTGTCTGACCTTTCTATAAGTTCAGATAATTAATATTATTGATTTTTTAGCATACTGACTATACTGTATATTTATAACAGTATGAAAGTTAAAAGTATTAATTATCTAAATTTATAAGCATGTCAGGAAAATTTGATACTTGTAGCAGGAGAATTGTAGTTTTTACATTTGGACAATGTCGATTTATTTATTAGATATTTTCACTTGTAATAGTGTTCATTTTTCTGCATTTTGAGTCAAAGTGATTACTTTAGAAAATGAATAAAATTTCAAAAAATTGTAAATATTCGTTATTTGAAGTGATAAGTTCAAGATATTTTCACTTTTACTCGTCTTCATTTTTCTGGATTTTGAATAAAAATGATTATTTTATAAAATGAATAAAATTTCAAAATATTGTAAATATTGATCATTTAAAGTTGTAAGCACATGTATAATAATGGTTAGTAAAGTTAAAAATTAATTTAAAGAATGAAGTAGTTTTTATTAAAGAAGAGCAGAATCAAAAGCATTTAAGAAAGATTTTCTATGAATTTTACTGTTAATCAATCTAGTAAATAGATGTTTTATCAATGAAAGATTAACCAGCATGCTAGTGTGTAGTAAATGTGGAAAACCAATTAAATAATTCGACAAAAAAGTAATTTAAGAAAAGTACAGATACAGGGATTTTTAGTGAGGTACGGCCAAATTTTAAGGGATTATGACGAGGGTGATTCTAAGACGATTTTTCATTTACCACATTTTTATTCGAAGCTTAGTTTTTGAGATATTTAATGATAAAGGTACTATTAGTTAGACAGAAAGAGTCAGTTGGTTGAAGTGAGATAGCGCCACTCTGTCTCGCTTCAACTATCTATCTGTCTCCGTCTAACTAATAGTACCTTTATCATTAAATATCTCTAAAACTAAGCTCTAGATTAAAAAATCGTCTTAGAATCACTCCCTTTAGAACCTCTTAAAATTTGGCCTTAAAAACACCCTATATGAAAATATTTAGTATTAGTATTATTACTATTATAGAAGCATCATTAGTATTTAGAATTATTAAAAAATATTTAAATCTTTAGGACTCTAATGGCCTTAAGTTTTTTATAGATATTACGGTTATTTCGCTAACATTACAGCGATCTGACTATACAGAGTGTCTGGAAATAAACGCACCCCCAGTTAGTGGGTGGTTAATGGCATTAAACTAAGTCGAATAGTCCTGTATCAGTTTGCGATTCGGTGCCTATTTTTTGAATTATAAAGGTTTTTTTGAAATTAATTTTATTGGCTTCACCCGCAAAGTGGCATCATGTGCGACGTCATATTGTGGTGACGTCAGCGAGACAGCACCGTAACACTTAAAATATAAAAAAATATGGATTATCCCAGGTTTAAAAATTAAAAAAGTTAGACAGTAAGTTAATAATTTTTACGCGAAAACGTTAGTAAATCAGATATTTTATAACCCAAATTGTCTGATTAACAAATAGATATTGTCCATGCCATTACATGTGCTACAGTTTTACAGCATTACGTGCTTAAACTACAGTTTTTCACTAATCAATATTAAATTTTTCCGACTTTCTTACAAGTTTAGACAATCAATATTATTGATTTTCTAGCATTATGACCAAACCCAATCTTCAAAAGTATGAAAATCAGTAATAATAATTGTCCGAACTTGTAAGAAAGTTAGAAAAATTAGAAATCGGTAGGTGAAAAACTATACTTTATGTACTTGCGCGTGTAATGGCATGAACAATATCTATTTGTTAATCAGACAATTTAGGTTATAAAATATCTGATTTACTAACGTTTTCGCGTAAAAATTATTAACTTACTGTTTAACTTTTTTAATTTTTAAACCTGGGATAATCCATATTTTTTTGCTATGTCTTACGGTGCTGTCTCGCTGAAGTCAAAACAATATGACGTCACACATGATGCCACTTTGCGGGTGAAAGCCAATAAAATTAATTTCAAAAAAACCCTTATAATTAAAAAAAATAGGCTCCGGATCGCAAAGTGGTAAATGACTTTTCGACTTAGTTTAATACCATTAACTACCCATTAACTGGGGGTGCGTTTATTTGTGGACATCATGTATACAGAAAATCTCTAACAATTCAAATATTAAGTTTCTGATTGAAAAGTGGCAAAAGACTTTTCATCTTAGTTTGTTTTCAAGAAGTTATCCTTCAAAAGGAAATGCGTTAATTTTCGGACAGCATGTATAGCGATTTAAAAAAATTGGAATTTATTAATATATTTTTATTCTTGAAATGATATACTAAGAATTTAATTTATATATTTAGAAAATAAATAATAATATATTACAAGATTATATATCATTTATATATAGAGAGTTTCGAAAGAAATGTATCACCAGTTTAAGAGTAATTCCTCACATTAAATTGTCTAGAAGTTATTTATCACTTTTCGATTTGAATCATAATTTCAAGATATTTAATAATAATATAAATTAGACAGAGGCAATTGTATATGTATTGTATATAGAGGCTTGTGTATGTGAAATGACGTCTCTTACTCTTATTTCAACTAGTTGACTGTCTTTATATAATTAACAGTATCTTTACTCTTAAATATCTCGAAAATGAAGTTCTGTATCGAAAAATAGTAAGACTTTTCGACTCAATTTAACATTATAAATTATCATTGAATTGATGATACACTATTTTCAGGACACCCTATTATTATATACAGGGCGTCCGGAAAATGATGGACGCTTTTTTCAGGGGTGATTTTTAACTCAGTTTTAAGAACTTTTTTTCTCTTAGCATTTTTTGATTTCAAGCTTTATTTTTAAGATATTCAATGATAAAGATGCCATTAATTAGAGATAGTCCGATAGTTAAAGCGAGACAGAGTGGCGATATCTCACTTTAACTAATTGATTGTCTCTATCTAACTAATAGCACATTTATTATTAAGAGTGTTCTTACCCGACCAGATAACAATATTTTAAATCATTTGGTTATGAAATAACGAATTTCAAAACCATTTGAATTGGCTATTCTATGTAATGTAAGGAATGAACGAGATACATTCTTTTTGTTGAAAAATCAACAAAAAATTATGAAAAAAAAAATTATTACTAATAATTGTTTTTGTAATAAAGAAAGTAGGAGTTTTTTTTTCAAGAAAGAAAGTGTCTGGTTCCTTCCGACATACAAAAGAAATCATATGAATTTAGTCTCGATTAAAAATTCGGAGAAATGTAGCTGTTTTGAAATACAAGAAATGTTGTAAAATTGATAAAATATCTGCCCTGTTTTATCTCGATGCAGATAAAACATAGTAAAAAGTAGTTCATATAGAGGGCGTAACAAAAAATGTTCATGAATGAGACAAAGATAAAAGATCTTTTGTTTCACTCTATTTAGTTAAGACGCAGACCATTTTAGGTCGGGAAAGGATTCTCTTAAATATCTTAAAAACTAAGCTTCAGATCAAAATGTGTTAAATGAAAAATCGTCTTAGAATCACTCCTTTTAAAATCCTATAAAATTTGGCCGTACTTCACTGAAACACTATATATATGCAGGGTGTAACAATGATGTTAGAAATTTTAAGGGGTTATAGAGGGAGTGATTCTAAGATAGACAGATAAATAGTTGAATTGAGACAGAATGGTGTTATCTCATTTTAACCAATTGACTGTCTCTGTTTAACTAATAGCATCTTTATCATTAAATATCTCAAAAACTAAGCTTCAGATTAAAATGTGGTAAATGAAAAATCGTCTTAGATTTACTCCTTCTACAACCCCTTAAAATTTTTACTAACATCATTGTTACACCCTGTATATTAAAAATTATAGAGAAAAAAGTGATAAAATTGTTAAACGATAGATTTTAATTCTGCTGCTCCTTTATTTATAACAAAACTAATAAGGCTGGTATATGTAGCTGTGTGAATTAAATTAATAAAACATTATGTACTATAATATTGCTTAATATTTAATTAGTTTATTTTTTACTATGAAAATAGTAACAGTCTATAATAGTTTCTTTTTATCAAAAGAATAATTTTCATTTTATATCCTTTGAGCTTTTATACTTCTAAAAGTGTAAAAATACTTTTATATAAAGTAAAATTATAATATTAAGTGCTTCAAAATTATATTCCTAATTGTGCTGAATCAAAATTATCTTTCCCAACATTTAGCTATTAATAGGAAACTAAACAGTATGAATTATTATTAGAAAGTTGTTACACGCACAAAACAAAGTATTTTGGTAAAAATGCTTTAGTCACATACAGGATGTAACAATCATTCACATAAAAATTATAAGGAGTTACAGATGAGGTGAATTTTAGGCAATTTTCATTTGCCACTCTTCGATTTAGAGTTTATTTCTGAAGATATTTAATGAGAAAAGTACTTTTAGTTAAACAGAGAATTAAAGTAAGGTAATGCCACAATGTTTTACTTCAACTATCTAACTATGCTTATTTAGTAGTAGTATCTTTAATATGAATATAGGGTGTCCGGAAATAAAGGAGACATTTTTTGAGGGGTGATTCCTGAGGCTATTCTAAAAACTTTTTTCTGTTGGCATTTTTTGATTTGAAGCTTCATTTTCCAAATATTCAACAATAGAGATACTACTAGTGAGACAGAAACACTCCGATAGTTGAAGCGAGATGGCGCCATTCTGTCTCGCTTCAGCTATCGCAGAGTCTCTATCTAACTAATGGCATCTTTATCGTTAAATATCTTAAAAATAAAGTTTTAAATCAACAAATACCAAGAGAACAAGATTCTTAAACGTATGTCAGGAATCACTCTTTAAAAAATGTCTCCTTTTTTTTGGACACCCTGTATCTCGAAAACTAAGCTCCTGATGTAAAAAGATAAAGGACTTTTCAATTTGATTTACTCTCAAGGGTAATTCCCTTAAAGAAGTACGGTCGTTCTGTAACACCTATATTAGACAAGATATCCATTTCAGAAATTTCAACCTATAAATTTCTTAAAATACCAATAAAATTTAGATGAAAATTCTTGTAATCTAAAGTTAAATTGAGAATTATTTTGAAGTATTATTCAAAGAATAGAATTTTTATCTGTTCATTACATTTTTTTCTCACATTCAGTCAAACGGCGAATAATTTCCAAAATTGATAATAGATACAGGGTGTTATAAAACGATCGCACTTCTTTGAAGAGAGGCGGATCTTCACGCTATTCTAAGAACTTTTTCCTTTTGGCAATTTTTAATTTGAAGCTTCATTTTTAAAATACTGATAAGGATGCCATTATTTAGACAGAGACACTAAGATAGTCGAATCGAGATAGAGTGATACCATCTTACTTCAACTATCGGAATATCTCTGTCTACCTAATGGCATCTTTCTTGTTGAATATCTCGAAAATGAAGTTTCAAATCAAAAAATGTCAACAGGTAAAAGTTCTTAGAATAGTTTCAGGAATAATATATATGAATTTATTTATAATATTTATAAATCTATATATAATATTATTTATATAATAACTGTAACCAACTGTCTATTAAATCATGTCTATATGGTAATAGTAAATTTTTTTCTTTAATTTAATATTGCAGCATCAGAAATTCATAATACGTATTATATTGATGTAAGAGGAAAACAGGTTAATAATGAAAGAATTTATAATCAAATATTCAAAAATGAAAGAACAGGTAATTTTTAAAAAAATGTAATTTGATGTGAGATATTTATTATAATTTTATATAATATTTTTTATAGTAATTTAACGATTTTATTATTATTAAACCTGTTTATCTTCCCCTTCGTTTTTATTGCAATCTGACTGCTTTTTTTAAGCATTGATTATTCCATAAGCGCAATTAATCCTTAAAGACTGTTTGCAATATTTGTAATTTTTACATTGTCATATTAGTTACTTTCTATAATTTTTAAAATCACAAATAGACCTTTATAACTCTTATTCTAATTTAGCGTCATGTATTATAGTTGGTTTAACAAAAATTTGTATGCGTGGTAAACGCATAGTTTTGAAAAAGGGATTTTATTAAATAAATATATATTACAATAATATAATGGATGGAAAATTCTCCTAGAGAAATAGCTTAATTAATAGCAAAGTTTTAGTATTATTTCAATAAATAGGTTAATAATTCAGAAACAAATATGAAAATTTTGCAAATTTTTAATTTTTTAAAGCACCAGGTTTTAATCTATACAGTGTTCTAAAGTTCGCGCACTTTCTTTGAAGGATGACTTTTTAAAGGTAAACTAAGACGATTTTTATAATCTTAAATATTGGGTATGATCAGTATACTAGAAAATCAATAATAATTATTATCTGAACTTATAAGAATATCAGGAAAATTTGAACGCAAAAGTCAATGCCGACGTTCAAAAATGGTTGTAATTCCCTAACTCGGACTGCCGGTAGATTTGCCATCTTATATTCTACGGGATTTGCATTAAATCGGTGGCACGTAATACATTGACGAATGATTCTACGTATCTGGTTTTTCTCGTCAAATAACCAGAAACACTGTCATAAAGTGGCCAACATAATTTGAATTCACGAATGACAATTTCCTATATGAATTTTTCGAATGATCAAATCGGTTTCGTGATTGCGCGATGGCAATAAAATAGGATGTTTTCCGTTAAAAGACAAACTAGCGTTTTTTAACCGACCTCCTACTCTTAACAACCCCGTTTCATCTAGAAAGGATTTAATGCCGAAAATGTTAATTTCGCGCGTTCATCTTTGTCTTTAATGGCTCTTATCTCCTTCTTGAATTGACGTTCTTGAAGCAGTCTTAAAATTCGTGTCTCCGCGGCGACTAATTCCTTCATAGAGAGGATTCCTTTAACCTGGGTTCGATTTTCGCAAATATATATTCGCAAACAATAGACAATTTTCCACAATAATTTAGAGTACGATGAAAATCTCTTAAAAATATTTTGGTTATTCATTTGTACCGCAAAACAAGAGACTGACCGCAATCCCAGAATCAACCCCTCATGTGATCGCCTTTGTTGAAGCGGCCACGAAGATGCCTGTTCCCATAAAAAAGAGGGCCCTGTAAATCAGTTTTTATTTTTATGTATTAGTTCGTATGGCAATTGTCCACGGGATAATGTATCTGCGGGGTTTTCTTCCGAAGTCACATGGTGCCAATCGTCAACGTTTGTGTTATTCCGAATTTCCGACACTCTGTTTAATACGAATACTTTCAATTTTTCCGTAGATGTCCTGAGCCAAGCCAACACAATTGTCGAGTCACATCAAAAGTGTACTGAGTCGAAAACTGATCCAACGGCTTGTAGCATGTCCCGGTAAAGTCTCGAAAGAAGAAGCGCTCCACAAAGTTCCGCGCGTGGAATCGTTAAATATTGTAATGGGGAAACTCGCGATTTTGCGCGTAATAAATTACAAAAAACTTTATCGTCCCTATCGCGTGATCGAACATAAAAGCATGCCCCGTAACCGACCCGACTTTTATCACAAAACCCATGCAACTGAATTTCCGTCGGTTCGTTTATAATAAGTTGCCTTTTTAGTCGGAAATTATTTACTTCTTCTAGTTATTGCGCGAAAGTTGACCACTCCGTATACAGGGTGTCCGGAAAAAAAGGAGACATATTTTGAGAAGTGGTTCCTGACGCAATTCTAGGAACTTTTTTGTCTTGGTATTTTTTGATTTAAAGCATTATTTTTGAGATATTCAACGATAAAGATGCCATTAATTAGACAGAGGCTTTCCGGTAGCTGAAGCGAGACAGAGTGACGCCATCTCACTTTAACTATTGAAGCGTCTCTGTTTAACTAATGGCAAATTTATCGTTGAATATCTCAGAAATAAAGCTTAAAATCAAAAAATGCCAAGAGAAAAAAGTTCTTAGAATAGCCTCAGGAATCACCCCTCAAAAAATGTCTTCTTTTTTTCCGGACACCCTGTACATGGGACGAAAAATCTGCGGACAACGATGGTGTCCCTATCGGCGTCTTTGTCAGGCAGCTGCTGCATCATGCCTGTAAAATGATTAAACTATCCTTTTTCGACTAAGGAGTGGGCTACGGCAGGCCGCCGTTTAACAAGTGGACGGGAAACGTCAAACGTCAAACGTCGCACGTGCAAATATGATAAGCACTAAATTTTGCATTATTTCTTCTTCTTCTTCTTCTTCTTCTTATCATTATTATTATTATTATTATTATACAGGAACAACTGTTTCCTATAAAAAAAATATTTATCCTAAAAATCATCAATAAGTGACCGTCCCAGGCGAGGTAAAAAATGTACTGTGAACACTTCCAGTAATCGGAAGATTATCAAAAAGCAAGTCGGCCGAAATACAAAAATCTCCATGAGAAAAGTCGCCCGTCAGACTGGGATCAATCGGGAATCTACGCGGCTAATGGCGAAAAAGGAGCTCAACTTCAAGCCCTGTAAGCTCCAAAAAGTTCAACTCCTCAGTGATGAGAACAAACGAGTATGGCTCCAAAGATGCCGCCAACTCAAACGTCGGGCCGCAGGTGATCGATGGAAGTACATCCTTTTCACAGGCGAAAAGTTGTTCACTGTGGAACAGGTGCATAACCATAAAAACGACAGGATCTGGACCGCAGAGGCTCCCGGCACCTCAGTCATCGTTGAACACCACCAAAATCCTCAGTCCGTTATGGTTTGGGGCAGAATTTGCGCTAGCGGCAAGACACCCCTCGTTTTCGTCGATCAAGGGGTCAAAATGAACCAAGGGGTGTTTTGCCGCGACATTCTCGAGGACGTGGTACTTCCCTGGACTCAGCAGCATTTCGGCAATACGAAGTGGATATTCCAGCAGGACTCCGCTCCGGCCCACAGGGCGAAAATGACTCAGGAATAGTGCAACAGTCATTTTCCAGACTTTATCACGCTTAAGGAATGGCCGCCCTAATCGCCGGATCTCAATCCGATGGATTACAGCGTGTGGTCCATTTTGGAGGCCAGACTCTGTGCTTAGGCCCACAAAAGTTTGGAGTCATTGAAGCAATTGCTGCGTCGAGAGTGAGCCCGATTATCGTCTGAGGATCTGCGGCCCATCGCCAAAAATTTTAATTTGTGTTTGAACCTGTGTATCGCCGCTGAAGGAGGCTATTTCGAAACCGAATGAGCATATGGTTTCCTAATATATATATTATTATTATTATTTTTGTTAAATTTGATAAATTTCTTTTGTTTAATTAGTTATGATTAAAAATGTTTGTCCGGGTTATTTCTTGTCACCCTGTAAGACTCATCTACTAAGTTTTTTTAAATGAACTTATACCACTTTAAAAAATAACGGCTCAACTATTGAAAACTAGAGCGACTTCTTTCTGAAAAAATGTTACAGAAAATGAATGCTTCAACGGCATTTATTTTATAATCTATAACAAAAATTAGTACATCTTTCTTTCTCTAAATTATTATGCAATAAAAAATTTAGAATTAAATTTCAATATTTTTTTTATTAAATTATTTATATTTAAATATTAAAAGCAATTATAGTTTACATTAAATTATTATGCCGGTTATTTGGAAAAAAAGGGCATATTTTTGAGTAGTGGTTTCTGACACTATTCTAAGAATATTTTTCTCTTGGTATTTTATGATTTAAAGCTTTACTTTTAAGATACTCAACGATAAGGGTACTATTAATTAGACAGAGACATTCGAATGATTGAAGTCAGGTGGCGCCACTCTGCCTTATTTCAACTATCGGAAAGTCTCTGTCTGACTAATGACATCCTTACTTTTGAATAACTTGAAAATAAAGTTTTAAATCAAAAAATACCAATAGGAAAAAGTTTTAGAATAGCCTCAGGAACCATCCCCTTTAAGGAAGTGCGGTCGTTTTTAATACCCTATACACACAAAATTATTTTGGAAAACAAATTATATATACATTATGTATAACAGGGATGTCTGATCTTTTAACATTTTTGGCTCACATTAGAAGAAGATGAGTTATTTTGGTCCACTTTTAAAATGAACGTAATACTATTGATAAATGATTAGCAAACAAAATGTAAAATATACAATTAACATATTGAAATCATTTAAATATTTTATTATGATTAATAAAGTTAATTATTAAACTTTATTATAATTAATGATTTTTGTTTTATTATAAAACAGCAACAATGAATTGATATTTCTTTTGCTTCGCATTCACTTCTTAGGTCACGTTAATATTTGCTCTGAGCTGTATATATCCCACGAGACGTAGGTTGAACTCTATTGATATAACTAACGTCATTGCAAATGTAAAATATACAAAAAGTTAATTTTGTATTATTAATAATTAATACTTCAGATTTAAATTTAAGAAATATTTATATATATATGTATATATATATAAACTTGTAAATTAATATAAATTTTTTAAATCAATCATATACGAGATAATTAACTTTACAAGATGAACTTTTTAAATATTATTTGCTGCATAAAGAAATACTTTAATAAGATTTAAAACGGTATTTCTTAAAGTATAATATTTAAGTATGCTTAAAAAATTATATTCAACATTTTAGACAAAAGGTTTTTAGTAATCTGGGAATCATTTTCAAATTACTTTAATTTTTATTTATTTAAAAGAAAACATAGTTAAAATATTAAAGTAGTAGGATAATTTATTCAATTATCTCATGCTGATTTGCAACAGTAGATAGCATACTTTGAAGTTTTTTAAACATCGACTTTATTTTTCCAAAAGATTAAAATATTTTATAAAAAAAAAATGTATATGCATATAATATAAAAAATGTATAAAAATTGATTAAACTTAATAACTTTAATTTCTTAAATTTAATAAATAAATTTGTTTACATGTTAAAGAGAATTATTTATATTTATTTGTGAATTGATAATATAATAAATATTGTATTATTATATAACAATAAATACTATAATATGAATTATACTATGAATTATATGAATTTAAATATTAACATAGATAAAATTTAACTTGATGCAAAAATAAGAAAATTTGATCCAACCAAAATAGACTTCCAGTATGTTATAAAAATAAATACATTATAGGCAGCTCTCAAGAGTAGAAAGAATGACGTGACGCATGCGCAGATTAGCTAGCTTTTCACATATACTAGATGCCAGAGCTTCCTACTTATACTACTTCAGTTACACTTGAAGCTCCGAAGAAACTAATTTAGACTATATTTAAACGTAATATTTAAACACGGTATGTAAAATTGAATGACGCATTTATAAATACTTTCTTTTCTGCTTTTAAAAATACAATAGAAGAAGTATAATTCAGCAAATATATTAAAGTATTATAAAAAATTGTTAGTTATAAATAAAAATTGAATTTTGTTAATTTTCTTAAAAAAAAAACTGTATCCTCTTATCTCACAGAATACATGTCGCAATACATAAGCAAAGAAACAGTAAAACAAAATACTGCAGCAACAAAAATTCAAGCAAATTTTCGTGGCTATCGTGTAAGAAAGCAATTTAAGAGTGTTAAAGATATAATAATAAAAACTACGGATATACCCAAAAAGAAAATTGACTCAAAGTTAAATATATTAAAAAGACAAAACACAAAAGAAAATTTAGAAGAAAAATCCGCTACAAAGATTCAAGCAGGAATACGAGGATTCCTTGTAAGAAAAAAACAGCAAACTGCTCAAGCTGCAGCTATTAAGATTCAAGCTGGATTTAGAGGATTTAGAACGAGAAAGCTTCTTAAGAAAAGTGTGTGTGTTAACAGTGACCTCTAAAATAAATAAATAAATTTTAGTTTTGTGAAAAATGAAGATCTATTAAATTAAAATTTATAAACCTTTAATAAACTCTTTATCATGAATTTTTTATTTAAACTCTTCAATTATTTTTGACTTGAATAAATATACTTGGCCTCACAAGGAGAGTGCACGAGCTTAGGGTTACAAATTTTAATGAAACTTTAAGGATATAAAATACCTTACTAATATGTTACCTAGGTAAAGAGATAAAACCTAACTCTCAACCATTTCCAAGAAAAATCGGAAAATGCGTGCTGTGTGGTTAATCTAAATTGTTTTGTAGCAGTTTCTAACAATAGGCATTGCACAAATAGTAATGCAAACGCATACTGTTCGGTTGGCCCGAGTTCGAGTACCCTCTAGTGTTACTACTTTTTTTTTTAATTGTGCGAAGTGGTTTTCAAAGGGTTATTCCTGACATTTATCTAAATCGAAAAGTTTTTTTTATTTTTCGATCTCAATGAAGCTTAATTTTTAAGATATTCAATGATAAAGATGCTATTAGTTACATGAAAACAGTCAATTAATTGAAGTGAGATAATTTTACGCTATCTTGCTTCAACTAGGTGGTTGTCAATGTTCAACTAATTGTGCCTTTAGTATTGAAAGTATTCTTCGATACAAATTAATGTAATTACCCAACATGAATCCTTAAAAATACTAAAAGAAGAGTGAAGTGAAATTGTAGAGACAAAATCAAAGTGTGATAGAAACATACACATACATCTACAAGGTGTTCGAAAATTGTCGCATCCCTTTTGAAAGGATGATTCTTCACACAATTTTAAGATATTTAATTATAAAGGTACTATTAATTAGACAAATACTAAAATTTAAAAAAAGGTACGCCTTTTTCCAGACACCTTATAAAAATTCCATAGTAATATCTCAAGGTTTTTAAACCACATGTCAAAGTTGGTATCGAAATTCAATGTTCCGGTTTTTAAGGCATATTATATTTGACACTATTTCATAAAATTTGTAAGTATTCACACATTCACATTCGAATACTTATTTTGAATATTCATTTCTGCATTTTCAATGTATTTACTGTAATGAATATTAACTAAATTAAATCACATATTTATTTTTTTAATCAATAGATGGAAATACAACACACTCGACAATCATAATATTCCTTTATCGTCTCTGACCAGCACATAAGCATTTGGCAGTAGAACCTGTGATGGGATAGATACCTGTAAATTTGACAAAAGTTTATTGATGTTGGTTTCTGCTATCGAAATTATAAACTTTTCCTGATTTAATAATATGCAATGCTAATGCTGACTTAAATATGACTTCCTTTTAAACAATTATAACATACTGTCAGCTTGTGTGGACCACCTGAAAGTGCCTATCAATGATGAGTTTTATAAATCAACACATGAGTATAACAGTGTCTGGAGATTAGCGCGTCCTGTTTTATAACTACCATTAAATCCGTAATGAGTGCTTTCCATTCATTTGAACTTGGTTAACTCTTGGTAACTTTAGTCGACATTAGTCGATTTGTGTCAGTCACTCAAACAACTCTAAAACGAATGGAAAGCACAAATCACGACTAAAGTTAACTTCAGTCGACGTTTGTCAGCGAATGAAAAGCACTCAATTTATGCGTGTAAATATGAATAGATGGCCTGAAGGAAGAGAACAAAAACTCATAAGATCTTTTTTCGAAACACATTTTATATGTTGTTTGATGATTATTATAAACTATAATTAGAGTTTTTAATAATATAATACAGGGTGTTAACAAAACGACCACACATCCTTAAAGAGAGTGATTCCTGAGGCCATTCTAAGAAGTGAGGTGGCATCATTCTGTTTCGCTTCAACTATCGGAATGTCTCTCTCTTACTTGTGGTATCTTTACCATTGAATATCTTAAAAATAAAGCTTTAAATCAAACAATGCCAAGAGGAAAAAGTTCTTAGAATGATTTCAGGAATCACCCCCTTAAAGGAAGTGCGGTCGTTTTATAACACCCTATATGGCCAAATAAAATTGGATTTTACACCGGAATCTTGAAATGTAAAGTTTCTTTATTAATATCATGCCCAGGTGGCGTATTAAATATCGACTTTGTGGGGGTGTAATCTTACATAATTGTACTGTTTCATGGAAACTGCCTCTCATTTTATTAAATATTAATTATCAGAATAATTATTCAATCTTGAAGCTTAAGGGGATCCTTTCCCAACCTAAAATTTCCGCAGTAAGCACAGATTCGGTTCACGTCTTAACTAAGGAGAGTACCTAACGTCGTTGACATAATAAGTACAACAAGAAAAAGAAATTTCTTTTTTTTGTCACTCTTATAGTCAATTTAGTGTTGTCCATTTATACGAAAGGCGGTGAACTAATTTTTGTTCTGTTTTATTTATTTTGAGGTAAAACAGGACTATTATTTTCCTTATTTTACAAAATATTTGTAGTTTTCGTTTTAAGTTTACATTATTTTGAATTTGTACTTGTACTAAATGATTTTTAAAATTCTAAAGATTTTGCGTTGATTTCTTTTTCTGAAAATTTTCTTACAGGGGGAGTTCGCTAAGCATCCGACCTACTTTTTAATGAAATTTCGTATGAGTGTTCTGTGACACCTCACGAAAAAAATCCTATCGGCTTTTATCCGATTAAATCTTAGTTTTAGAGACAGAAGGATTTAAAATTTATTCAGCGCGCGACTATGAATAACTAATTAGCCGTATGACTCTAAATTCCAACAGCAACGACGGTGGAGTGGCTAGAATAACAAATTATAGCACTGTATGTTCCAGGTTCGATTTTTTTCAGTTTTAATTACGATATCAATTAAAAATAACCTATAAATATTTTAGTAATATTTTATATCTTCTTTTCTCATCTATCATGCAATTTAAATAGTATTTTTTAATCATTTTATTTTTTGCTGTAATATTTGTCTCTGTATATTTTGAAAAACTAGTTTTCAACGTATTTTCTGTTCTGCTAACGGTTACCTAAAGTCTATTACCTTTCGTCAGGTAAAAAGCTATTTCTTCCTGTGATAATCTAGGTAGATTTTTAACATTAAGTAGGACATCAGTTTTTCTTCGATTTTCGAATTAAAACGTTGAAATTGTTATAAAATGGAATCACAATAGCGCACAGTTCCAACATATTGAGTGAAATTTCAAATATTGAGTGTGTAGATGAAACTTCATATTTTGATGATAAATTTTAAATTGTTTTTACACAAGCATTGGTAATTATGAAATCCAACTCTGAAGAGAATGGAATGCTTTTTTTGTCTCATGAGAAAAAAGATATTTCCCAACCTGCTCGTGCAATGGCGTTTCTTTTATAATCTTTTTTTAGCGTCAATAAATGAAACTGAAATTGTATCTGATGAAAATTTAATATTGCCTAATGATTCTGATATTGAAGAGGAATATGAAGAGGTAATTTTTTTCATTTATAAAATAATTGTAAAAGAAGAAAAATATTAATATCAAATTATAGATTTAAACCATTGTTCGTAGTGTACCGATGAAGTTACACATTGTAATGAGTTTGATCCTTGTGAACTAGAAGAAACTAGAGCACAGGAATATATTTCTCTTTAGTATACAATGAAGGCTGTAACTTTTGTTAAAGTAAATCCTACAAGCAGTCTATACAAATGCCAATCTATCTAAAACTATGCCATCACGTGGTTTTACAAAATTAAAAGATAAGAGAGAAAGATGGGACTAGGTATGACAAACTTAAAATGATCCCCCTAAAAAACATCCCGATGTAAAAAAATACGCCAAGTAGTTATCCCCTTCTAAAAACCCCCTTATTCAAAAAATATATATTATTTATACACTTATTTAATGAATTCTCTTAATAAAGGTATAACAATAAAAAGAATATATTTATTTGAAATATATAGTCATTACAAAAAATACATTATTTTTCTTATCTTGTTAAAAAGTATTGAAATCATATATAGAATAAAGCCAAGTATGTAATCTTTATTTATTCTCAGCATATAGTTTATAAAAAATATGTATAATAAAGAGAAACTGCATTTGAAATGCAGATAGTTTATAAACAAATTGCATAAAAGCTTTTTATATATAGTTTATAAATAATATGTTTATAATTTTTTTATACAGAACATGGCGAGCCTCCATGCTTTTTTAAATGACATTTGATTTTACTTTAAATCCTGCCGACAAATTCTCTGCTCTTGTCCTGTAGCAACTACGAATTCCTGCTAACGAATTTTCTCTTCTTTTCATGTAATAAGAACGAATGCATGTTGCTCGCCGAATTTTCAAATGTTTTCATATAGCAGTTATGAAATTATAACATTTTCCTATATATTATAAGAAGTGAGATATTTTTAATTAACATGATTATTGTGTGTCATTTAAAAAAGCATGGACTCGCCAAGTTCTGTATAAAAAAATTATAAACATATTGTTTATAAACTATATATAAAAAGCTTTTATGCAATTTGTTTATAAACTATCTTCATTTCAAATGCAGTTTCTCTTTTTTATGCATATTGTTTATAAACTATATGCTGAGAATAAATAAAGATTACATACTTGGCTTTATTCTATATATGATTTCAATACTTTTTAACAAGATAAGAAAAATAATGTATTTTTTGTAATGACTATATATTTCAAATAAATATATTCTTTTTATTGTTATACCTTTATTAGGAGAATTCATTAAATAAGTGTATAAATAATATATATTTTTTGAATAAGGGGGTTTTTAGAAGGGGATAACTACTTGGCGTATTTTTTTACATCGGAATGTTTTTTAGGGGGATTTCACTAATTTTTGTAAGTTAGCGTTGAAAATTTATAATATTTTTTAATAGTATCTCCAACTATTTAAGTTCCTATCACGCATTTCCTTATATCAAGCTCTCTGACGTCATGTTGTAACGTTCTTAATAAAAAGTTTTCAAGTGATAGGAAAAGTTAAAATTTATATTATTTTAAAATTATTTGCATCTATTTAAGTTCGGAACAAGTATTTCGCTATTTCATGCTCTATGACGTCACGCTCTGACGTCACTAAAGACAGATTTTCAAAAGGTGCCAAAAGTCAAAAATAGTAAATATTTATAATATATTTTTCAAGTTATTCGCATGTATTTTGGTTCGGAAGAATATATTCCGCCATATATAGCTATATGACGTCACGCACTGTAATCAACCATGGCAGATTTTCAAGGGTGGCTAAAAGTAAAAATGTATAATAAATATTTTTTTCAAATTAATTTCATCTATTTAGGTTCGGAACACGTATTTCGCTATTTCATGCCCTATGACGTCATACTCTGATGTCACTAATTGCAGATTTTCAAGGGTGGCGAAAAGTAAAAATTTATAATATTTTTTTTTAATTATTTCCATCTATTTAGGTTCGGAACACGTATTTCGCTATTTCATGCCCTATGACGTCATACTCTGATGTCACTAATTGCAGATTTTCAAGTGTGGCGAAAAGTAAAAATTTATAATATTTTTTTTTAATTATTTTCATCTATTTAGGTTCGGAACACGTATTTCGCTATTTCATGCCCTATGACGTCATACTTTGATGCCACTAATTGCAGATTTTCAAGTGTGGCGAAAAGTAAAAATTTATAATATTTTTTTTTTAATTATTTCCATCTATGTAGGTTCGGAAGACGTATTTCGCTATTTCATGCCATATGACGTCACACCCTGACGTCACTAGTGGCATGTTTTCAAAAGGTGCGAAAAGTAATAAATAATAATAATTTTTAACATTATTTCCGACTATTTAGATACGGAACATGTTATTTCGCGATATATAGCCATACGACGTCACGCTCTGACGTCACTAATGCTAAATTCTTAAGATGTTCGATAATTAAATAATCACATTACTTCCGACAATTTTGCTTCAGAACACGTTATTTCGCGATATGTAGCAATATGACGTCACGCTATGACGTCACTAATGCTACTTTTTCAAGAGGTTCGAAAATTAGTAAACAATACAAATTTCGAATTTTCTGTCGCATTACTTCCGACAATTTTGCTTCGGAACTCGTTATACTTCGCAATATGTTGCCATATGACGTCACGCTCTGACGTGACTAATACTACGTTTTCAAGACGTTCGAAAATTAATAAACAATCAAAATTTAGAATTTTTTGTCGCATTACTTCCGACTACTTTGGTCGGAATACGTTATTTCTCGATATGTAACCATATGACGTCACTCTCTAACGTCAGTAATGGTACGTTTTCAAGAATTACGAAAAGTAAATAAAAAATAATAATTATTTAATAATTAAATAATATTACTCATTTATTATTACAATTATTCGCAAATGACAATGGTTAATTTATAAAAATGAAACAATAATTTATTAATTATTAATTAGTTTTATTAATGTTTAGTTTATTTATTAAAATAGTATGAATAATAAATATAATAAATAAAAAAATTAATTTACATTATAAAGGTATAACATTTTCAACACTATTTCCGATAATATAGGCTTACAACACGGTATTTCGCTATATCTGTGTTTATGACGTCACGCTCTGACGTCACTAATGGCACGCTTTCAAGCGGTGCGAAAAAGATGAAGATGGAGATGGAGATGGAGACGACGATGACGACGACGACGACGACGACGACGACGATGACGACGACGATGACGACGATGACGACGACGGAACTGAACATACACTTTTCAAAAATTGAAAAATTGGAAAAACTATGCAACTGTACTTTTTATGCATTTTAGTGCATTTATACGAAATTTTTTTTTTCTTCTTTAATAAGTTTCAGAATGTGTCAAAACAAATTTTGGCGTTAAAATTTCTTCAAAAAATCGACCCAAAATTTTTAATGTTTCGGGAAAAGGATACTCGGTGTCTCGCGTACAGTAGCACATGACGTGACTGTAAGGCTATACTACTTGGCGCGAGACTCTACCGAGTCTCCTGATTGATGAGCAATATTTCGAGTGGTTTTCAGAAGCAAGAAAATATTATGAACAGGTAATTTAATAACAAGTCATGAAGGGAGGGACCCCTTTCGACCCGGACCACTTCAACACACGTGTTTTCGACGAGTTCATAACACACAACACCAGGTGTTAAGTACTTAGAATCTCATTTTCTTATTTTAATTTCTATAGGAAATGTTGAAAAATGTTGCGTCGAAAAGCCAAGTGATGCCTGTTTGTACACAAGCCCGATTCTATACAAACCGAGTGTACTGTGTACTTACCGAGAGGTTCATGACATATTTTATAATTAAAATTAATTTTGTATAAATCTTATGCGTTTATGCATTTTGAGTTAAATAATTCATTTACTTCGATAATAAGTCTAATTGACGGCCGATATTTCTAAAGAAAAAAATAGGTAAGTCATTATTTAAATTATAATTATAACGTGAGAATTAGGTTATAAGTAGTTATCACCTGGTGGTGTGTATTGTTACTCGTGTACATTGTTCAATGGGTCAGGTAGGAAATGTATAGATAAATTCTTCACAATTGAGATATGGAATTGCATTAATTTTGAATGTAATCAGAAGACTCATTATCTAAATAGATGAATTATTAAATTCAAAATACATAAATGCGTTCTACAATTTAATAGAAAATTAAATTGAATTATATAATTTGTCGGTAAGGTACAAACGGTCTGTGTACAATTGGGCTTGTATAGAAACGGGGCACTCCCTTTATGAATATAGAGGAGTAAGAATAATAACTCTTAATGCAATCAATTTAAGGTTGCAACTCGAACAAAACAATTAAGTTCATTAGCAAGAACAATGCTATAACTTTGAAAGAAACCTTTCAAGCTGCTAAGAATTTCCAAATTCAAATGAAGGCACTAATGCAGAAATTCGATATGCAGTATGTCATGAACACAGACCAGAATTCCGGGTGACAATATAATGCTACATATAATAGGTTATCACACAATTTGGGTAATTAGTTTAATAAGAACTATTTGATTCTGATTAAAAAACAAAATTTATCGAAATTGACACATTCGTATATTGCACAGTAAACTTTAACTGCAGCAGACAAATTATTTCTGAAATTGTTTTTATGCATGGCTGAACCAAATAGTACATTTGGCCCAAAAGTTGCAGTTTCGGTAGATAATTTGAAAAAATAATTAAAAAATATTTTAGTAACTTGTTCCAAGTCAGGCAAATAAACAAAAGAGATAAATGGAGTATTTTTGTATAAAGTTATTAAACCTTATGTAAAAAATAATCAGTTTTTACTTATTATAGATTATATGATGAGATTTTTGCTAAACAAAAATGAGGAAGTTAATTGTTCGATTAAAGTTATTCCGCCTAAATGTATACCGTTTTGCCAACTCTGTGATGTTTACTTCTATCGACAAGTAGAAAATATAATTAAGAGGTCACAAAATACTACCGAATAATTAAAATGTAATAGGGAAATAGCAACTCAAGAAGATGCTCTAAAAATTTACAGCCTCGTACACAATCAATTAAGCGCTTCCGCATTGTCCTATGACAAAATATACATGGTTTGCGTCAAAACTGTTAGAGGAATCATCAATATTTCAAAATGTCAATGGAATATGTTTTCCAATCACTCTGTTAAAGGACAAACCTTACAACCGAGTTGAGTTTATAAAATGTTCTATATTACGCCAATAAAGATGAAACTATATCTTCTGTATCATCAGCAGACGATTAATAAAAATTTGTTTTTTATGCAAATTGTTTCTATATTTTGTTAAAATTTACTTTCAATCTTATTAAATGCTATATCAGAAAAGAAGGTATAAAATATCGCTAAAATATTTATAGGTTATTTTTAATTGATAGCGTAATTGAAATTTAAGAAAACAAAAATCTATAAAAAAATTGAACCTAGAACATAGAGTGCTATAACCTGTTACTCTAGCCAATCCGCCATTGCTACTGTTGGAGTTTAGAGTCACATGACTAAGTAATTATTCATAACGTCTTATAAGCTAGCACCGCCACAATAACAGACCACAAAAAGAAATGCATACCATTTTTGGGGAATTTTTGGGCACTACGAATATGCAAGTCTTGATTTTTTGTCTCTTATAGTTTTTGAAAAATTGTGGCAGTTCTAGCTTAATAAGACGTTTATTCATAAACACACGCTAAATAAATTTCAAACCCTTTATCTATCTCTAAACCTAGGATTCAATAAAGATTCGGATAAAGGCCAATGGGATTTTTGTCGTGAGGTGTCACAGAATACTTACACATTTCATTAAAAAGTAGATCTGACATTGACGACTTACCCTTACTAATTTTTTTCGTAGCGAATAAATTATTAGTAATAATTTAAAACTTGCAAATTTCTTTTCGATTTTTGGAAAAATATATATTATCGCAAAATCGTGAATCTTTCAAAATTACCACTTTCAAATGGTTTTCAAATCCATTCAGTTATAACGAAATAAATTGAATACTTCTATTTAAGGTCGGGTAAAGATGTTCTTAATATAAAAAGGCAAAAACGAAAATCTTAATATCTCTCATGGCCAAAATACGACCATTCTTAGACCGTTGTAACCCTGCCAAAAATTATGATAGGTATAAATTGAAAAAAGAGCTAACAAGAACAATTATTTCCTTTTAAAAGTTGGCCAGCCAAACCCTTCAGATTTAACTCTCACAATGCCTATACTCCAATATACTCAATATACTCCACGCTAAGTCGACTGCAATATACAGAGTGATACACATACGCTCAAACTAAACCACGGCAATAATCATCCATTCCATCAGAATGTGTTATCTTTTATATTCAAATAAAAAATTGTCACTCAGTGACACCTCCACCCACTTCTCTACATACAGGCTTAAAATACTTCAATAATCACCCACATCATGTTTCCTCGGTAGCAAGTAATGAATAAAACAAAAAATCGTGCGAGACACTACCCTTTCTTACTCCAAATTAGACCGTTCTAACTTTATGATTGTTTTTGAATGAATTAATTTGAAAAAGAATTCATCTAATGTAATTTTAATAAAAAATTTCATAATATTATAATAGATATATATATAAGCTTTTTATTAAGGCCAAAACCAATCGAGTTGATCAACACAATTTTGAGATGTTGGAGTTACTTTTTCAAGCCGATTATTTTAAACTTGTTTCTCTAGTCTAGTTTTTTTATGTCTCACCAATTGTCATGTCTTTTATTATTCACTTCACTGTTTGTTGATAATAAGAATAAGAATGAGAAATATGATATTAGATGTCAATGAGTGCCATAAAATGTTACTAATCGTGTGTGAAAGTACCACTCTGTAAAGCCACTCTGCATTTATACAACTACACTGCAACGAAAAATTAAGGGAACACCTGATTTTTAATGAAAATATTGTGTAACTTCAAATCGTTGTAATTTTGGAACGAAACATAGTATCAACATGACCAAAACAGTATTTTAAAGAGCATTATGTCTAATTTACGAAACTTGCTTGATGATAAAATGAAAGTTTTGAATTTCTGAAGGTATTACTATTTTTAGAGAAGCTATACATTTTTTTCAGATGTGTAGTAATATTCCGATTGTTGTACAAACCTGGTAAAATTTTTTAGATAAATGAAATTGATACAATTATAAAGATCAACTTTTTACCATTAATTTGCTTATTTATAAATGTTCGTACGATTTTTTTTAATAGAGTTATTTAAATTAAAAAAAAATGTGCTTTTTAACTTTGATTCTGACTTAAAGCAAACCAATTAAGTAAAATAAACTTTTAAAAAAGCATTAGAAAGGTAAACATGTTCTCTTTTAAGATCTTTAGTGCAATTGTAAAGCTTATGCAATTTTGAGTATCTAACTTTTAATTTTCAACAGCGCCTCTTGAACGTCAAACCTAACGTTGAAGTTAATCCTCCGTCAAACTTTTAATACTTGATTTTAAGGTGGCCCAAACACACAATTTTTTTTTTTTTTTTTTGGCTGGTGGAGGAAATCTGAAGACCAGACACCGCCGCGCCCCCTTCCCCGGCAAGCCAAGGCGCCGAACCAACCCCCACTGGAGCCCCGAGCCGAGGCGAGCACCCCCCGGAGGCAACACCAACCCCGAGGACACCACCAGGACCTCCCGAGCCCTGAAAAGGGCACGGTCCACAGAGGCGCCCCAGGAAGGACGAAGACGCCGAGGAATACCCCCCCCCCCCCCAGCCAAGTGACACCAAGCGGCCAAGGCCGGCCAGCAACGCAAACGAGGCTCCCCGCGGCCGAACGCGCGGCGGTAGTGTGGGGTTCGACCCACTAAAACCTTCACCTGGGCTTTTTAGGAGACGCAGCCAAAACACACAATTGAATCTCTGAAATGTACACTTTAAAATGCTTTTTGATTTTTCAAGATACCTATATTTGCTTCCGAAATATTCATAATAAGAGATGGGCTTAGCATGTTTGAAACTCGTACATAGTGATGAGAAAAATCGGTCTTGGTCTTGCAGTCTTGGCCTTGTTCTTGCAAAAATTCTAGACTAAGACCAAGACCAAGACCATCTTTGCAAGAACAATACCAAGACCAAGATCATATATGCAAGAACAAGACAAAATGCAAGACTCTTGCGCATACGTTATAGCTTGAATACCAGAATTATTATTAATATTCATGAATTAGACTGATTCGCTATTTAATCTATTATGATACTCTCGCAATAAAAGTGATACTTTAGAAATTAGTCTTTCAGTTGGTACAGATGTGGCTGGTATCGATAAAAAATCTCGAGCCATTTTTGCTAAAACTGAAAATTATATTTTATGTTATATCCACAATAATAAAACATCATAATTATGATTGTTTTAAATATTTTTCAAGCTCTGCGGTTGTAGCACTAAATACTTGTGACGTTGATAGAGTGTTGAATATAATTTATTAAAATCTATGATATCCATATCATCATCACTAATATCTAAATGTTTATTTATGACTGACGGCACTGCTGGTATTGAATACAAATTATGATATTTTCCATAAATAGTTTTAAATTTTTATAAGTTTTCATCTTTAACCTCTTTGCCCCATGGTGTCAAATCAAAAGTTTCTAATTTGTGTTTAGGGTCTAAAATTAAAATCGTGCTGTATATCCAGTTACATTTTTTGTAGTATTTAAGCATTTTATCTCGACAAGATTTAAAAGCTAAAATAAGTATTTCATCTATTTTACTACGGTCAGTTTTACAATCTAATTGTAAATTGATAGAAAACATAATGTTTTCTATTTTATCGAAGTCCACTCATTAATAGTATATAGTAATTCTGCAAATCGTAAAGCATTGCTTATCATTGTTCCTGAGAACAGAAATGGCTTTTGATGAAAAGAATTTATGAAATTCACTTCTGTACAGAGATATTAAGTGTCGGCAAAACCCAAAGCTTGTCTATAAGCTTTCTAAAATAAAAGCGGCATCTTTGAATTATTTGGCATATTTGAATTATAGCTGAAACTCGATACAAGCGAATAACTATGTTGGCAAGCTTCTATTCTTACCCACAAGTTATATAAGACATACTAAGTTTTAGGGGTAAAATAATTCAAAGATGCCGTTTTGATGATAAGATTTGCAAAACTTTAGCGGCATTTTTTATATGATCACCACTTTGTATATAAAGCAATCCACGATGAGGTTTCAACTCAGTTTAGTAAAAATCTTCTGAATTTCTCGCACGGTTAGTAAAAAGTGAAAATAGAAATGGAAGTTTCTGAAAAAAGTAATAGTGGAACCGAAAGTGATTCTGAAAATAGTTGCAAAAATTATAAGAATGTAAAAAAAAGTAAATTTTCGGAATTTTTTGAAATAATTAGTATAGGTACTGTAGCAATTTGTAAATTATGTGAAAAATATAAAAAGAAACGAATAGAGATAAAAATGAAAAACAGAAATTCATCTGGATTAAAGAAACATTTAATGTTTTTGCATAAGAAGGAATTTCACAAACTCTTCCCATCAAAAGCCAGTTCGAGTTCGAGTGTTACCCACTTCTTTAAACCTGTCGGAAGTAGTGAAACAGTAAGTAATACATATTTATCAGTTGTTATAATAATTTAATCAGGGTTTTTTAAATTAACATGAAAATATAAATTATTTGGTTTTGGTGTGCTTCAGGTAAAAAACAAAGATATTATAAATGCTACAGTAGAATGGATAACAAAAAAATATCTTCCATTTTCGTTCTTTGAAGATGTAAAAACAAAAGACTATTTTAAATTAATTTGCCCAAATATTGAATTCCCAAACAGATTTGCTCTTAGAAATAATGTTCAGCAACGTTTTGAAGAATTGCGAGGAAATATAGCAACCTCGTTACAAAAATGCACATCAAAAATTTCCTTTACTATTGATGGGTGGACTTCGATATCAAATAAATCTTTTTATGGCATAACTGCCCATTTTATAGACGAAGATTGGAGCTATCAATCGACTATTTTAGATTTCGTTCCTTCACATGGGCAGCACACGGGCAAAGATATCGCCAAAATATTTTACAACAGTCTAAATGATTTCGGAATTAAACACAAAATAATGGGTATTACTGTAGATAATGCATCGGCAAATATGGCATTTATTAACGAGCTTAGTAAATTAATTCCGCAGTTTGAAAGCAAAGATCAACATTTTCGTTGTATGGCTCATATAATAAACTTAGGAGTACAAGAATTAATGAAAACTTAAAAATTAGAAGTAATAAGTGATGATAAAGACAATGAGATTTTTAGTGAAAATGAAGAAGAAAATCAAGATTTTGTTGAGGAAATTCATGATTCTACTTCTTCCATTATGAAATTACGTACTATAATCAGCAAAATAAGAAGTGAAGCTTTAACAAATAAATTTCGATCTGCATGCGAAACAGCTGGTGTTTCTACATCTCTTAAACCAATAATGGATTGCCCAACGAGATGGAACTCTACACATGATATGTTAGGAGTCGCACTAAAATTAAAAAGAGGAATTATAACATTATGCAGTAATATTTCCGAATTGTTTGATTTTCAATTTTTGACAGAAGAATGGAGCATATTAGAAAAGATTCGTAATAGTTTCTTTTAATCTTCTAATAGATAAGATAGAAAACGTTATGTTACAATTAGATTGTAAAACTAACCGTAGTAAAATAGATGAAATACTTATTTTAGCTTTTAAATCTTGTCGAGACAAAATGCTTAAACACTACAAAAAATGTAACTGGATATACAGCACGATTTTAATTTTAGACCCTAAACACAAATTAGAAACTTTTGATTTGACACCATGGGGCAAAGTGATTAAAAATGAAAGTTTATCAAAATTTAAAACTATTTATGAAAAATATAATAATCTGTATTCAATACCAGTAGAGCCGCCAGTCATAAATGAAAATTTATATATTAGTGATGATGATATGGATATCATTGATTTTAATCAATTATATTCAACCCCGTCAACATCAAAAGTTTCTAGTGCTACAACCGCAGAACTTGAAGAATATTTAAAACAAGCACGAACTTCAAGTGATGATGACATTTTATTATGGTGGAGACAACACAAAATACAATTTCCAGTGTTAGCAAAAATGGCTCAAGATTTTTTGTCAATACCAGCTACATCAGTACCTGCTGAAAGATTGTTTTCAAAAGCATCTCTTATAATACGGAAGCATCGTAATCGTTTAAATAGCGAATCAGCTCGATGGCTCTTATGCCTTAATTCTTGGACAAATAATTCCAAATAAAATCATTATTTATTAATATATAATTTTTATTTAATTTTTATTTTGCTCTTTTTCCTGACAGTAATATTTCATTTAACATTAAACATTTTATTATTATTAAAAAAAGATTAAGTAAATAATTCATATAAAATTAATGTATACGCAAGACTAACAAGACCACAACCAAGATCAAGACCCGGATATGCAAGACCAAGACCAAGACCAAGACTATAGCTTCCAATACAAGACCAAGACCAAGACTCAATAATCTTGTTCTTGTTCTTGCATTTGCTCATCACTACTCGTACAACCATCGCTGCGCAGTGAACACTGCTCTGTTTCGGACTTTCGTACTTTTATACGAAAAGCTTGACTTTTTCACTTCCTTCTGATTTAACTGAAGCGATGCAAAAATGCATCGCTGTCTCTGGTTTCGACTAAGAGCGATCAATTACGTTAAATTTGAGAAGCATGTATATATGTAAAAAATTAGCACTATAACGGATAGTTAAAGAGTCTGCATAATGCATTTTTGCATCGCTTCAGTTAAATCAGAGGGAAGTGAGAAAGTCAAGCTTTTCGTATAAAAGTACGAAAGTCCGAAATAGAGTAGTGTTCACTGCGCAGCGATGGTTGTACGAGTTTCAAACATGCCAAGCCCATCTCTTATTATGAATATTTCGGAAGAAAATATAGGTATCTTAAAAAATCAAAAAGCATTTTAAAGTGTACATTTCAGAGATTCAATTGTGTGTTTGGGCCACCTTAAAATCAAGTATTAAAAGTTTGACGGAGGATTAACTTCAACGTTAGGTTTGACGTTCAAGAGGCGCTGTTGAAAATTAAAAGTTAGATACTCAAAATTGCATAAGTTTTACAATTGCACTAAAGATCTTAAAAGAGAACATGTTTACCTTTCTAATGCTTTTTTAAAAGTTTATTTTACTTAATTGGTTTGCTTTAAGTCAAAATCAAAGTTAAAAAGCACATTTTTTTTTAATTTAAATAACTCTATTAAAAAAAATCGTACGAACATTTATAAATAAGCAAATTAATGGTAAAAAGTTGATCTTTATAATTGTATCAATTTCATTTATCTAAAAAATTTTACCAGGTTTGTACAACAATCGGAATATTACTACACATCTGAAAAAAATGTATAGCTTCTCTAAAAATAGTAATACCTTCAGAAATTCAAAACTTTCATTTTATCATCAAGCAAGTTTCGTAAACTAGACATAATGCTCTTTAAAATACTGTTTTGGTCATGTTGATACTATGTTTCGTTCCAAAATTACAACGATTTGAAGTTACACAATATTTTCATCAAAAATCAGGTGTTCCCTTAATTTTTCGTTGCAGTGTATTACAAAAAGAAATGAAATCTCCAAAAAAATCATTTTATTTAAAAAACAGACGGCAAATAATTTGGCACTATCCCTTCAAAAGTATTAACCTTATATCCCTGCAAAAATATAGTTCTCCTAAAATATTAACTTCATATATTCTTTTAAAAATAATTGCTTTTATAAACAAAATATAATATCCAATAAATACATACAATTTCTTACAAAAAAAAATTGTTTATTATAAAAAGAATTTAAATCTGTAAAAGCAAATAACTCAACTTTATTCTAAACTTAATTTATGTAAAGATTTGTTATCTTCGTCAACATAAAATATAGAGCAACGTTCCAGCAACATTAATTTAAAAATGTATATGACGATTGCCCAAGCCAAAGCTCATTCCCCTTCTACTACTACATTTAAAATAAGTGCAGGTGAATGCTATCTTAGTTTTAATTGCGAGT
The DNA here is from genome assembly GCA_037305995.1 of Sclerodermus sp. 'alternatusi'. NCBI lineage: Eukaryota > Metazoa > Arthropoda > Insecta > Hymenoptera > Bethylidae > Sclerodermus > Sclerodermus sp. 'alternatusi'. The sequence goes on along the minus strand of CM074547.1, from coordinate 7,867,016 downwards.
GTTACAAAAAAAAATTATAATAATGTTCACATATTTTCATATAGTTTGACACTAAGATGTTCAGAGGATTTCTTACATAAGATGTGTGAAAGTAGTCTTATTATTTAACACAGTTTAATTACAAAACTATCCGCTATATGGAATAATGATTACCAGTATGTATCAATTTTATGAAACTTTTAATCATAATCAAAATATTACGGATGTTGAAATGTAGAATAGTCATTGTTGTTTAAAATTGGTTAGAGTTAAATTAAAATTTGGTATGTGTTATTCAATAAGTAATTTATTATCTTGAACAGATGATATGAAACAAGAAGAAAAAACACATTAATGATTAATCTATTTTTTAATTAATTTTTATACGTAATAATTGTATTCAATTTTGTTATGCAGGCTGTCCCGGAAAAAAGGAGACATTTTTTGAGAGGTGGTTCCTGACACAATTCTAAGAACTTTTTTCTCTTGGCATTATTTGATTTGAAGCTTCATTTTTCAAATATTCAACGATAAAGATACCACTAGTTAGAAAGAGACAGATAGATAGTTGAAGCGAGACAAAGTGGCGTCACCTCACTTCAACAATCGGAATGTCTCTGTCTGACTAATGGAATTTTTATTGTTGAATATCTTAGAAATAAAGTTTTAAATCGGAAAATGCCAATAGTAAAAAGTTCTTAGAATTGCGTCAGGAACCATCTCTCAAAAAATGTCTCCTTCTTTTCCGGACACCCTGTATAGAGTATTTCAATGAAGTATGACCAAACTTTAAGTGGTTGTAGAAGTGGTAATTATAAGATGATTTTTCATTTATCACATTTGGTTTGAAGCTTAATATATGGTATGTGCTTTTCTTTACTATTAAACAACACAGAAACGAAGAGATAATATTAAAAAAAAGATTTAATAGGGCTAAATTAATAAAAGGAGCTGTTAAATATCACGCTTTCATTCCCCAAACTCAAAATAGAATAGAGGTTAAAATAACTTCAGCTGCTACTACTTCTTATAAAAAATATATACAGGATGTCCAGAAATTGGCGCACTTCTTCTGAGAGGTACTTTTCTGAAGGTAAACCGAGTCGAAAAGTCTTTAGCCACTTTTCAATTCGAAGCTTAGTTTTTGAGATATTTAATAATAAAGGTATTATTAGTTAGACAGAGAGTCAATTGGTTGAAGCGAGATAGTATTTCTCTATTTCACTTCAACTATCTGTCTGTCTTTGTCTAACTAATAATACCTTTATTATAAAATATCTGAAAAACTAAGCTCTAGATTAAAAAATGATATTGGACTTTTCGACTCGGTTTACCCTTCAGAGGAAGTGCGCCAATTTCCGGACACTTTGTATTATAAATATTTAAAAATGAATATGACTCATTTATTTATTATTTATCACTTTTCCTGATCACTTTAATTGAAGCTACGTTACGCGCTTCGCCTGCCTACCGGTTAGTAATGTCTTTTTAGTTTTAATATTTTTTTTGGCATAGTACACATGCATTCTCCATTTTTAAATTTTCAGGATTTTTTTAGAATGAAACATAGAATAAAACACAATTTTTGTTTTTAATATAAGTTGGGAAGTTAATAATGAAAGTAAATAAAAAGCTTTTTAAAGAAACTAAAAACAATATAATTATTGAAAATGTAAAATTTTAAAAATAGCATCTTAAAGCGTAACTTAAGTCCTTTAAAAACCTTTTTTGCTCATTCATTTCCGTCAAAGGGATCCTAAGTTATAACAGTTTCAACATACGATGAATCAGAGATTTTTCCCATTTGTTATGATTTTCAACTGCGTGTATCTTCGGCAAATGATCTCAAAATTAAAACAAAAGAATACATATTTCATATTTTGAACAGTAGAAGACGACTATAAAGTTTTAATAAAATATAAAAATATTCATCATAATTGCCGTCCGATTTAACGTGGAAACACCCATATATGAAATTATAAAACTTTGGCAAATTCTAAAAGACGAATTTTTAGAATTAAAAACGCGTTATATCAATTAAAATTGTTTGAAACATTTTTTTGTCAAATTCAAAGTTATAATTACAGAAATAATAATCCATCATGTTTTCAATTCAAAAATAATAGTATTATTTTACTGATTGATCATTTTTCTAGTATTTATTCAGTGGGCTCTAATTTTAACAATATTTGCAATAAAGATTTTTTATTCGCCATTAAAAACTTTATAAATTCAGTTTCAACAAATTCTAATGAAGGTGCATTGTGTTCAATCGCTCATGAATCTACAATAAATGTAGAAAAGTTAAAATTTGGCGCTATAATTACCGATGATTCTCGATACATGCCGAACGCAGTCGAATACGTAATTAAGGGTGGGAAAATAAGAAGTCTAGCACGAATTCTCTTTTGTACTAATTTTGCTAACTTGTATCAAATATATATATATATATATATATATATTCATTATTAAATTTGACTCTCTTTATTTTATATCCCACAAATTGGGAACTCGTCCGGGATAGAGCAATCAGATTCTTATAGTGCGATAAAAAAATATTTCAATTATTAAGATACCCAGTTGTATGGTACAAGACAAGGTGTCGGCGGAAGAGAAACAGTGAACAAAAGCGTTCTAGAAAACGGAAGAGTCGTACAAATCAAAGAAATTAATACGATGAAGTTATAAGACTTAAAGAAAAGATTACAAGAAATGAATTTGTCGACTAAAAGTAAATAACAAGATTTACAAGAGAGGCTCATGCAGCCGGTACAAGAAGGAGAAAACGAGCACATTACGATTATACAAGCAGAAAAAGATTACGAAAAGAAGTCGGAGGAAAAAAGCGACATTGAGCACCAGAATGTTCCGAATAAGAATATAGGACAAACAAAGAAAAACAATGTGTCCGACCGATTTACCATTCGAGATGTTGAGGAAAGTCTGCCTAATTTTACAGGTAATGATAATTATCCTATCAAGAAATGGATAGTGGAATTCCAAGACATAAGTAAGCTATTACAATGGGATGATTTACAAAACTTCATATATTCTAAGCGGTTGCTACGCGATTCAACCAAGCAATTTATTAATTTGGAACGTGGAATCGGATCGTGGACAACATTGAAAAAACGGTTAATAATTGAATTCGGTCAAAAGATTAGTAGCGCAAAAGTTCATGCATTGTTAGCTAAACGTAAACGTTTACCAAACGAAAGCGCGCGAAGTTATGTTTATGCTATACAAGAAATTGCCATTTAAGGTGATATTGAAACCGAATCTTTGATAGAATATACAGGGTGTCCGAAAAAAAAGAAGACATTTTTTGAGAGTTGGTTCCTGACGCAATTCTAAGAACTTTTTTCTGTTGGCATTTTTGATTGAAAGCTTTATTTTTGAAATATTCAACGATAAAGATACCACTAGTTAGAAAGAGACACTCCGATAGTTGAAGTGAGGTGGCGCCACTCTGTCTCGCTTCAACTATCTATCTGTCTCTTTCTAACTAGTGGTATCTTTATCGTTGAATATCTCAAAAATGAAGCTTCAAATTAAAAAATACCAAGAGATAAAAGTTCTTAGAATTGCGTCAGGAACCACCTCTCAAAAAATGTCTCCTTTTTTTCCGGACACCCTGTATGATGAACGGAATTCCTGACGATGAGACTAATAAAACCCTTTTATATAGTACGTGTAACATTTCAGAGTTGAAAAAAGCTTATGAAACTTATGAACGCATGAAAGAAAAAATTGCGTATAAAGGAAAGGTTAAACGAGAAGTCGTATCCAAAGTAAAAGATGTAAATAATAATGATAAAAAAACACGTTGCTTCAACTGCGGTTCACGGAATCACGAAGCAAAAGAATGTAAATATAAAGACAAAGGTCCTAAATGCTTTCGTTGTAACGAATTCAGACACAAGTCATCAGAATGCAAACAATCGAAGATACCGGATCCGGTGAAACAAAAAGTTTACTGTATTAACACGAAACAGGAGGGCAAAACAAAACAAGTAAAAATTAATAGCATTAATGCAATTGTTGCTTTCGATACAGGTAGCGATGTAAATGTATTACGTGCCGAAACTTTGCGAGAAGTAGGACCAGTAGAATTATTTCCGACTAGTCATGTCTTGGTAAGGCTAGGTAATGTCGAAATGATTCCGCTAGGACGTTCAAGGATACTGATCATAGAGTATTGCTCGGCAAGGTATTTTTGAATAACGCAGACGTGTATCTCATACGAAGTGTAGCTCACGTTAAGTTGTTACCCGAAGTCAAAGACGAATAGTCGTACACTACAATAAGTAATGATATGAAAATCGATTGCGACGACCATCTTGAAAAAATAATGACAATAGAGGATAAGAGTTATAACGAAATTGATGTACCTTCTCCTTTCAAAGACAAAATCTAAGAATTGATAGACAATTATAAACCTGAAGCTTCCAAAGAGACTGAAATTAAAACTAGGATTGTACTAAAAGATAAAGAGATAGTATATCAAAGACCACGTAAATTGGCACTAATAGAAAAGGAAATTTTGTACAAACAAATTCAGGATTGGTTTAAGTAGATCCTCACCCGACCTGAAACGATTTGTGTCTTAACTAAATAGAGTAAAAAAAAGATCTCTTATCATTGGTTGCTTTCCAGTCAAGGGGTTACGTCTAGTTAGGTTTGATCAATAAATCGATTTTTTTTGCATTTTCTCTCTTAAAGTTTATAATTTTTTAAATATTCCCTCCAAATTTTATGAATATCAAACCATTCGTTCCATTTTTATATTCATTTAACGAATGCTATGTCAGGTCACTGCATACAGCTGATGCAGCTATTCGGTCAAGCGGTCTGTTTCTTTCGTTCGCCAATTAAAGTTATCTTATGTCAATCCTTAAACCAAGCATATAAATACGTAAGTATATATAAATAAATATATATAAATATGGTAAGTATATATAAATATAGATATATAATAGATGCAGATAAGTATATGTATCTTGCATAAAAATGCAAGCATTTATATCTGCTTGCATTTTTAATGAGGGAAATATTTCGTTTTTAAAGATTTTTGAGGCATTAGGCTTATCCTGTGGCCAAAATAAATAAAATTATTTAAATTAGGAGGACGAAAGTCGAATAATGATAGCCGAACCCTCCCCTACGCAGGAGGAAAGAATAAGTCGCAGACAAAGTCATTCACAATCTATGGAGTCAGCTGTACTTGAAGCAGAGCTCAAGTATTAACTATGAGAAACAAACTTTAAATGCGATTATCCGGAAATAGTATTTCTTGAAAATGGTTGGAAAAAGTACTATTCCGATCAATTCCAAATTTTGCACTATTATTTATTATAATATTGAGCAGGTCCTGAATGTAGGACTTTTAATTTAGTTGAAAAAAATACAAGTTTCATTGCAAAAAAGTAAAATTTTGTCACTCTCAAAAATATATTTTTTAGTCAAATTGTTCAATTTTTATGAGAATCAAAATTTTACAAAATCCTTCGTTCAGACCCTAAAAGTATCTTCTACTAACTAAATCTCGAATTATTTTAATTTCAGATAAGCGGTTCGAAAGATATCATGGCCACCGCAAGTCACAAGAAAAAGGCGATCTGCAGTAAGATCTATATGATCTATAATTTATAGGATTTTTTTTTTTAAATTATGTATATATATATATAGTTAAAAACTTGTACTTTCTAATAGTGTTTCTAATTTTTTAATAATTATTTGTTAAACAAGCAAAAACAATGTTTAAAAATTAAGTAATTTTGCCAAACCTAACCAGGCGTAATCCTTTAAATTACACTGAGTGACACAGTATGATACAGCCAAACTCTGTACCTTTGCTGAGTTGCAGTATATCGCAAGGTATCGAGTTTAGACATCGCAGAAATTAAAAGAAACATATTTTGTGTCACACCGTGTCGCTAGTAACCTTAACTGGAAAGCAACCTTTGTCTGACATATAAAATTTTGTTACTGCATCATAAATTTTTTTGGATTTGCAAAAAAAAAGTTAACGTCACTTCATTAGGCTTTAATATTATGTATATCAAACGGTTTTCAAATCCGTTCATTTTTAAGAAATAAAAGCGAAAAATACGATTTTCGTCGGATGAGGATCCTCTTAAAAAAGGAATAATCAGACTAAGCAAGAGCGAGTATGGTAGCCCAATACAGATAGTACCGGAAAAGGACAAATCACGCAGTGTATGTACCGATTTTCGAATATTAAATAGAAAAAGACAAATTTCCTGTGCCTATGGTTGAAGGATGTTTGGATAGACTGGCCAACGCTAAAATATTTTTGATTTGAAAAATGTTTTGTTTCATGTATCAGTGGACGAGGAATCCTATAAGTACACTACCTTCGTAACTCCTTTTAGACACTACGAATTCATAAAGACTCCGTTTGGTCTGTGAAAGAATCCAGTAAGCTTTGTCCGATTCATAAATGCTATTTTTGGTCCTTTGATTGTGAAGGAAGTGATATTAACTTATATTGATAACATTGTTATTTCTGCAGAAAACGAGAAGGAAGTTTTCGATAAGCTGGTAGAAACGTTAGAAGTGGCTCAGTCATTTGAATTACGTTTGAATAACTGGAAAAAATGCAGATTTTTCCAAAAACAAATCGAATTTTTAGGACGCAAAATTGAGAACGGTTGCATTTATCTGTCTCCAAATAAGATCAAAGCAGTGCAACATTTGCAACGTCTACTAAAATAGCAAGACCTCTCTCAGAACTGTTGAAACAATGTACAAATTTTACCTTTAAAGAGAAAATTTAAAATAGTCATTGACTGCAAAGCATTTGAAAAAACATTATTGAAAAAGGATCTTTCCCCAAAAGTACCCCTTGGGCATTATTGTTAGACGAATTTACATATCGAATAGAACATAGAAACTACTTTGTACAGAACAATATTTTAATGAGACGTATGGAAAACCGAGATGTGATGGTAGTGCCTAAGAGTTTAGAAAACAAAATTATAAGAAGAATTCACGAAAATGGACATTTTTCAGCTCGCAAAATGACCGAAGAAATTAACCGAGAATTCTGTATCTCAAATTTGGAAAAAACTAAATAATTTCGTGAAATGCTGTATTCCTTGTTTTTTGACAGAAAAGAAGAAAGGAAAAAAGGAGGGAATGTTAATGCCAGTACCTAAAGGGAGCTATCCTTTGACTATTTACCACATCGATCATCTTAGACCAATTACCATGACTACTAAACTGTATAAATATTTATTTGTAATAGTAGATGATTTTTCCAAATTCACATAGATCTATCCAACTAAAACTACTAGCTTTAAAGAGGTAATTGATAAACTAAATATACAACAGCAAACGTTTGGAAACCTACAGTAGATCATAAGTGACAATGGAAGCGCTTTCGCATCTAATGAATTTAAAGAATATTGTAATAAAGAGAACATTGTATATATATTACCATTACGGTCGGAATATCTAGAGGAAACGAACAGATAGAACGTATGAATAGTATTATAATATCAATATTAACAAAGTTATCTTTAAAAAATCCTACGAAGTGGTATAAATTGGTATCGTGTGTACAACGTGGAATTAATAGTACTTTTCACCTCAGTATCGGTACATCACCATTTAAAGTAATGGCCGGAGTGAAGATGAGCAGCAAGATAACTTACAGATAAAACAATTATTGAAAGTTGAAATGATCGAAATGTTTAGCGAGGAAAGGGATAATGTAAGGAAAATGGCCAAGGAAAGCATTCTTAAGATGCAGGAAGAAAATCAAAAGACCCATATTAAAAATTGTAAACCTGCTACGAAATACCAAGAAGGAGATTTGGTGGAAATTTTTAGGTCCTTACAGAGTCTCGAAAGTAAAACGAAATAATCGTTATGAAGTTATAAAGGTCGACGACTATGAAGGAGGTCCAAAGATAACCTCAACAGCTGCTGACTATATGAAGCCTTATGCAATGACTTCTTCAGGGACTAAAGAATAGTCAGTATGGTCGAATGTGGGAAAGTTAAAATTTGGCGCTCTAATTACCGATGGTTCTCGATATACAGGGTGTCCGGAAATAAAGGAGACATTTTTTGAGGGGTGGTTCTTGAGACTGTTCTTAAAACATTTTTCTTGTGGAATTTTTTAATTTGAAGCTTTATTTCTGAGATATTCAACGATAAAGTTGCCATTAGTTAGACAGAGACGCTCCGATAGTTGAAGTGAGATGGCGCCACTCTGTCTCGCTGTAACTATCGGAAAAATGTTTTAAGAATAGTCTCAAGAACCACCCCTCAAAGAATGTCTCCTTTATTTCCGGACACCCTGTATGCCGAACGCGGCCGAATACGTGATTAAGGGGGGAAAAATAAGAAGGCGAGCGGAGAACTATTAAGTCTTCGTGTGACCATCTAGCACGAACTCTCTTTTGTACTAATTTCGCTAAGTTGTATCAAATATATATAGATTTTATCATTATTCATTTTTAAATTTGACTCTCTTTATTTTATATCCTACATAAGTAATTAATTCAATTATGATAAGGATATCAAACCAGATAATACATCAAAATCATTAACTTATCTTCTACGTAACCACTTCCACCTACCACATAATCACAATCCACCTCCCCTAAAATCACCTCCTACCTTCTATTTTCCAAATTTCCACAATCCATCTCCCCCTCCCACCACCTGCATGACCTCTCGTGTAACCATCTCTCATTGTCCACATCTTAAATCATATATCCTATCACCTCCCGCATAACTTTTTTCTACCTCTAATTTACCACCTCCCGCATTACCACATCACATCTTCTCTTTTCACCACTTACGTCATATCTTACATCTCACTTCTCACATAACACCTCGTCATTATTCACCTTCGACATCATACAAAGTGTAACATAGTCGACAGCAATCCTTTAAACCCCTGAAAGATGAGGGTAAGTCGAGTCGAAAAGTCCTGTGTAACTTTTGCCGAAGAAGCATAATTATTTAATTATTACAAATTTAATCCTTTCTCACCCACTGGTTGGTCAATTGAAAAGTGGTAGTCTTTGGCGCTCTTTGACATTTTTTTGACGGTAGTAACTTGAGCGTTAATGACTCACTCGTAATTTTTAATTTTAAGAAATTACTTTTTCTCATCGAATTGTCATGAGACTATTACCAAAATATCTCTGGAATTTCCCTCATGAAAATGAGACCAAACTCGAATATGATAGAATAATTTTTAGTCATCTGTCAATCCAAGTTAATGATTAAAGTAAAAATCTTATTACGCATGTGGTTCATCAATAATTATTCTTAAATGTTGAAGTCGTATTTAAATAAACCAAAGTATGTAAGATTTTCCTTGATATATATTTTTTCTCAACAATATGCTTACAATTTTTTTATCGATAGTTTCTCAACAAATGCTTACAAGTTTTTTATAGAGAATATGGCGAGCGTCTATGCTCTTTTAAATGAGATATGATTTTAACATATATTTTATAATACGGTGCTCTAACAATATCAATCTTGATATTAATATTATTATATCATATATTTTATTATTAAAATATTATTAAAATATAATATTGTTACGAGTCGCGTATAGTTAAAATAATAATACTAATTAGAAAAGAACTCAACTATTTATTAAAAGAACTTTAATAACTATTAACCAATAATAATGAAATGTTAACGAATAAAAATAAGAACTGGAAATGTAATTAAAAGAGCTGTATAATACTTGAAGAGTCTGCTTAAAACACATCTATCTCGAACACGATCTATAGCAGCTTTTCCGCAAAGTTCATAAATTAGCAAACACATGGTAACTTACAAATATTCATATCGTTGCCATCAAACCATACATCATTCAAATTTAAAGAAAATTTCACACTCATACTACTTCATATCTCGTACCAAAACTCGTAACAATATAAAGTTATTATATCAATATTATTATTAATATTGTTGGAACACTGTTGTTAAATTGCTGTCCAGAAAATGTGGTTTTAACAACTGAATGCAACTTGCCGAGTTTTTTGACTCTTAGGAGTTGTTATCATTTTTGGGGTGTGTTCTAATCCAGAGCCCAAAAATGCCCAGTTTCTGAGCGTTGGCACAAATAAGTTGCTCTTAATCAGGAAGGCTGCGTTGTTTGAAAAATTTTTATATTTTTGAAAGCTCAAAAGTAGCCCTAAAATCTAGTAGTGAGTAAATCAATCTCAATAAATCAAAAGTAGTCTTGATTAAAAATAGAAAATTAAATAAATCGAAATTAAAAATAGAATCAAATAAGAAAATATAGGATAAGGAAAATGTAGGAATAAGAAAATGTAGATTTTCATTATTTTCAAAAAGTGTACATTGTTTTGCCAGGCCGTATATAATCTGAATCATTAGTATCACAATAGTCGAATAATTTGTCTCATAAGATCTTTTTACATATAAAGTAGTATAAATAAAACAGACTTCAGTTGGTATTCATTTCCTTTACAAAATAAGAATTATTTGGCGATAGGAAAACTACTGAAAACGTCAAGATGACGTGATTCCAAACTTTGATGTGGTAAGCAAGCATTTGGGAAGCAGGTCAGTGACTCCAAACTGCAACCAGAGCACCTGTTACAGCTGCAAATTAAGCCGTCTCCACAAACACCCCATGACTCACTAGGTCCTCCACAAATATGACCTGGACCCTAATAAAATTAATAATCCTTTTCTTTAATATATAAATAGAGAGCATGCATTATATAAAATAATTCGATTATAATTTATGTATATTTGACACTATTATTGTTTTTTAATAAAATGATTATTATTATTACCATTATTATTATTATTTAGTTGACTTGAGAGTTGTTAAACGTTAGAAAAGTAAAAAAAGGAAACTAAAACAACTAAAATTCGGAACTTAGATTTAAAAAAAATCACTATTAGTTATAAATTAAAATAAAAGTCTTTCAAAATATAATTCCATATTTATAATAAGTTTATAGGATGTTACTTTTAAGATAATTTCAATTATTTTGTAATAAACTAAATTTAAAGTTTTTACTTTTATTAATTTTATTATAGAAATAATCGTCAATACTTTAATATATATGGTGTACTAATGATCTTAGGAAAAATGTTACTAATAGAAATTATAAAGGTGATAAAGAAAGTAATTTTAAAACGATTTTTTCTTTACTCTTTATCAATCTGTAACTTAGTTTTCAAGATATTCAATTATAAATGTCTAATTAGTTAAACATAAAAAGATAATCCACTAGTTAAAGTGACATAACGCCATACTGTCTTCATCAACTAGCTAGTTGCCTCGGTAGCGTCCCGTTTATACACTAAATATTTGTGTACGAGGCTGATAGCGCATAGTCCGTTTGCGCACATCCCGTTTGCCCAGAAACTTACAGTCCCCGGCCATAATATTAGACGCACAAAATTTATAAAAAATTATTTTAATATTTTCATGTTTTATTTTTTTTTAAACTGATACAATTTAACTTTATAAATAACTACCTTCCAAAAAACCTTTACACAAAAAAACTCTTATATTAATTGAATTCTTTTAATAAAAAGTATTTCAATAAAAAAGAATTAATTGTTGCATTTTCTTAAAAAAATATATTTATTAAAAAATATTACTTATTACAAAACCTACTTTACTATTACTTAAATTCTGTTAAAAAGGATTGAAATCAAATATTAAATAAAGCCAAGTATGCAATCTTTATTCTAAGTATATAATTTGTGAACATTATGCTTACAATTTTTTTATAGAAAATTTTTAATCAATATGTTAATAATTATATTATAGATAGTTTATAAACAATTTATTTATAATTGTTTTAAAGAAAACTAGGCGATCCTCCATGCTTTTTTAAATAACACAAAATAATAATCATTTTAACTTAAAATTTTATATTTCTTATAATATATGAAAACACTATGAATTCGTAGTTACTACTTGAAGAGAATAGAAAATTTGTCGCCATGAATTCGTAGCTTCTAGGCAAGAAAAATGTTACTTTAGCCAACAAATGATCATCAATGCTGTTCAACAAGACTAGAAACTTCATTAAATAGAACATATTGGTGATAATACATCACGATCTATAGTTAATGTTAGAACAATATGCTATAAATGTGATTTAATATCATATGTTATTTAAAACAGCATGGAGGCTCGTCAATTTCTCTCTATAAAAAAATTATAAACAAATTCTTTATAAACTATCTATAATATAATTATTAGCATATTGATTAAAAATTATCTATGAAAAATTGGAAGCATATTATTCACAAATTATATGCTTAGAATAAAGATTGTATACTTGACTTTATTTAACATTTGATTTCAATCCTTTTTAACAGAATTTAAGTAATAGTAAAGTAGGTTTTGTAATAAGTAATATGTTTCAATAAGTATATTTTTGCAAGAAAAAGCATAATGTTTTTTTGGAAGGGGATAACTATTTAACGAATTTTTTTGCATCTTGATGTTTTTAGAGGGGATTCTTATTTATACAAAATTCAAATGGTGATTTTAGAAATGTTAACAATACAAGTTAGCGTTGAAAGGTCCTTTTCAGATTTAAAATTTATTCTATGAGGCAATAAAAATAGTTTGAATGAAAATACATTGGAAGATATTTTAATAATTAGAGTTAATTTTCATCTTTTTTAATTACAAATAGATAAATAAAAATACGTAAAAATCTTTTATACTTTAACCGTTTTGTTACAAATTTTGTTTTGTTTACGTATATGATATTATTATATGATTAAATCATACACAATATGTTTCGTTTAATAAAATTTATTATTATTCTTCAATTATTAAAATTTATTGGATTATTAATTTACTTAATTATTTAAATTTCACGCACTTTTCTTAAACGAGTTACTCCAAAAAGAAGCATTGAACCAGAACTAAACCTAAAACCGAGAAAAACCGTTATTTTTGTCGTGACAAAAGCCAGAATTGAACGATATATATTTTTTTAATTGAACCGGACGAAAACAGAAACGAAAATGACAACGATTCGAAGCCTTGGTTTTACCCCAAAGAAGATAAAACAGTGCTAAAATTAATTCACCATCTTTTGTATAGATGGATAACACTAAAATGACTAAGAGTGACAAAGAAAAAAAGTCTCTTTCCTTGTCACACTTATTATATCAACGATATTAGGCACTCTACTTAATTAAGACACGAACCAAACCTGCGTTCTCTGTGGAAATTTGAGGTCAGGTAAGGACCTTCCTAAGAAACGAGCCGAACTTGTATTTGCTATGGAAATTTTAGATCGTGAAAGGATCCTGTTAATATTAAGCCAACCGAATAAAGCAATTTCCTCACTTTAAAATATTTTTAACCTGAAATTTTTCATAAATACTTACGGACTTTTTCTGCTTTTATAAAGTACAATATATAATAAAATTCACCAATTTAATAGTATTCGCTGTGGCGCGTGTAGTTGGCTAAGTGTTAGCAAAGAATCTTTTTTTGAATATAAAAAGGTTAGAAGCCAATTAAGTACTTTAGCCTTATAATTGTTTTAAATTCAAAACGTGGAATTCATAGATTTGGCTTATACATATTTCAATTAAAAACATGCAAATAAAAAAAAAGAGAAGGGAAAGAGAGTTTCTTACCCTTCGACATTCCGGGACACCACATAATGCTGAGATAGCAACACCAAATTCACATTTATCACATTCATTACCACAGCCTTCGCATAAAGGTTTTGCTTCATGTCTACTTCGAATTGATGGATGTCCAAGTCCTCTGCAAATATAATATTAATGTGAATTGTAAATGTATAAAGATTGAGAATGTGCATTTTATATTAGTTTTATTATAATATTATAATATCTCTCTCTCATATATCTCAGTGTAATTATGAAGAGAATTTATTAAATAAAAATTGCAAGTATATAGATCAAAAACTGGAGTTAGTTTTATGCCAAATACATTTTAGTGTGGAGACACAATAATCATTTGTATGCGCCAAAGTTCATGAAATTGGCCACTAAGCAAAGTACAATTTGCTCTAACTTAATGTAAATTACTAATATCGATTTCCAATATACTACAAAAGTTTAAAAAATAAAAAATAATTTATTTTTTAAAACGTGTTACAAATTAATCAATTTAGAATATGTAAAGATAATAAATTTAATATAAAAAAAGAAAAAAGATATTTTTTTAAGTCTTAATAAATTTATAGAAATCGTCGTCAATTACACTGAGATTTTATATTGGATATAACAATGACATATTCCATAAATTTAAGGAATTCTAGAGGGTGTAGATTTATATTAATAAAGAATTGATCAATTTAAATTATACTGAATGCATTTTAAGTCTTAAATTTATCTATTCTAACACTGTTTTGATTTTATATATATTTAAACTTTTATTGGGTTTTTTTAGAGGAGGTGAATCTGAAATGATTTTTTATTTACTACTTTTCAATGTGAAGCTTAGCTTTCAAATTGAAAGCTTTGAAACTTTTTTTCCGCATCTCCACATCTTCCGCTATAAACTATTTTAAAAAAATTGTATTCCCTTTAACAAGAAAAAAACATTTATAATTCAAAATTTAAGCTTCGAGTCGCAGTTTCATTTTGGTTTACCTTTAGGAAGTTATTCTTCAAAGGAAGTTTATTTATCAATTAATATGCTTATATTTTTACTAGCTTTTTGTCTTTCACTTTTAGCTCATGAATAATATTTCCGTTTCTAATGAAGACAAAATGACTGACAAACCGATTTAGAGACAGACTGACTAACTGACTGACTGACTGAATACCTAAATGATTGATGGACTGACTAACTTTCGAGCACACATGGGATGCGATACAGACTTTACCACCACGTGATGCATCTTGGGTTACGCAAAAAATATCTGAATTATCGATATTCTTAACAAATTAAGTTTTTATGCGAAATTTTACATAAAAATCATGAAAATAGCATAACATACGATACAACTGAATTCGTCTCATCAAGACGAACAACTTTTTTTGGAGGGGTGAAAATTTTGGTTGCCATTTAAAAAAATTGAAGCAGAACATTACAGCATAACACCATAAATAATTATGCTTGAAATTTACTTTGCATAAGTTTTCTCCTTCTGCACCCTACAACTTTTGTTTGAAATATTTTGCAATTACCCCTCTCAAACAAAAAATATTCAGCCGTACTGCTTTAAATGGAACACCCTGTTTCAAAAAGTTGTACAACTTTTTTAAAAAAAATTAATAATTACTGTATTGCAAATTTAAAATTAAAAAGTAAAGGTCATTTTCAAAGCGTGGTACTAGCCATAATGTCAAGTTCTTTATATGCGTAATAAATAATTATGATTTTCCATCTCTTTCTCCTTCAAAACGGCTTAACTTACCAAAGCAATTGATACTCTGCATTATTCTTCAGCGGAAAGAGTTGGAAAGCCATCCCCGGTTACTGTCCATTTTTAAAGAACTCTTCCATAAAGCTCAACTCAACTTCAAGATTGGCCTATACTTTTAAATTTTAAACTTGGAATTGCTCAGTAATTATACATTTTTAGCAAAAGTTGTACAGAACTTTTCGATTTAATTTATCCTCATTTTCAAGGGATTTAGAAGATGACTACTCACTTAGAAACACCCTGGAAACTTTTTCAATATCTATGTATACAGGGTGACCCAGGGAACTAAGCCGAGCTATATGTATCTCTGAAAATATTGGAGATGGAAAAAAATGTATTAGGTTAAAATTAAATGGCATTAAACACTACACATTCCTATTAAATTTTTATGCATTTTTTTGCATCGGTGCAGTTGCAAGGTGCAATTGCACTTTTTTTTTTAATGGAAAACTCTAATTTTGAATACATTAATAGATGCAATTTTTCACCCTCTACAAAACATACTAATAATGTTATGTTGAAAACTAGTTAATTTCAGTATTATTATGATATGATATCTTATTTCACACTACTTACCCTACAGGAGATGTTCAAATGGCCCTCCACCGCACTCTAAATATTTCTCTATTCTTTTCTGCATGCTTTTTATCATTTTCTGTAATTCTCTTTCTGTAATTTGTGATATTTCTAATGTTATACGAGTTTGAATTTAATATATTTAGAATATTTAAAGTTAAAATAATACCGAAATTAACAATTTTTCGGCATAACATTATTAATATATTGCTACTACATTAATGTATTCAATATTAGAGTTTTCCATTAAAAAAAAAGTGTAATTGCACCTTGCTACTGCACCGATGCACAAAAATGCATAAAAGTTTCATTGGAATGTATAGCGCTTAATGCCATTTAATTTTGATGTAATACAGTTTTCTCCATTTTCAATACTTTCAGAGATATAACTCGGCCCAGTTTCCTGGGGCACCCTGTATATATACAGTGGTGGCAGCAATAAAAAGAACGATACAAAAAACTTATAAATTTGGAAAGTAAATGTGAAAAAGTTGACTTCGGTACATAGTAAATAATCAAAAATATATCTAAAAATCCAAAATATTTAATTAATAATGCTGTCATTTTTTTTTCTTTTTATTGAGTGATAACACATTAAATGGTTTTTAGCTGGCAAAAAAATGCATAAAAAAAATAGAATCATTTATGGAAGTTATTTAATACTTAGTAGTATACCCTGCATTTTTAATAGCCTCTTTGCATCTTTTGTTCATTGATGCGATTAGACGTTCACAAGTTGCCTTTGGAATATTATACCACGCCTTCTTAACTTCTTTCTATCATTCAAATATCATTTGGTGTATTTTATATTTAATGCTTCGTTTACAGGTCTGTTAACAGTCGTCCTACCATGAGATCCTAACAAATTAACCTTAGATTCGTCACTGTATAAAACGTTTCACCATTGTTTCTCTTTCATTTCTCCTAGTACAATTAAATACCTATTTGCAAATACCAAGCGATTTTTAACATGTTTCTTATTTAACATAGGCACCTTTTTGGGAACCTCATCGTGTAACCCAACATCTTGTAATCTTTGTCTAATCGTTCGTGCACTTATAGGTGCATTGCATAGGAAGAAGTTGCAAAAGGATCAACTTTACTTTTTCGAATTAAGAAACGATCGAGAAGCGAGGTAGTTGTGATACTAAATATACAAAAGATTTTGATCTTTCTACAAATTTAGTAATATATCCTATAGATTTTCCCTCGTTATGAAAAGTTTCAATCAACTTTCTTTCTTCGTCATTACAATGTTTTGATCTACCCAATTTTAGTAACTAAAAGCACAAGCTAATAAATATTTGATAATCAAAATTACAAAATAAAAGAAATTCGACTAAATCAAAATAAAATAGCTATATACTTATTATTTCAATTAGTCAAAACACTATTGTTCTTATTATTTATAAGAGATTTGACTAATATACAGTGGGTGTAAAACGTATTCGTACACTCTTAAAAATGACATAAATTTTTAAACAATTGTTAAAATTAATAGATAAAAAAGTTATTTTAGATCAGATTACTTACTAGTTGATATGTTTCAGAATTAGTAAAAAAATGCAATTTTAATAAATTATTAACATTTAAAGAAAACGTGTAGTTTTAAACATTTTTATACATGTATAAATTAAACTATTAAAATATACGTTTGATAGAGAAGGTGGAAATTAATACACCTTTAGAATTTCATGCAAATCGGTTCATAAATAAAAACGTTATAGCTTATTAAAGATGCAAAAAATATTCGATTTAACAAAAAATCTTGGAAAACTTGGTTATTTTTGCATCTTTAATAAGCTATAACGTTTTCATTTATGAACCGATTTGCATGAAATTCTGAAGGTGTATTAATTTCCACCTTCTCTATCAAACGTATATTTTAATAGTTTAATTTATACATGTATAAAAATGTTTAAAAATACATGTTTTCTTTAAATGTTAATAATTTATTTAAAATTGCATCTTTTTACAAATTTTGAAAACATGTCAACTAGTAAGTAATCTGATCTAAAATCTCTTTTTATTTATTAATTTTAACAATTGTTTAAAAATTTATGTCACTTTTAATAGTGTACGAATACTTTTCACACCCATTGTAAACTCGTTAAATACAATAACACGAATTCATGCTTAAATTGAAACGTAAAGAAAGCACAATCTCAGAAAATAATCTGTCAAAATAAGACAATGTCATAGCTCTTATTATTTCTGCCACCACTATACACAGAATGTTAAAAAACAACCATACTTCCTTAAAGAGGGTGGTTCATTAGGCTATTCTAAGAACTTTTTCTTGGCATTTTTTGATTTAAAGCTTTATTTTCAAGATATTCAATGGTAAAGATGCCACTAGTAAGACAGAGACACTCCGACAGTTGAAGCGAGACAGAATGGCGCCATCTCGCTTCAACTGTCGGAGTGTCTCTGTCTTACTAGTGGCATCTTTACCATTGAATATCTTGAAAATAAAGCTTTAAATCAAAAAATGCCAAGAAAAAGTTCTTAGAATAGCCTAATGAACCACCCTCTTTAAGGAAGTACGGTCGTTTAAGGAAGTATCGTTTTAAGGAAATGCGGTGCATAACACCCTGTATGTATTGTGACGGTATTTTCTGTAAAATTTGGAAAAATAGGAAAAGAGTACAAGAAATGTAAAGCCGAAATATTCCAGTAACAATATGTTAATTTAATTTATTAAACAACCAATAGAAAAAATAAAAGAATATAAATGGTAACATGCGATATTACAAATTTCTCGTCCGGTAACGATAATGTTAACCGTTAGCCCTTGCGAACAGAGGGGCAGGGTTCTGGTTTGTTTAATACAATCGAAGATTAAAGAAAAACTAATAAATTATAGAATATAAACTGATAGTACAGGTAAAATTAACTGTGGCACGAGTCGGTTCTTACAAGTAAGCTATACCTTTTGGGCAAATTCACCGAATTTTTCAAGTCACTTCAATTTCACGCTATTCAGGAACCAGGAAACGCTCTCAAAATACCAATTTTAACAACACTTTACCGGAAATTGTATACAACACATACAATAACAATAACAGATGGATAAACGATAATTTTTAGACTAAGAACTGTTCACGCGGTGGAACCGGAACGTTAAGTCGTGATCAAACACCGACGGAATTCACCATTATAAAAATTTGAGGAATATTTAGTGATAATTAATCAGCTCATTATAATACCTCACCGTAAACAGAAGAGGAAGTCCTACAAAGTCAGTAGGAGAGCTCTATAGCCGAAATCTGGATCACACTCTAGATCACGAAAAGACTTTAATCACGTTTTTCCCACAGGGTTCCCGAAATTCGCTCTGCAGCTGATTTTATAATCCGCTATAGAGTGGTAGGGATAACTATCCACCCTGCGGAAGGTAATGAGATACAGTGGGATGATTGGTAGTGAGTATACCTATACTCAGGGTCTGCGACCCTTCATTTCTTCTGGGCAGGAATCTTATCCACCCTTCATTCTACGTTGGCGGAAACCAATCATTCCTCCTCACTCTCACTCCCTTCGGAAAAACTATATATTTCCCTAGTTTTTCCTTCGAGAGCGTCCGCATTACGCACACTTTTGATCGGACAACAGTACTATTCTTTTATCAAACACACTCTGTATGGGACACACGCCGTATCGGACACACACTTGGTTTGATTGGACACATAATATATTGGACACATGGTAAGAGTTATCTTGCGCAAGTGTTTTGCGCATTATCTAAACGGAAAATTATTGTCGCATATTAATTTTTCGGAAATAATTTATTGAAAGTCGAACTAATGACAGAGGAAGAGTCCTCAATGCGCACACTTTTTATCGGACACAGTACGTATTATAGATCGGACACATGTTTCACTGAACACAAGTTTTATTGGAAAAATGTTTTATTGGACACACCTCGAATGAGACACACATGATAATAAGATATAAAGAAGGATATTAAAACTAAGTAAAAAAATTCATCAAACACACACCCAGAGTTTTAACTGTACGCGACCTGCGACAATTCATGTCAAGACAGAATGCAGTAATGTAAAAAAAAATCATAAGTTTGGATGGTGCAAGAGTCGGATATTCCTATGTGTCCAATTTATCATCACGCGTGTCCGATTCGGCGTGTATCTAATGTAGTATGTGTCCGATCCGCAAAATGTGCTGTGTCCGATAAAAAGTGTGCGCAAAAAAGGCCCACTCCTTTTCCTTCGGCATTATAATTCCTCGGTATTGCAATATTCCAATAGCGATATATCCTATTCATGTGTGTGTGTGTGTGTGTGCAGTAGTCTCGTCTGTATAGCCGGTATCTAATGTTCTACGGTAGCGTGTGTGTATGTTGCACGGTAGTCTACGTCGGTGTAGTCAACGTCCAACAGTATGTAGTTGCGATGTGCGATAGGTCCGTCTTCCATCCGTGTTTTGTCCGGTAACGTGTGCGTAGTCCTCTCGGTACTGTCTTTCGTGTGTCAATAATGTAGGAACCTCTTATGAACCCAAATCTCCTAGACGTGAGATCGTGTGAATATTAGAAAAGGTTATAGGTTCCTTTATGTGAACCCTTCCGAGGCTGACGGAATAATAGAATTTATCCTAAATTCTATTATATATTCTTGTTATATACATATATATATATATATAAATATAGCAAATATATAAATACTTACAGTGAAAGAAAAACCATCAGTGCGAATGCATATATAACTTGTTTCGGAAAATGCAACATATCTCCTTTTTAATATCTGAAAAAAATTACACTTTTTTTACATACAAAATTTAATATTACATATATTTTTATATATAAATTAATTTTTGTGTAATAAATGAATATGCACACATACACACACACACACACACACACAAAGGGTGTAACAGAGTCGATAACAATCCTTTATAACCTTGAAAGATGAGTCGAGTCGAAAAGTCCTATACGACTTTTGTCGAAAATGCATAATTATTGCAAGTTATTGCAGTTATTGCAAATTTAATATTAATTAGTATAGACCAATCTCGGAACTTATTTCAGCAGCGATGGCGATTTCTTTAAAAATGGGCATGTAAACAAGCGTGACTTCCACCTCTTTCTCACCCATTGAGTTGGTCTATTGAAAAGCGGTAGCTTTTAGGCATTCTTTGGCATTTTTTGGTTGGTAGTAGCTTGAGCGTCAATGACTTACTCATAATTTTTAATTTTAATATATTACTTTTTCTTATCGAATTATCATGAGAGTATTACCAAAATATTTCTAGCATCTTCCTGATAAAAATGATACCAAACACGAATATGATAGGATAATTTTTAGTCGTCTGTCAATGCAAGTTAATGATTAAAGTAAAAATCTTATCACGCATGTGTTTCACCAATAATTATTCTATCATATTCGTATTTCTTATTCCGATCTTTGCAAAACTCTCTCAATGGAATTAAGCTATTTTCAAAGAAAGTTTGTAAAAACTATTTTATTCATTTTTTCAACCAGTAACCACAAAAGTTATTCACTGATGGCATAATGGCTCTACCCGAAAAATGGTAAAACATAGTAAATAATAATGGAGCATATGTGAAATAAATAAATAAATGTTTACATTATAAAAAAAACAGTTAAATTTTACTAAATAAACGCCACGAACTTTTTCCCATAGCTAATATATTTTTTTTTAAGAAAATATAAATTTATTTTTTTGGGGGGATCTTAGTACTTTTTGTAATGTCATTTATTAACAAAATAATGCAATATCAAGCTGTATTCATATTCATACTTCATGTAATACTTTATGTATTGTAACGTGATTTTTCCCTTCACGGGCGTAACTTAAGATAAAAATTCCGAAATCACACCAGCATCCGAAAGGGGTCCGAAAGCCCTAAGGGGGAAGATGAACTAATACACGCACAAATAACGTTTAGGATGGGTTCGTCTATACCGACGAGGGAACGATAGCACGAACAGAATTAAACACTCTGGACGAAGGATACTCGAACACACTCATGGAACCGATATCGGACGATTACCGAACGGACGAGTACCAGGCATCGGAGGAATCACGGATGAGAAGACACCAACACAGACATACTAACGGAGGCACACACATACATCACACCGTACCGTTGGAAAGTTAGGGAGAGAGGGGAGAAATGATCGGTTCCACCAACGTGGGAGTAAGGGGTGGAAGTGACTCCTGCTCCAAGAAGCAATGGGCTGTGGACCCTAAGTACAGTTGTATTTAATTACCGATCATCCCACTTCATCTCCATTCCCTCCCGGTGGGTGGTAAAACCTCCCCCTACGCTCGGTAGCCTGATATAAAATCAGCTGCAGAGCGGAATTCGGAAACCCTCCGGGGGAAAAGTCTCTTATTGTGCTCCATATCTGGTGTTCTGGGGTTCTCAAAGTTTTCTTTGGTTCTCGAATTGCGGAAAGTCTATACCTCACGGTGAGCTAATAGTATAATCATCTAATTATAATAATTTCCGTAAGTTCTTGGAAGAGCTAAACGACATTTCGAGAGGAATAGCTCTCTGCCCGTTCCCGTTTCGGGTGTTCCCGACGCCGGATACCGGTTATAAGACTCTTTCGTCCACCGAAAATAACGTTTGGTATTTTTTTTATTATTACGAAAAAGGAATATTTCCGTCCCTAAATACGGGAAGCCGACGGACTTTGAGAGGGATAAGAGTGTGTTCCCCGATTCCGGACGGGCGACCAATTGTACGGTTGCGCAAAGATGTTAATTAATTGTGTTATTCTAATCAAATTTTGTTATCGAATAAAATTATCGGCCGAAGTGTTAAGTGCGACCCCAGCCCCTCTGACCGCGAGGGCCAATTTCAGAATATAAATGTATTCTCGATTTATTTTCTTTGTTATATTATGAGGTTTTATTTCTTATTGTGTTGTTATAATTGTGAATAAATCATTAAACATAGGATATGTCCGTGCTTAATTGAAGTGGCTGTTGATTCTATTGAAAATTTCCGTCACAGTATATATATATATATATATACATATATATCTTATAACTAAACAGTGAAATGAGTAACAGAAGATATAAAAACTAACGAGACATGAAAATTTTGGTCTGAAGAAACAAATCTGAAATGATCGGCTTGAAATTGCAACTCTGATATGTCAGGATAGTGTTAATCAATTCGATCGTTCTTCGTCTTGTCGGAAAGATCATGCTTATATTATATTATGAAATTTAAGTTTAAATTTCAATTATAATAAATGCATTTTAGATAATCCTTTGGAAAAAAAATAATTGAGTTAGAGAACCCTAAATTAGCGTAAAAGAGAGTAGTGTCTCGTATTTTTTTTTTAAATTACTTGCTGTCGAGGCATTACCGTGACTCTTGATAACTATAAAACTAAATTGCTTTTTTTATAATTATTATAAATTTTACTTAATTCTATAAAAGAAATTTGAACGCTACAATGAAGTATAAGAGAAAAACTTACGTCTCCTATCTATTTTGTATTTTATTTATTTTTATTCATTTATTTTGTTTATATCTCCGTATGCCAAAGATATATTTTGTAATTTAGCTTTCATTTTGGTCGTTCTTTCTGTAGAATAGAATAACAGCACTAAAATGACTATATGAGTGACAAAGAAAAGAAATCTCTTCTCTTTTTTACAGCACTTATTAGGTCTGTTCGTTTTAACTGTACTTTCTACACTTTTTGTATGTTTCATACCGATACAAAATATTACCAAAATACAAAAAGTGTAGAAAGTACAGATAAAATGAATAGATCTATAATGTCAGCGACGTTAGGTATCCTACTTAGTTAAAACACAAACTGTTTTAGATCAATTGAGAATTCTATTAATTGATACATTTTAAAAGAACTCTTCTTACCTTTACGATTTATGTTAACAATTCATTGACTATTTTTCGTGCAGTTCGAAAAGAAAATGTGTTTCTGATAAATAAAATCGTTAAAGTAATATAAATTTATATGACCAATTTTAATACACGATCTTAATTTACTTTTTATAAAACATAAGCTATTGAACGCTCAAGCAAATATTTTTCTCGACGCTTAAATTAAATATTTAGTTTTATTTTTGTCATTATAGAAAAGTTTAGTTATGTTAAATAAATATTTTTAAATTAAGGAGCTATTACAGTATGACTGGTCAAAAAAATCGAATTTTTTTAATTCTATTTTTCATTAATATACTATCATAGAATTCATATCCAATCGGTGGCAAACTCGAGTCTTATTTTGGTGACTTTGTACAGGTTTCAAAGTAGTTTTCAAAGTAGTTCAAACACGTTTTTCTCAAAATTTTATTTTTTGGCATGCCGGGGAAAATTAAAAAAAATGGCTTAGTCGATTAGGCTAAAATTTTGACAGTATATTCAGCATACGTATAATTATAGCCCTAATTAGAATTATTAAAAAATGTTACTTCTAGCTTATATTTTTGATCGATTTACGGCGAAAAATTAAGTTTTTTTCCGAACACTGTAGTGTAAAATGCTGCCATTTTGTTAATTTAAATGATTAAGTAATAATTTTAGTTCGAAAGATTTATCAACACTCTTAACAAATAAGAAACTTTGAATTTTTAGTTTTAGACTACCTGGAGACATCAGATGAATTCGCCAGCAGCATATCTTATACTTTTAGCCCTTTGGTTTTTAATTAATTGTTAAAAATATATATATATATATGTTTTTGCAACAAAACAAATGCTTTCTATTCTTTAGAAGTATACCTTTTGCAAGAAAAAATAGTTTGTGCCGATATATAAAATACTTTTTAAATAAATAGTCATTAAATATAGCTTATTTTTTCAGGTATCACGTTGTAATAGCCCCTTAATTTGTTATCATATTATATATTATTTTAAATAAAAATTTTTAACAATAATTAAAAGCATATTAAAGTGTCCGAATATTAATGATTCCCTCCGAAATTTTAAGGAGTTGTAGATGAAGAGATTTTACGACGATTTTTCCTTTACTATTTTTCGACCTGAAGCTTAATTTAATTTTTTGAATTATATTATATTTATTATATATATATAAATTATATATATAAATTATATATATAAATATCTTTTTTAAGATATTTAACAATAAAAATACTATTAGTTAGACAGAGACAGTCAGCTAGTTGAAGTGAGATAGCATCACTCTCTCTTACTTCATCCAACTGACTGTCTCTATCTAACTAATAGCATTTTTGTTATTAAATATCTTTAAAACTAAGTCTTAAATCGAAAAGTGGTAAATAAAAAATTGTTTTAGAATCATCTCTTCTATAAAATTTAGAAGGGGATAATTGTTACACCTTGTATGCATGGTGTTTTTGTGAAGTACGACTAAACTTTCTCCAGAAAAGAAATCTAATTTAATTAGAAAGGAACTATAGATAAACTGTGATTATAAAACGATTTGTAATTTATGATATTTTGATCTGAAACTTACTTTTTTTCAAGATATTTAATGAAACTGATGCTGTTAGTTAGACGGAGACAGATAGATAGTTGAAGTGGGACAGAGTAGCGTTGTTTCACTTTAACCAATTGACTGTCTTTGTTTAGCTAATGGTACCTTTATCAAGGAATATCTTGAAAATTAAGTCTCATATCAAAAAGAGGTAAGTAAAAAATTGTGTTTGAATTACCCCCTCTATAATTCCTTAAATTTATCAAATAGGTCATTACTGCACTCTGTGTATAGGGTGTCTCGAAATAAACTCACTTCGTGTTAAGGGGTAATTCCTAACACTAAATTAAGTCGAAAAGTATTCAGCCACTTTTCAATTAGGAACTTAGTTTTCAAGATATTCAATAATAAAGATATTATTAGTAATACAGAGACAGAGAGATAGTTAAAGTGAGATAGCACCACTCTGCCTCGCTTCAACTATCAGAGTATCCCTGTCTAACTAATGGTAGCTTTATCATTGAATATCTTGAAAACCAAGCTTTGGATTGAAAAGTGGCTAAGGATTTTTCGACTTAGTTTAGTGTCAGGATTCACCTCTTAACAGGAAGTGTGTTTATTTTGGAATATCCTGTATAAAGAATATCATATCTTATCTCTTTACAAAATCTTCTCATTGATAATTTCTACATATTATTAACTTTTTTATCAAAGAAGAAATATAAAATGTTATAAAGTTTGTCAAAGATAACTTTTTATTCTTAGTTTTAATGCTTTCGCGGTCATTATCATAATATTTCTTGGTTTCTGGATGGATGCCGCGTTCGGAATTATTATAAAATTGCCCTTAGATGGCCATTATTATCTAATGGCATATTATTAATTGCCATTTAAGGGCAATTAGATAATAATTCCGTACGCGATATCCATCTGAAAATCAAGAAATAACTTTTTATTATTTGAAGATGAAGTTTGTAATAAAAACTCGTAAAGAGAGAGAGAGTAATATTCTACTGGGCTTGGATTTGCCAGTGTATTTAAAAGGTGTAAAACTCTTATAGAGTATATATTAATTATATTAAAGTATATAATTTAAATAAGAAATATATATTTTTTTATAGTATAGGAATCCTTTTCATAGGTTAACGCTTTATAAAATTTTTTTCGGTATTTTGACATTACCATTTATATCATCAATGAAAATTAAAATCTTTTAATATGCAATAGCATTATTAAAACATTTTTATATATGATATTAATATATTGAGAAGTAACTAATTTATATATAATTATTTTAGGAAAAAAATTATTTAAAAAAAAAAATTAAAATTAAAAATGCGAAGTGTACAATAAAATTTTAATCAACACGTTAAATGAATTAAACATATACTCTGTAAGTATATGCATCATAAAGTTTTATCAATTTAGCTATGAAACTGAAATATTGAACCTGAACTTGTATCCTTTGTTAAACTATCGTTATAAATATCAATACTCTCCCTCCTACATCTTCTTTTACTCATCTCACTTTATTTTTACATCTCTCTCTCTCTCTCTCTCTCTCTTTCTCATCATACATATTAAACTATACTACATAGTTCTTAACTACGAAAGAAATACTTCAGACTAGCCAGTATTGTGCCAGTTGCCAAACACTTTTGATGTTTATCAGTGATTCAAGATTTTGCTGCGCCTTTAAATTATTCATTGAAGAATTAAAAGAAATAACAAAATATATTTTAATCTACAGAAAAAAATTGTGAGACTTAAAATATAATATAATATAAATTCAATATAAAATAAAATATAATAACTAACATCCTAAAAATCAAAAGTTTTATATTTTCTTTTAACAATTTATATAATTACATTACGTTAAAATATTAATACATAAAATAAAATTTAATTACTTGAAATATTTATATAAAAAAACTTTGATATATTTAATACTTATCGTACACAATTTTAAAAATAAAGAACATACTTTTTAATAAATAAGTATACAGGGTGTAACAGTGATACCCTTCGAAATTTTAAGAGGCTGTATAGGAAGTGATTCTAAGACAATTTTTCATTTACCACATTTTAATCTAAAGCTTAGTTTTCAAACTATTTAATAATAAATGTACTATTAGTTAAACAAAGACAGCTAGTTAGTTAAAGTGAGACAGAATGACGTTATCTCACTTCAACCAATTACTGGCTCTGTCTAACTAATAGCATCTTTATCATTTAATATTTTGGAAACTAAGCCATGGAAATATTTTGTAATCAAAAAGTGGTAAATAAGAAATTGTTTTAGAATCATCCCCTTTACAGCCCCTTAAAATTTCGAAGGGGATCATTGTTACACCCTGTATATGTAATTACAGACTTTATCAATGGTAAATTCCATAAATTTAAAGTATTTTAGAATTCTAAGACGATTTTTCATTGATTACGTTTCAACTTTGAGCTTAATTTTCAGAATATTAAGCGATAAAACTACTATTATTTAGACAGAGATGTCAGCTAACTGAAGCGTCATTCTGTTTTTCTTCAATGGTCTGACTGCTTTTGTCTCCAAATAGTGTCTTTATCATTGAATATCTTGAAAAGTCTCAGATCGAAAAGTGGTAAGTACATAAAAAATCGTTTTAAAATTATTTCCTCTACTATCTCTTAAATTTATGGAATATGTCAATGTTATACCTTGTGTATATATATATATATATATATATATATTATGTATATACATATATATATAATTAAAGATATCGAAAATTATTATACAACATTTTTTAAATTTATTTCATAAATTTCATATTTATTAATAATAAGTAAGATTCATTCTTTTCTTAAAAGCAATCAGTTAATTTCAACAACTAATGATCTAAGTCGAACTATTTACAAGAATGACGTGATTTCTAGAAAGGGTTAGAGTTAATGCGATTGAGTTGCGGTATTTTTGTAATTTGTTTACAAGTTTTTCGATACAAATATTCAATGAAGCTGGCCAAAGTTTTAGAATAGATAAATATTGTTTATTATTGAAAATCTAAATATGCAAAATGTTAATTAAAATCTTATAAAAAATAGATTTTACAATTTTTTGCAATATATTTTTTTATTTTATGTCATTATTATATTTTTTAAGTTGAAATTTACAACATTTTATATAAAATATATAATATTAATAAAGTATGTTTCACTCAAAGGAAAATGTTGTAATTAGAAAAAGGTTGTTGAAGTCATGTGAGTTACAGTATTAGTTTTAAGAAAGTGTTTTAATTTAATAATATAGAATCCTGAATAGCAATCTTAAATTTTTGTAAAATTTATTTGGGAATGTGCAAAAGTGTATCGCAATATTATATTAAAAATGTCATAAAACACATTATTTCTGGTATGTTTTGAAATTAAAGTTATGTAGTGTGTGTGTTCTTAAAAATATATATATATAGTTTTTTAACGTGACCATTCTTGACGCTAAAGTACAACGGTTTATCCTTTATTATTTTTTGTTTTATGATTCAAATTAGTGATATCTTTTTATTTTAAAGATTCATTTCAAAATTTTTTAATAATAAAATGGTTAATAGTGGGTGGGGTCCATTTCGACACGCGTGTTTTCAATGCGTTCAATATCAACACGACAGTTTTTCGATGCTACATTTTTCGATATTTTATTGATATTAGAAAAAGAAGATGAGGCTCTAAGTAATTAACCTGTTGGTGTGTGTTGTCAACTCGTCGAAAACACGCGTGTCGAAGTGGTCCGTAACGAAACAGGTCCCTCCCTTTGTCTCTAATGAACTGTACTTTTATTATTAAATACTCGGAAAACGAAACACTAAATTAAAATTCTTTTAATTTTAACATCAAATATCATCCTTCTCAAAATGGTGAATCTATTTAGAGACACCCTATATAGATTATTTTAAAACTCGTGTACTCCATTTAAGGGGATTATTCTTGAAGGTAAACTGAGTCGAAGTGTCCTTAACCACGTTTCGATCTGTCACTTAATTAGTTTCTAGGGTATTTAATAATAAAGATACTATTAGTTATACAAAGACAGATAAATAGTTGAAGTGAGATAGATAAAGGAGAAAGTAGTGTTACCTTACATTGACTATCAGTCTCTTCATAATTAATAGTTTTTTTATTATTGAATTTCTCGAAAATTAAGCTTCGGATAGAAGAATAGTAAAGGATGTCCGACTCAGTTTACTGTCAGAAATAATCTTCTTAAGAGGATCCTCGCCCGACTTAAAACTTGTTTGTGTCTTAACTAAAGAGACTTAAAAACTAAATAGAAAATCAAAAAGTAGTACAAGATTTCTGACACATATTAATATCATGAATAACCTCTTCAAAGGAAACGTACGACTTTCTTAATATCATGTATATGAAAAATTGATTTGCTAAAAGAAATATAGGACTTTTCAGTGAGGTATAACAAAATTTTAAGGGTTTGTGAAGGGTGTAATTCTAAAATGATTTTTCATTTATCACATTTTGATTTGAAGCTTAGTTTTTGAGATATTCAATGATAAAGGTATTATTAATTAGACATAGACAGTTAATTGGTTGAAGTGAGATAACGTTACTCTGCTTCATTTCAGCTACTTATCTGTCTCTGTCTAACTAATAGTACCTTTATCATTAAATATCTCGAAAATTAAATAAATGAATAATCATCTTAGAATCATTCCCTCTCTAACCTCTTAAAATTTTACTGTACTTCACTGAAACACCTTCTATATTTCTATAGACTCAAATTATAATTTACACAATCAAAATATCAAAATATCTTTTTCTTACAGGCTTAAGTCTTTTATTATTTTATACAGGGTGTTCCAAAAATTGTGCACTTCCTTTGAAGAGTTTCTAAGGGTGAACTGAGACGAAGTGACCTATACCACTTTGTGATCTGAATATTAATTTTTATTAGTAATAATTAATTTTCCGAAGCTTAATTCTTTAATTTTAAGAGTTTCTTTAACGTAAAATTATTGGCTGTCGTTCGCAAAGTTGTGTTATGTATAAGATCAAATCGGTGTGACATCTAGGGACAACATTATAATACATTTTAATATGATGATTCTAATAAATTATTATATTAATTTTCAAAGATTGACTTTCATGCTAGGTCGTAGTAAATAAAGAAAACTTTCTTCAATTGAGTAATTATATGATAAGATATTTTAAAATACACAAAAATTTTTAATACATTAAATAATTTTTAAAATTATTCAGTCTCAGGTGGTCTGTATTTTTTTTTTTTAATTTGTTACGATACTATCCCATAATGCCACACCGGTCTGATGTTATACACGATACCACTTTGCGAGCGATAGCCAATAAAATTACGTTTAAAAAATTTGTATAATTCAAAAATAAAGCTTCAAAGTAATTTAAAGGAATTACGCGAATTTTTGAACATCCTGTATATAGACTACTTTAAAAATACTGCACTTTTTTAAAGGGTTATACCCTTGAAGTTAAGCCGAGTAGAAATTTATTTTGTTTTTTTATCTACAATTCTTTATTAAAGTACTTGCTTAGTAGTATAATACATATCATAGTATGTACTTCTCATAAGAAAATATATCTTTTTGCCGCATCGCTTACATTACGCGATAGTGAGAACTAGTCTTTAAACAAAGTGAGATAACACGCTGCCTTGTTCTATTTTAATTAATTGACTATCTCTGCCAGTGGCGGATCAAGATATGTGGGGGCCCCAAGCGATAAAAATTTCGAGATTCTCAATTTTAAATTAGAAAAAAAAACATATAGTACATTTATTAAGAAAATATTTTGAATATAAATTTCCGTCTAACTTTAATTTTTGCAAATTTATCAATTATTTTGTCAATATCGATTTTATTTAAAATTTCTTGTTCTATATGCAGAATCTGTTGTGCCAAGTTTTCGGGGCCTTTTGGTATTCGCTGGGCCCCACGCAGCCGCTTAGTACGCTTATCACTTAATCCCCCCCCCCCCACTGATCTCTGCCTAACTCTAACACTATACTATTTTATACCCAAATTTACTTAAGAATATGCTTTTTTAAAGAAGTGTAAATTTATTTGAGAACTTTGTGTGATTATAATTAAATTATTATTGTATATTCTTTAAGTAAATATAAATTATAATTAATTTAGATAAAAAAATATGTTAAATTATTATTATAAACTAATAATATCACAATAATATAAAATAATGAAAAATAAATGTATTCAATTTTAATTTCAGAAAAATAATCATGGGAATGATAACACGAGTGAGAGGTCGAATACGAGCAAATTCTGTAGCAGTGGACAAAGAAAAAATAACTCAAAATACTTGTTTATTAAATGTTATATTGTTACTACCATTTTGTTCTCGAGGATCTTCGTTGTTTCTACAAGTATCAACACCAACCTTATACACTGTTTTGGTACTTCCAATAATTATTAGTATTAAATATAAGCACTTCGTATCAATTTTCAGGATTCTCAATGCAACAATAAAAGGTAAGCATTCATTATGTTTTTGTATTAAGTATATATAAATATAAATATTATTTTAATGATAAAAGATGATTGCATACGTATTTTTTAAATATTAGTATTATAAAAAAGAGGTTTTTCTTTTATAACTAAAAAAATTCTAAATTCTAAAAAAATTTTTGTCTTAATTTTAAAATAAATTAAAAAATTGAAAATCTCTATAGTATTATTGATATTAACTAAAAACATTTTATAAACTGCAAAAGAGATGATAATATTTACTTTATAGGACTGATTTTTTATAAATTTAATATATTATTAAATAATGTAATAAAAAAAATTTTATACTGTAATAATATACTAAATATAATAATAAATTTTCGAAAATCTTAATAAATTAAAATGAAATTTCAACTTAAAAAATAAAAAACAATTAATTTGAAATATTTTCAACTCAAAATAAATTAAATAAAATTAAATTTGAACTATTTTTATTTTGTTAAAAATAGCTGTTTTTTAATATTATTTATTAATGCAAATGAAAATTTATTATTTAAAATAAAAATAAAATACTACTTTTATGAATAGAATTTGTTTAATCATTTTTTTTTAAATTTCATTCATTAAATTTGTATTTTTCAATTCATGTTAATTAACAAAATTAACATTTATAATGATAAGTTTCATTAAACAATTAAATTTTTATTAAGTTCTACATAGTTTATTAAATAATTAAATTTCTTCTTTATAAAGCCACTAAAAATAAAAACTCAAGGTAAAATCATTTAAATATAATTTATATAACATAAGAACGATAAATAATTAATCTAGTTTATCTATTCAAGATATCTCAAAATATGTTCACTTCCTTATGAGAGCATATTACTGAAATTAAAAAATGGAAAAAGTTTTTTTGCTTTCTTTATATTTGGAGCTTTATTTTCAAATTATAAGAATTTTTTGTAGTGTATAGTGAATAGTTAGTAATTTTTCATTTTTCGTTCTCCCTTCTTCAGAAAAATAAGTTATAAGGAATAAGTTAATAATAATCTGTAAGAACAAAAAGTTATAGTGTCTTAGTATTGCATTTATATTTATAATTTGATTTTTTTTAAATTTCTTAGTACTTAGTAAAAAGTTACAATTACATTAAAAATATTAATTTAATAATAAATGAATATTTTATGTAATTAAATATTACTCATATCATTTATTTTTGTTCATAATATAAATAAATATGAATTATTGTTATATTAGAGTTATACAGGGCGTAACAATGACATGTTCCATAAATTTAAGGGATTGTAGAGAGAGAGGGAGAGAGAGAGAGTAAATCTAAAGCAAATTTTCATTTACCCCTTTTTAATCCGAGGTTTAATTTTTAAGATATTCAATGATATAGGTACTATTAGTTAGATAGAGACAGATAAATAATTGAAGTGAGACACAATGGCGTTATCTAACTTCAACCAATTGACTGTCTCTGTTTAACTAATAGCATCTTTGGTACTGAATATTTTGAAAATTAAGCTTCGGATTACAAAGTGGTATATGAAACATTGTTTTAGAATCACCCCCTCTACAATCCCTTAAATTTATGGAATATGTCAATGTTACACCTTGTTCATATGGTATAACAAAGATATTTTCCATAAATTTTAGAAGTTATAAAAGAATTGGTTATAAGACGATTTTTTATTTACTACTTTTTCATATAAATTTTAATTTTTAAGATATTCAATGATAAAGGTACTATTAGTTAGACAGAGACAAAATGGTAATTGAAGTGACACAGAGTAGTGTTGTCCTTGCCTAACTAATAGTACCTTTATTATTGAATACATATCTTTAAAATTAAGCCATATTATGAAAATTAAAAATTGATACATAAAAAATCATCTTATTACACCTTCTACAACCCTTTAAATTTATAGAGTATGTCATTGCTACACCCTGTATAAACTTTAAATTATAATAAGAGAAACATTAATAACACATTTTTTCTAATTTATAAAAATTTTTCTTTAATTAATTTTATTTATTGTTTATCTTCTTGTCAAAGTAGAAGTATAAAGTGCAAACATATTTAACAGATATTAATAAGTCAAAACTTTTTATAATTTGAAAATTTATAGCATATAAAAGTATTTATACAAAGGGTGTCCAGCAAAAAAGCGAACCTTTTTTGAGGGGTCATTTCTGACGTAATTCAAGGAGGTTCTTTTCTTGGCATTTTTTTAATTTAAAGCTTCATTGTCAAAATACTCAGTAGTAAAAATGCTATTAGACAGAGATATTCCGATATTTAAAGTGACGTGCGCTATTTTGTGTCACTTCAACCATGGGAGTTCCTCTGTCTAACTATTGGCATTTTTATCATTAAATATCTTGAAAATAAAGTTTAAAAAATGACAAGAGAAGAAACTCTTTGAATTACATCAGGAATCACCCCTGAAAAAATGTTTACTTCTTTTCCGAACACCCTAACGAGAAATCAAAATAAAAAAATATAAAATTATTATTAATTGGGAAAAAACTTATCATCTAAAATATCAATATCATACAAAATCCAAAAGTGAGTGTCGAAATTTGTAATCATTTCTAAAATTGAAGTAAGAAGTCAAGGTAGCTTTATTAATAAAATTATTCGTGTTGACCTCTTTTACACTCCTCTAAATTTAACCGTATGCCAATGTTATACTCTATATAAATGTGTTACAAAATAACCGCACTTTTGTTAAAGGATTTACTCTTAAAGGTAAATACAGGCGAAAAGTCTTTTACGATTTTTTAATCTAAAGCTTAGTTTTCGAGATATTCAATGATAAAGGTATCAATTGATACAGTTTATTATTATACAAATATATTTATATACAAAATTAGATACAGAGAAGTGTTATCTCACTTCAACTATCCATCTGTCTTTATCAAATTAATGGTACCGTTATCACTGAATATCTTGAAAACTATGCTTTAGATTAAAAAATTATCTTCAGAAGTAACTCCTTTAAAGGGAATGTGGTTATTTTGTAACACCCTATATAAATATCTAAATATGGATTTATTAATTATAATTCGTGGGTTATATAAATCTAATACAAAATAATAGTATATAATAAATAGTATAGTAAATATAATAATATAAGATCAAATAAAAATGTAGAGGCACTTTTCACGTAACATCTTTATTTTCCCATACGAAGAAGAATTACACATATTATTTTTTCACATATGTTACCTTTACGATAATGCACTTTTGATATCTGAAAATCAGTTTCTTTTTAGTTGTGCTCAAAATCAAATCTGCACTATCTACTGGATCTCGTGGTCTGACCTGAACCGACAATCATTCAACGTTTTCTTCTAAAAGCCGAAGATATAGTAATCCCATGATGCTAGATTAGTATTTTATTATTTTTGCCAAAACCATAGTTGTCGGTTTAGGATAGGTTAAGAGGTCCAGCAGGTGGTACAAACATAGATTCCTGAGAAATCAACAACCTTTTTCGCGGAGCAGATACAAAAAGTGTATTGCTGTGTAAAAGGCACATATGAGAAAGTGATACGTGTAGTTTTTTTTACATAAAAATGAAGGTGTTATGTGGAAATTCCTCTTTACTTCTTGATTGAACCTTATATACAGTGTCTAAAAAGTTGCCCTCTTTTCAAATGGTATATAGGATGTTACAAAAAGACCGCACTTCCTTAACACATTGATTGCCGTGTCACCCGTATTCGGGTGACGGCAAAAATTCTGATTAGGTCGCATCATTCGTATGTGGGTGACTTATAATCGGCTTATAATTATTAAACTTATAATTGACAATGATCTTAAGAAGCTTGCCGATATCATTGAATTCGCACTTCAGTTTTAAGTTCTCGTGGTATGGTATCGCACGGGGCCTACCGGAATTTTCTTATAAACTCGCGTAGCACTCAAAATATTAAAGGGGGTAGTTCCTGAGACTATTCAAAGAACTTTTTCCTTTTGACATTTTTTGATTTAAAGCTTTATTTTCAAGATATTCAATGATAAAAATGCCACTAGTTAGACAGAGGTACTTCGATAGTTGAAATGAGTTGGCGCCACTCTGTTTTGTTTCAACTATCGGCGTGTTTCTGTCTAACTAGTAGTATCTTTATCATAGAATATCTTAAAAATAAGTTTTAAATCAAAAAATACCAAGAGGAAAAAGTTCTTTGAATAGCCTCAGGAACTACTCCCTTTTAGGAAATGCGATGTTTTTGTAACACCCTGTATTCCTGAAGTCAAATAGAATAGAAAATTCATTTATCATTTTTTGATCTAGAGCTTAATTTTTAAAATATTTATTAAAAAGGATATTAATTGTTAGACAAAGACAAGTAAATAGTTGAAAAGAGTCAGAATGTTATTATCTCACTTCCATTATATGTTTATAATTAATATTAATCAGCAATAATAAACAAAAATAATTCTAACATAAAAAGTCATATAATATAAACATTTTAATCCGGAGTGTTAATATATAAGTATATATAAGTTGAAAATCACCCTTTCAGAAAATGTACGTTTATTTTTGAATATATCGTATTCAGCAAGGACAAAAGTATATAATTCTACAAGTTATACAATTTAAATTTAATTATTCAAGTACACTTATACAATATACATTTTATTTGTAAAATAAATAATAAAATAAATAAATTTCTATTTTATCTAAATAATTTGTTCAGATATACAAATAATCCATTAATTGACAAATGAAATTAATTATAACAAATTAATTTTATTCTTTGAAATACTCACTTTATTTTCGGCGCTATGTAGAAATATTATATTAAATAGGAATTGAGAAAGACAAAAAGAGAAAAGTTTAGGAAGAGAGAGGAGAGAGAGAATGAGAAAGGGGGAAAGGAAAAACAGGAACAAATATATTATGTACTCTTT
This sequence comes from Sclerodermus sp. 'alternatusi', assembly GCA_037305995.1. Taxonomy (NCBI): domain Eukaryota; kingdom Metazoa; phylum Arthropoda; class Insecta; order Hymenoptera; family Bethylidae; genus Sclerodermus; species Sclerodermus sp. 'alternatusi'. The sequence goes on along the minus strand of CM074547.1, from coordinate 7,830,203 downwards.
GGAGAAATAAGTCCTATCGAAGGAGTGGTAAAATTCCTCAATGCGTCGAAAATATCTCTGACAAGTTGTTTTATACCCTTGCTATCAGAATGACAGGCCTACGCATCTCCTGGAAGGGAATGCTTCACTTTCTGCTTATCGTAGAGTGACACCTGTCTTACTTGTCTACTTTATCCTGTTTATTTATATTCATTTTTAGGGTTGTAGATTAATATGTTAATTTTAGTTCAATCGATTAACTGATTAAAAGTCAAAAATAAAGTCTGAACCGATTATTTGTCACTACTCATTGATCACATTATTCTTGATTGACGAACACATTGAGACACGTGCTCTACCTACGTGCTCTAAAAATTACAGTCTTTCCATTGAAAAGTAATTTCTATAGGCTAAATCGAATCGGGAAGTTCTTTATCACTTTTCTATCCAAAGTTTAGATTTCAAGTTATTTAAAATTAAAGATGCTATTAGTTATGCAGAGACAAACATAGTTGAAGTGAAAGAGCACCATTTTTAATTTTTATTTGTCCCTCTTTAACTATCGATCTATCTTTGTCTAACGAATAGCATCTTTATTATTAAATATCTCGGAAATTGAGCTCCGGATTAAAAAATGGTAATGGAGATTTATTTTTAAAAATATTTGAGACCTCGTAAAGGAAGCGTGACAATTTTGTAAAATCCTATATAACTTAACTGCCTTAATAGAAAATTTTTAATTTTACTTACTATTGTATATTAGCTATGAATATAGAGGAAGAAAAATACTTAAAACACAAAACCTTCATAGATCTTTAATAGTATTCGAAAAGTAAGAAGACATTTAAGCATTCCATTAAACACTCCATTTAAAGATGATTCTTGACATTCAGTTTTAATTTATTAATAATTCATAAATTAAATTAAAATTCAGTAATGAAGATATTATTAATTCATGGAAATAATCAATTGAGGTAAAACTAGCTAATTATCTCTGTTTAAAGTTAATAGTATCTTTATTATTGAATATATTGAAACTATAAAATTCTAGATCGAAAGAAAGTGAAGGATTTTTCGAGTCAGGTTCAATTCCTTAATTGAGAGTACGTTTTTTAAATAATAGTTTTAATAAAAATAAGTATTGAAAAATAATTGAATTTGAATAAAACATAAATATATATTATTGTTATTATTTATATTATTTGTTTTAGTTGGAGTAAAGAATATTTGGAAATCGTTTGGACGCTTTCTGAAGCAACTTTATAATCCTATCAATCAAGCTGAAAATCTATTTCTAAAAATGCAAAATATATCCTTATTATTAAATCAAATTGTATTTTTGATGTTTACTGAGAAGCTTCTTCTATCTGAACAAAAGATGATATACCTCTACACGCTTATTTTCTATAACGTAATTGCTTATTGTGTCAGTTACATCAAGGAACTTATTGAGAAAGAGGATTGGTCATTTTATATAACTTTAACTGAAAAATCAAAAATTAAGCATCTCGCTATGTCAACCACTAAAATTGTTTTAAAATGGACTAAAGCTGTGACATTTGTTGTAACTATGATATTTATGTTACTAGTTTTTGGTTTAGAGCAAGGACTTGACCACTATAGGTAAGTAATTTAATATATTTAACGTAATATAAAATGCGTTTTAAGAATATATTTAAGGCCATTATATTAATATTAATTTTATATATTTAAGGCCAACTGTATTTTACACGTGCATCACATGGATTTATTACTCAGCAACTGAAAAAGTATTTGTGGAAATGTTTCCAAAACTTCTTAGTTATCTACAGCTAGAGATTTTAGAAAATATGGAATATCTTTATGCACCCGTGATTTTAAAATATTTTACGATTAGTATATCAGCATTATTTAGTATGGCATTAATACTCATTGCACCATCAAAAATTATATTTATTGGTATTTATCTTAATGTATATCTTAGATATAAAGAGTTAATACAAAATTCGGGTGCAACTTTAAAGCAGGAACGTCAAATACTTGATCAATATAGAAAGGCTACAGTAGATGAAATCGAAAGATTTGATGATGTTTGTGCAGTCTGTCTTTGTAATATGTCTAAAGCTAGAATAACTCCTTGCCACCATCTCTTTCATGCTAATTGTTTAAGACAATGTCTTAAAACAAGTAATAATTGTCCTATGTGTAAAAGAGAACTTAAATTCGATTAAAAGTAATAAGTGATTGCTTACTGTGTATATATATCTTTTTCTCTATCTATATAATTTAATATAATATAGGATGTTTGGAATAAAATGCATCTTCAGCTAGAGCGCGGTTTTTATCAGTACAAGTGATTGCGTGGAATGATTTAAAACCTCATCTAAAATTTCCAATAATTCTCATTTGATTGAAATATTTTATTATCTTTTTTGTATTTATGAACCTTTTAGAATATATATTTTGACCAATAAATTTTTTTTATACAATATATTTATCCCCTTTTTACACTTTTCATAGCTAAAAATGTAATAACTAAATGATGCGCTAAGACTATATACTTTGCAGAGATATTAATTTTATATAAATTTATTATATAATTATGTAAAACTTAAATAAACATTAATTTTGCTTACTTTAAAATTTATTATTATAAATATTAAATTACTTAGTACTATATTAAATAAGTTCGTATAAATCCTAAGGTATCCATTCATAATGTGTAAAAGAATCCGAAGTAATATCATCAGAAAAAATTCTAACTTTATTTTTATTTAAAATACAAAATAACTATAAAATATTGAAATTTAAGAAGTAATATAAAAATAATAATATATAAGTTTCTATAATAAAGCAACTAAAATAAAAATTAGAAAATTAATCACTATTTTCTTTTTCTAAATAGTATTTTTTAATTCTGTAAAAAATGTTCATTATCTGGAATTTCTTAAAAATCAATAACTGAAAATTCAAAATGAATTATTGATTAATGAGAAAATTATATAGATAAATAGCTTCCTTTTATTAATAAAATATAGTTTTTTTATATAGAATCATTTTTTATATAAAAGGTATAAGTATGCATTCAAAGTACACTTTTTGAAATCAACTAAAATTTTAAGAAAATTAATCAAATCACTGCTTTTAATTTATAGGCACTTTTAAAATAGTTTCCAGAAAATTTGTGAAGAATTCGCCTGCATGTCCCACAGAAGGCATATGTGCATAATATGCACATAATTCGAAAAGCAAGTCTTTTATAGCGAAACCTCTAATCTTAGTCTTAGATGGGTTTCTTATCTGTGTCCCTGACCTTATAAAATCGCTCACCTCCTAATCACATTAATAAAGAATTAATAAATTCGATAATTGGACATATACAGGGTGTCCGGGAAAAAAGGAGACATTTTTTGAGAGTTGATTCCTGATGCAATTCTAAGAACTTTTTTCTCTTGGCATTTTTTGATTTAAAGCTTTATTTCTGAGATATTCAACGATAAAGATACCATTGGCTAGAAAGAGACAGATAGATAGTTGAAGCGAGACAGAGTGGCGCTACCTCACTTCAACTATAGGAGTGTCTCTGTCTAACTAGTGGAATCCTTATTGTTGAATATCTTAGAAATAAAACTTTAAATCAAAAAATGCCAAGAGAAAAAAGTTGTTAGAATTGCATCAGGAACCAACTCTCAAAAAATGTCTCCTTTTTTCCCGGACACCCTGTACAGGATGTAACAGAGTCCGGTAGCAATCCTTTATACCCCTGAAAGATGAGGATAAGTAGAGTCGAGAAGTCCTGTGCAACTTTTGCCGAAAATGCATAATTATTAAGTTATTGCAAATTTTATATTAATTGATATAGGCCAATCTCGGGGCTTATTTCAGCAGCGATATCGATTTCCTTAAAAATGGGCATATGAACAGGCGTGGCTTCCACCTCTTTCTCACCCACTGAGTTGGTTTACTGAAAAGGGGTAGTCTTCGGCGCTCTTTGACATTTTTTGGACGGTAATAACTTGAGCGTCAATAACTCACTCATAATTTTTAATTTTAATAAATTATTTTTTCTCCTCGAATTGTCATGAGAGTTTTACCAAAATATTTCTGGCATCTTCCTGATAAAAATGAGACCAAACATGAATATGAAAGAATAATTATTGATGAAACACATGCGCGATAAGATTTTTACTTTAATCATTAACTTGAATTGATAGACGACTAAAAATTATTATAGTAATATTAAATATTAATTATTAGTAATATAATAATAACAATATTTAAATATTATTATTAATACTATAATATTATTAATTTAAATATTATTACTATTATAGTAATTTTGCTCAACTGTTGATTAGACACAAGTCGACACAAGGTGCTTTCCATCTATAAATTTGAGCGACTAAAATCGATACAATTGAACACAGAAGAATAGTTGAGTTTATTTGTGTCAGGTGGTACAAAATAGTTTTATTATTTATTGTGGTTGGTATTATTGCGTGAAATGTATATTGGCTATATGTTTCGAAACGTCAAACCTAAAAAGATTGAATTACAGCTTCAATTTTATGTGGAAACCATCCTAAGAGGGTTTGAAAGTGCATTCAATTTTTTCTATAATTGAATAACTTTCTTTTTTAATTATTATATTATATTAATAAATAGAATGATATTTAGTAAATATTTATTATTAATGAAAAGGATTATTTTGTAACACTCTGTATTTAATTTATCTTTATTAATTATGCTAAATAACAATTAAAATCAACATACCTTTTTGTTATAAAATTTATTTTGACGCTTTTGTATAAAATGTATTTATACAAAATATAATATTAAAATATATATATAAATTTAATACAAAATATATTTAAACATTATATATTTAAACTTTGGGTGTTTCATTTATGCTGCGTTCCGTTATTACTCAAAGTACTGTGAGTATGACGTCAGTGAAGTGTACTTTGAATTGCGTTCCGTTTTACTTTTAGTTACTGTAAGTATACTGAATAAAGTGAAAACAGAACGGTCACTTGTAGTATATCCCTCCGTGTACGGTGCCGGGGTCACTAAAAATCTGTGACTGACTAGCATTCACTCACACACTGATAGAATTCGTAATCGCTACACACACATTGAAAGAACTCCTACAGTAACGCACACATAAACAGAATGAATTCTCGTCACACATCACTAACAGAATTATTTGGATTTGAAATATGATTCCAAAGCATGACATGGACAAAGACAGATATATACATGCAAAAAGAAATGACAGAAACTGTCAGTTCACAAGTGGTCTTGATCATATAAAGACGTTTATTGTCTAGCTAATTGTTACAAGTAATTATAAAAGTAATTATTATAAATAATGTCGCTACCATCAACGAATAAGACATCCGATTTTGCTTCTTTTTCCAAACTTGTTTATGAAGATAATTCAAGTGATAGTAATCATTCAAATAGTGATTCAATGACGAAAATAAATAGTTATGTGAACAAAATAAAAAAAATTGTTTAATTTATTGTTTATGTACATATATACTTATATAAATTGTAAATTTTTTTATATAATTATATAATTTATATTATATAAACTATAGAAATCAAATGTTTTAATTTACATAAATATATATATATATATATACATACAAGTTCATATACATATTTAAAATTAAATAAAACCCGTAAAAACAAATAAAATAATATATTTCTTTCTCTCTCAAGCTTCAATCGCCGCCACTGTGTAGATGAAATAAGTAAGCAACTCAAATTACAAATTTGCCACTGTGTTAGAGAATATCAGTGAGAGTCCACATTCGAGTCACAGCCTATTAGTTTAGTACAGTATCGGTGAGAGGCTTGAGAGATATGAGAATGTATTTGTGAAATATCCGTGTGGGTCAGAAAAGACCCCGGCACCGGGCTCCCTGAGTCCGTACTCGGAGGGATATTAGTAAGTTTGGTACATGTGTTATTTATAAAATCTTACATTTATTATTTTCTTCATCTAAAAACTCAACATATTCCTTTTCCGCAATAGCTGCCATTTTGGTACACTGATTATTATGTACAATCTTATAAGAATTACTGATTATACTTCACCTAGCTAGCTGCAGTAATTGCAGTAAATATTAATGACGTCATAAATATTCCCTAGAGCTTTACCCGTTTACTGTAAGCATACTGTAAGCTATTTCGGAACAATAGTTGAGTATACTCACAGTACTTTGAGTGTAACATATTTAAACATCAAATTAACATCAGAAATTGAGCAATGTTTGAAGATAAGAATTGCGCCAAATTAACGCTAAAAAAATAGCAAGGTCTGCTCTGCCTAACCTAACAACAAATTGTTTACAAAAAGACGTCAAAACTGCGCGCGTATTTTGATAACAGATTGAGCCCAAAATTACATACAGCAAGGTCTGCTCTTTCTAACCTCACCTCAAAAATGTATTTTATAGCCATTAGATAATTAAACAGATTATAATTTGTATTAATTTAAGTTTAAAATAATAAATACGGTAAGTTAATTATTATTTCCATATTTATTTTTAACTAATAAATTTACAATTTACATAATTTATATTATACAAACACAATTTAAAAATTACAATTATAATTTATATTATTACAATTTTAATTAAAAAAAAAAAAATTTCGTAAAATATAATGATGTGCAATAGAATATGTTTAAATCAGGTACGACAAAACTTTAAGGGTATAATTAATTTTTCATTTACCATATTTTATTTGAAACTTAGAATTTTTAAGATATTTAATCTGATGAAGGTTTTATAAATTAAACAGAGACATTAAACTAGTTGAAGTAAGATAATACCGATAACAATGATTATCTCTGTATAAGTAATAGAACATTTATTATTAAATATCTTAAAAACTAAGTTTTACAAATGAAAATATAATAAGTGAAAAATAATTTTAGAATTATCCCTTTTATAATTCTTTGAAGTTTGGTCGTGCCTCATCGAAGCAATCTGTAAATAAACATTGGAAATGTTTCGTACTGCAAAATACGTCGATGTTCCTTCATTGGGACAGTTTAAAAAATGGGCACTGGAAAGTGCCGATTTGGAAAAGCTAATAGATTAGTCTTTACTTTCTATATTCTCTCCAAGGAGTATTTCCAGGTGTAGGTTGAAGTCCAGGCTTCCATCAAGGTGTAGGTTAAAGTTCAGGCTTTCGTCAAAGCGCAGATTCCATATTGTAAGATGCAGGCTCGAGTCTCCAAGGTGCCATCCCCTAGAATAATATGAAGCTTTATAATCTGACCAAAAGGAGGGAAATACTCAGCAACACTGGTTTGTAGAAATATACTTACTTTATTACTCATTCACGCTTTCCTCTTGTGCATCTTCCACGCCATCAATATCATCTTCTTCTACACCAACGTAATCGTTCCAAAAATTTCGTTCTCGGGTTACAGGCTGCTGGTTGACACGTTGCCTTTTATCGCATTGTCAAGCTCTTTCCTTAGCTGTTCTTAATGCTTCTCTCATCCGAGCTTGGAATTCCGATCGTGTAGGTTTACCAAAATGCGTGTTATTGCACATGGCCTCTGAAACATGAAACAATTCAGAAGTATTAGATTTACAATTTATACGAAGTATAAGAACATAAATTTGTAAAAGAAAAAAACATCTTTTAGAAAATAAATAAATCTCACCATTAATTGCCATTACTATTTTCATCCTGTATAAGGGCCTTTACTCTGGATCGCGACCAAACCATGTAAATCGTGGAGTCAGATTATCTTTAATTGCCTCTTTGAAGCACAAGTTTACAACTTCTTTTAAATTAAAACCTCCTATATATCGGAAATAAGTGACCTGAAAAAGAAAAACAGGGAATTTAGGAAGTAATTATAAAAATAACATGACGTTAAACATTTTGTGAAATTTTTCAGTGTACATATAAAAAATGAAAAAAATGTATCGTCGATATACTTACTATATCTGAATAATCATCGTCTTCGATGGCTTCAAAAGCATCCATTTCCGCTAAAGTTGAAATTTGAAGTATCGCTGGTTTTTTAAGAACACGATTTTTATTTTGAATACATTTCACAATATTTTAGAGGAGGCCTTTCATCGGTCTGTAATTGAATATTTTTAATTTTTAATATATTATAATATTTTTATAATATATTTAATTTTTATTTTTTAATACTACTCATACGTAAAATATGTAATAAAAAGTATACAACTTACTTAAGCTTTTACTCCATATGATCCAAGCATTCGTGAATTAATCTGAAAATACCAAATCGCGGAGTAATGCTCTGGCGATGATCTGAGGGCTGTGCTCAAGCGAAGGTACGCCTTTGAAGTGAAGCGGGCAGCTGCTGAATGAGAGACGACTCAAACTCATTGCAGTCCCGTTGTTGAAGTTGAAGTTGTGAACACCGTGTAGGTGACCGTCGGGGTCACCAAATTGCGGGGGACCAGCCCACAATATTGCTTAAGTTCGCATTAAAAGGAATGTGATTCGCTTGTTCAATCCAGGAGTGGAATTCCAGTTAGGGTGAGCAAGTGGTGAGAATAAATGTAGCATTGAATTTCGAAGTTATGCCCAAGAGTTCCAGTGTAATCAACCGTTCTGTCCAACGGTTAAGAGGATCCTCACCCGACGAAAATCGTACTTTTCGTTTATCTTCCTTAAAAATGAACGGATTTGAAAACCGTTTGATATACATAATTTGGAAAGCCTAATAAAGCAACGTTGCCCTTTTTTTTTGTAAATCCAAAAAAATTTATTAATCCACAATTTGCATTAACAACTTAGAGCATAACATAAAAAGTACAAGTTATTTCGAAATAGCCAGGGCAACGTCGCTACAAAAAAGATCAAGGAATCGATTGAGTCTAGTCTTGATCCAGAATTCCATGAAATGTGGAAATAAAGCGAAAAGTATGAAATGTTGTAAAATTGCTAAAAGTATTATTCTGTTTTATCTCGAAGCAGATAAAACAAAGCAAAAATTAATTCATATAGATGTCGGGTGAGGATCCTCTTAAGAGGATGTCTACCCGACTTAAAATGGTTTGTGTCTTAGCTAAATAGAGTGAAACAAAAGATCTCGTATCTTTGTCTCACTTATGAAAATTTTTTGTTAAGCCATCTATATGAACTAAATTTTTGCTCTGTTTTATCTGTTTTGAGATAAAACCGCAAAATTTTAGCAAAATCGTACTTTTCGGATTTCTTTCTCATTTCTTAGAATATATGATTGAAATTAGACTGTAATGCTTTCTTTTAAAAAATAGAACTCTTGTACAAAGCCCTTTTTTCCATTAAATTCCTTACTTTTTGCAAAAGTACAAATTGATAATAAAAATCTAATAATTTCTATTTTTTTATCGATTTCTAGAAAAAACGCTCTGTACAAAGAATTCTTAAGCTTCCCTGATTATCCATGTCAAATGGTTTTCAAATCTGTTCATTTTTAAGGGACAAATCTCAAAAGTACGATTTCGGTCGGGTTTACATCCTCTTAAGCGCCAAAAGGGATGAGGCATTGAGATACAGGGTGTCCGGAAAAAAAGGAGACATTTTTTGAGGGGTGGTTTTCCTGAGGCTATTCTAAGAACTTTTTGCTCTTGGCATTTTTTGATTTAAAGCTTTATTTCTGAGATATTCAACGATAAATTTGCCATTAGTTAGACAGAGACGCTTCGATAGTTAAAGTGAGATGGCGCCACTCTGTCTCGCTTCAGCTACCGGAGTGTCTTTGTCTAACTAACGGCATCTTTATCGTTAAATATCTAAAAAATAAAGCTTTAAATCAAAAAATACCAAGATAAAAAAAGTTCTTAGAATTGCGTCAGGAAGCACCCCTCAAAATATCTCTCCTTCTTTTCCGGACACCCTGTATATAACTAGACCAAGCATTCTCAAAGTTTGTCGGCGAGGGGAGTGAAGCCGGAAACGGAAAGAGTGAGAAGGTAGATCGGGCTCAGTGCTATCTCACTCTCTCTTATAGAATTTATAGGAAAAACAATTCACTAAAGTAACACCAGATGGCGAACAAATATAATGTCTATAATTACGAGACTTTACACACTAAGAAAATAAATTTTTGTATATAATTTTATTATATTTATTTAAAAATAAATAAAAAAATAATACTTATCCTTCTTATAACTCAGAATCTTATTAAAATTATTATAGTTATTTGTACTGTTTTAATTGTGCATTCCTTAAAATAAGCAATTTGTTTAAATGATAATATAAATAAACATACAGACATTTAATTATGTAAATTATTTATTGATTTTTAAACGTTACAATTTTGTTACATTTACTTCGTATTCTTTTAAGACTTATCGCCTATGGATTAGAGTGAGATAGCACTGAGCCCGATTTGCTTTCTCACTTTTTCCGTTTCCGGCTTCATTTCCCCTCACAAATGCTTGGTCTAGTTATATATGTCATTGATAGGGACATCATTCGTGCCAGTCTATGGGTGCGTTCAGCAGACTCAACAATTGCGAAACTGTTGTAAAATTTTCTGCTGAACGCTACCGCTCAGTAAAAGCGCTAAGTGAGCGGCTACTGAGCGGACGCCATTTTATGTAACGGAAAATTTTTCCGCTAACTTTACTCAACTTATTGTAAGTTAACATGGCGGAACATAATAACTATGAGTTGTTACTATGTGTTGTATTTAGCACATTTAAATTTAACCCATCGTCTAGGCTCAGTAGCATAACTATTTTATGCATTGTTTTGATTTACTCCTTCATGTAGCGGGATAGAGTCGTTCGGCAAAAACTTATTCGCTCACTTAGCGCTAACTGATCACTGCACTACCGTTGTGCAACTGTTGAGTTCTGCTGAACGCACCCAATGTACACTGACCGGCAATGATGCAGTACAAACCATAGTCTATGGCTGACTTCGAGTATAGCTGAAAAAGAAGAAGGCATATCTTCCTTCTCACTCGCACATGACGTCATATATCCCAAATCGTGGGAAAGGCGGAGAAGTTTCAGGGGTATAGAGAGAGGCGGAGAGTATCGCGAGAATATAGGCGATACCTCCCCTTATCAAACTATCTCTCTTAGATCAGCGCTAATATCTCTTTGCTTTTTTCCTCCAATACCACTCGATTGAAAAACGGGGCTAAAGGGGAAAATTGGTGGGAGGTGTTTTGGATTCTATCCTTGTTTTTTGCTATTAAAAAGACAAGGATGCTTTTGAGGGGAAATTCTGATTTTCGGACAAAATTGGCGTCACTATTGTCGTCCTTGTTTGGCAGCCGCTGCAGCATGCCTGTAAAATCATTAAACTATCCTTTTTCGACTAAGGAGCGGGCTACGGCAGACCGCCATTTGACAGCTCGGCGTGAAACGTCAAACGTCGCACGTGCAAATATGATAAGCACTAAATTTTGCATTATTTCTTCTTCTTCTTCTTCTTATTATTATTATTATTATACAGGAACAGCTATTTTTTATAAAAAAAGGATTTATCCTGAAGATCATCAATAAGTATGCACAAAATAATTATATATTATTTTCCATACAAAATATGAGAAATAATGCAAAATTTAGTGCAAAATCTAATGCAAAATTAGATGCCAATACTTCATGTATTTAGACCAGCATCGCGTTTCTCCTACCACCCCACCAACAAGCATTTTGACGTCACGTTCAAGAGAGAGCGAAAATTTGTCCAGCCTGGTTTATGCTATACTCTATGCCTAACAGGGACTGATTCATTGCCGCTTAGTGAACAGTAACGAAAAATAGGACAAATAATGAATCGCAGCCATAATACATTGTAATTTATTTTATAAATAATAAGTCTTACTTATTGGGAATCACATATACAGATCCAAAATTGATATATGAAAGTGTATATTGATGAAATAAAAAGATGATGAGAATATTTAATATTATTCCCAAATTTTTAAGGTATGTCGTATATTACATTTATACCCAAATTATACATTTATATAATTATACATTTTAACACAAATTAATAACCTCTTCTGAGGTAATGTGTTATAATTAATTCAATTCTTAAATTTCGATGAATTTATTTTTATTTATAGACTTCAAGAAAATATTAATGTTACAAGAAGTATATTTACCAATATAAATCCCCTTAATTTCCAAGTTACAAATACACTTTTGTAAGTATATTATTTTATTTACTTAAGACTTAGACTTATGAATTTGTTTTTATATTTACAATAATAAAAATATTCTTAGAATAGTAAGTTTTAAATTTAACTTTCTTATAAGTTACCTTTGCTCTCGAAGCTATTTCTCTGCTTCCTATTTTTTCTACTTAATGGCACTTTTCGAGTACAAAGAGCTAACATAATTGATTGAAAGATTTTAATTAAAATTGTGTGTAAAAGGTAATTAAATTTAAATTAAAAACATAATCTTTTAAATAAAATAAATAATACTAATTTTAAACTTTAACGATTTCACAAATTTTTATTTTTTTTCATATTTTAAAAATGTTAGGTGTATCTATAATTAAACAAATTTAGTAACAAAATATTTATTATCATATCTCTTGTAAACAATGTGTTAATATTAGATAAATAGTACTTAAGTATTTGTAAGTAGTATTTGAATTATTGGTTTAAATATTTTAAAAAGTAAGAAAATAAAATCTAAAATATATTTATAGAGGGGAACCATTAAAGAAAAAGAAGAAGCTTGATCCTGCAATTGTCAGGGCTAGAATAGAAAGGAAGAAAAAAAAGATTGAAAAAGAAATTCGTCGTTTAGAAAAGGTAGCTAGACAACTAAAACTTATAGATGAAATTGAAATTCCAAGTAAATTGATAGTAGAGAAAAAGTAGGTTTAAACATTTTTTACAAAATTTTACAAAATTTATAATATAATAAAAATATTACTGTTATAAAATATTCATATGTTTATAGTAAAAGAATAAGAAAAGTGCCATTATTAACTGAGAAAGAATTAGATAATAGAGTGATTACATTTAAAGAATGGAATAGATATAAAACAAATCAACATTTAAGTGATTTACAAATAATTGATAAATTACTTTTTTCACAACAAAAAACCTTAGATGAATTAAAACTTGTATCAGAAGAACTATATAATGAGGCAATTAAGGTAATATTTTTTTATATATATTATTGGTATTTAATAATATAGTAATATAGTGACATAGTAAAATAATTAAAATTTTACATTTATCTTTGTAGGTAGATTTTACTCTTATACCATATACAACTCAAGGCCCAGTTCAGGTACCACCTATTGAAAATTATGAAAGTCCTGATGGTGATTATATTGATATTTCTAAAAAATATGAAGGAGAATAATAATTATAATAAATAATATGATTTTAAAAAAACTCTACACTTGTGTTAAGTACATTTAAATTTGCTTTAACCATCTCAAATTATATATCCTAATTAAAATTTATCAACAAAATTTATAATAAATAGTTCTAAAGTATCTTTATTATAAAAAGGATCTTGAAAACTATATATAAACTTCAGGTACTATTAGGCAGATAGATAGAGGGAGAGAGAGAGAGAGAATCTCAGTTAAAGTAAGACAGCTTAAGTAAAAATTATCTCCCTGTAATTAATTGAAACAGTCTTTTTCTGTAACTGTAATAATACTTTTATTATAAAATAATTTGAAAACTAAGCTTCCAAAAAGTAATACTTTTATTTTGTACCATGTCATTCTTATACCGTGTATAAATACGATAAATATTAGAAATATAGTATTACATGAGGATTTTCGCAAATTTCTTATCGTGTTAAAATGAAAAAATATTGTAAAATACCGTAATAAAGACTAATGTATACTCTATTATTATTTATATACATTTTTGACAGCTAAATATCAAATAGAATGCATTTTAACATTTAATAAATATTCTTTTTCTTACGTGCACGTATTTCAACAAAGTAAAAATATTTATATCTATCTAAATATTTAAATAAATCTTTAAAGTTGTGTGTTTATGCTTTTTCCAAGACATAGTGAACCCCTCATAATACATTTTTAATATTCATTATTTAATTTTGATCAAGTAATTTCACCGTGAAGTCACGTAATCGGATAATGTTAATGTTAGTAATATCATACGAAAATTCAAGCTTATCAAAGTTATGTAATTCTATAAAAAGTATAATCATAGAACAATATAATTTTTCATTAAATTAAAGCTTTAAAAAAAATTATTTTCTCTGAAAAAGTGTTAAAAGCTTTATTAAATTATTAAAAGCAATATGATTGCTATATAGATATGTGAAAATATTGTTTGGAATATGAAGTAAAGAATGTCAAGTATTAATTTAAAGTGCTGTAAATCAGTGAAAAAATTCTCAAAGCAGTGTCATTATTAGTAATTTAAAAATAAAGATTTATTCTTTAAAATATAATTTGAAAATAAAAAAAAAAACACTTTTAAAAAGCATTTATTTAAATCATATAAAAGTATTGGTTCATTTAAATTGTCATAGTTCAGTGAAGAAAGAGCCATTAAATTCATCAAATTAAAAACATATCCGTTTTTAATTTAAACGTAAAAAAATAAATTTTAGGAAAAGATAGAAAACTATGTAAAAATTTTATTTTTAATTATGAACATCATTTCGAAACTTCATAATTAAGTTATTCTGAAATATATCACTACTGACGGGATTGAAACGTTGCGAAGGTAGATGTCTAAAAAATATAACTGAACAATTTTTAAAATGAAAGATTTATCTTTGAAAATACTTTTTTAAATTCTTACAGATAATAAATTTAATAAAGCAGTTTTTTCACAATTATAATTTTGAATTAGAGCAGCCTGAAGAATGTTATATTTTAACTATAAAAACATAAAAAAGTGTAGCAATTTTAGTTTTGACCAGTTAATAATACTATAGGTGTAATTATAATCCAATGCAAAATTTTGAAGAGTTACAAAGAAAATGAATTTAAAACAATTTTTTATTTGTCATTATTTTTATTTAAGATTTCATTTTCAGAATAAGCAGTAAAAATAAGTTAGTTCTTTAATTATATTTTACTTTAATTAACTAGTTTTCTCTATTTAACACGTTAAGCGCCATGCCGTTCCCTAAACTTTCCGTTCAGGCCTCGCCGGTCCCTACGGACCGGCGGCAGACTTTTCTTTCTTCTATCGCGGTGTTTGTTTACACTCTGGCTCGCCTTACGGCTAACTGTGGCCTGAACGGAAAGGCACGGAAATTCGGCGTGGCGCTTAACGTGTTAAATATCAGACTAGCTTTATTATTGAATAATTCGAAAACAAAACTCAAAATTGAAAAGTGGTAAATTATTTTGACTCACAAAGAAATTGAGTGTCCATTTTCCTTTGATTTTGATAAAATTTGATTTACAGGATGTTTAAAAAAGAAGAGACTTTTTTGAGGGGTGGGTTTAACAAATTCTTAAAATGATGTAATTTTAAGAACTTTTTTCTCTTGGCATTTTTTAATTTGATTTCAAGATATTGAATAAAAGTCAAGTATTATAATAAAACTTAAATATGCTATTTATTATACCAAAATAAGGTCACGATTTAAGTTGCAAATTTTCTATTTTCATAAATACTTCACGCGCAGACATGTATTTAACACATTAAGCGCTGGCAATATATCGATCACTTACAGCCCAAACGCCGGCCTCATTCGCTTGTTTGTGATCGATGAGTAACCATAAAAAATATTCAAAACATTATACATTTTGATAAGATAATACATTTTAATTGCATATTCGTTATATACAATTTAACGGAAATCAAAAATAGAAACAAAATCAAAATTTTTAATTTTTTATTATAGAAAAAATCAATTTTTTATTTCATGGTGGATTATTACATATAACATAAACAGAAATCAAAAATATTAATATTTAAGACAAGTATGATATTTCTTGAAACATTGTCCAAGATATAAAGGTACTAAGCATTCAGCACACATGAAGCTACTCTCGCTTCTTTGTTTAAAAGCAGAGAAAACTTTACACGGACGTCTTACAATCAGTTAGTTTTCTCTGATCCAACAATTCTGATAACTTTATATTTCTTCATGTCATCTGAAAGTCTCTGGGGGTGATCAAATTTTGATGTACGAGGTGTAGGAAAAGTACAGAAGCATTAGAAGTATCATTTAATACATCTTGAGTATTTATGAATTCCTCGATCCAAGAACATCAAACAGCATATAATATTTTATAATGTTGCCGTTCAACTCAATATATAATTTAAATACATTAAACATTGCGCAATTTAAAAGGAACAAGACTATCTTCTGTGTCCATTTCACCATTTTTCTCATGATGGGATAATATGATTAATACTGATCTACCAAATCTACACCCATCATATATTTTTATTATAGTCTAAGACAGAACGCAGTTTTATAATTTCTTTTTTCGTTTTAAAGTGTATTTTATTGATTTTCGTTAATTCTCCTGAATGTATCGTGGAAATCATGTATACGATTTTCTGTTTCGGCTTCCACGCCTGCACTAAAACTTCACATTTTCTTTTGCATGCATAATCTCCAATTTTTAATCTAAGATGCCGTAAAGACTCGGAAACACCTCTATATGCTCTAATTGTACCGCAAACTCGTGTATTATTTTTCATAAGTAATTCTGCGGTATAAAAGCTGTTATAATAGTTGTCCATGTATAAGTGGTATCCCAAACATATATTTTTATCAAGTAATGACATTATTGTCTGGTCTAATTTTTTGTAATTTTTCATGATTCTTCTACAGATTGTGAAACAGCGATAAAAATTTTATATACAGTAATGCTTATTTTAAAATAATCACTAATATACTTCATTCGCTGAGAGACAATTAACTTTTGTGCATACAGACTGAAGAAAGAGGGCGTTTTTTAATAAGTAAGTTACTAGACACAAGTCGGCACAAAGTCCTTTCCATTTATAAATCTTAGCGACTAAAATCGACACAATTGAACACAGAAGAATAGATGAGTTTATTTGTGTCGTGTGGTACAAAATAGTTTTATGATTTATTGTGGTTGGTATTAATGCGTGAAATGTACACTACCGTCCAAAAGTTTGGAAGCACATAATTATTTATATAATTTCTTTTTAAAGTTTATTTATCGACATTTTATAATTTTTCTAATTTTTATTTCAAGATTCCTGTTATTTTTATGATACCTTTCTTGTAATTCTACATTATTTTAAAAACATCAAGAAAACTTTATTTCTGTTTAAAACTATTTTTCTCCAAAATTTGTGAGTGCTTCCAAACTTTTGGACGGTAGTGTATATTGGTTATATATTTTTAAATGTCAAACTTAAAAAGATTGAATTACGATTTCAATTTTATATGGAAACCATCTTAAAAGGGTTTGGAAGTGCATTCAATTTTTTCTGTAATTGAATAACTTTCTTTTTTAATTATTATATTGTATTAATAAATAGAATGATATTTAGTAAATATTTATTATTAATGAAAAGGATTATTTTATAACACTCTGTATTTAATTTATCTTTATTAATGATGCTAAATAACAATTAAAATCAACATACCTTTTTGTTATAAAATTTATTTTGACGCTTTTGTATAAAATGTATTTATACAAAATATAAAATTAAAATATATATATATAAATTTAATACAAAATATATTTAAACATTTTAATTCTAATGATGCATAGATATTATAGGAATAAGATAGGCAAACTGGCACACAAATTTTGATGAAATATTTTCCGTACATAGAGTATAAATTTAACTTTCGGTGTTTCATTTAGGACGACACAAATAAACACACTGTGTAGTTTTGTGTTACTTTGTGTCACTTAGTTGGAAAACGCCCAGAGTTTCCCTCACCACTCGTAATTAGGAAATTTATAACGCGGGTACGGATCCGGAAGTCCTGGGTGACGAACTCCGGACATCCGGTATAAAGAATTTATCAATTTCCTCGCGACCGACTCGCTCGAGGAAGAGATCGAGGGGTGAGTCCGATCAGGGACTTTAGGAGGAACTAAATAATAAAACAGGAGCCACGTATCGGTTAAATAACACCTTAGTTTATTTTACGTACAACTGATTATTTTCCGACTCTATACAGGGTGTCCGGGAAAAGAGGAGACATTTTTTGAGAAGTGGTTCCTGACGCAATTCTAAGAACTTTTTTCTCTTGGCATTTTTTGATTTAAAGCTTTATTTCTGAGATATTCAACGATAAAGATACCATTAGTTAGAAAGAGACAGATAGATAGTTGAAGCGAGATAGAGTGGCGCTACCTCACTTCAACTATAGGAGTGTCTCTGTCTAACTAGTGGAATCTTTATTGTTGAATATCTTAGAAATAAAACTTTAAATCAAAAAATGCCAAGAGAAAAAAGTTGTTAGAATTGCACCAGGAACCAACTCTCAAAAAATGTCTCCTTTTTTTCCGGACACCCTGTATAATGAAAAGTAAATCTCTAGATCATTATAATAGTAACCTATAAGGAAAACTCGGGAGCGCCCGCACACTTCGATTAGCGCGATATGTAACTCTACGATCTCAAATACGTTAACACTCCTTTGAGTGTCACCCTTACTCTTAGGGGAGGTTGGCTCCAACCAAGAGAAGGGCGCTCATTAGATGGGATTGCGTCACAGCCTGAACATCTATAGAACGGCGCGATGAGGTGGCTAACCTCCACGAAGGACGGACACAGACAAGACACAATAACTAAAAACACCCAGAGTGGCGTCTCGCTCACGCTCGCTGATCACTCTTGATCCGATATCTGCTTCCAATACTTCCGCCCACTTCATATTTCCTTGTCCTCCTCACATCAAAACACACATACATACACATATACATAACCTAAGTTGGCTTTTTAAAAGGAACTAATCTAACTCTCGTTAGACTGACGTCACAGATAAGGACACCGCATCAGTCCTGTTTAATATTGGTAACCCGAGGGAGAGACAGCACACGGCCCGTTTTTGTCTCTCTACCGGGTCGTCGGCCTCGCCAACTGATCCAGACAACACAACAGCAGCGCGCCGATTCCGATAATGCTGCGTCATTTCTTAATTATATCACTATAATCAGGAAAGGATCATAATGCAGCACTACGTCGAAATGCAATTTTACCAATTACATTAATCTTTCTAAACCTTATTTTTGTCTCTAGAATTAAGGCACCGAAATACCCTTGAGACCTTTCGGAGATGATCAAAGCAACACTGCTGTAACTTTCATGGATTAACTTTTTCTAATAATATTATTTCGGTAAGCATATTTTATGGTAAACATAAAAAGTCGACGCGACGACGGCCTTATCATTTTCAACAGTGGATGATAGGCGTTCTCGGCCCGACACGACACGTGATTGCCCCATATTCCTCGACGATGGGATGATAGGCGTCGACCGACGCAACGACTCTAGCAATTTTATAAAAATAGGGGCACCACGTGAAGGTATTACTAGGATCTGAGTGTCAGAAGCTTTAGGAAACGACCAGCTCCCCCTTGCGCTCCCTCAACGACGACCGCTTATCACCCCTACGATGGATGATAGGTGCTGACCGATGCAACGACAGATTATTTACCCGGCGGTGGTGATTGGTGACGAGGGGTGGGCGCAACGACATCCTTACAAATACGTATTGTATAGAATAGAAGAATAATAAAATATTTCATTTATCCCTTTGGTGTCCCTTCGTTGTTGTACTTGAAAAGTCCGTATTTTCCTTCAGGTGTATTCATATTTTTCGACCAGTAATCCTTACCTAATTTCTGTCCAATCTTTATTGTTCGATTTCATTCACTTTCATTCTTCTGGTATGTGGGCAGTTGGGTAATATTGTGTTCACATTAAAATGACTTAAAACTCTTTTTTAGGAATGGGTGTAGGGTATATTGAATAGGACGTAGTGGGTTGGTGGAATGCTGACAAAATTATTCAGGCTCTAATTATTAAGAATGTTGAGTTGGTTGTATGAATGGTAGGTGAAGAATTAGGAGTGAATCAATTTTAAAATTATTGAAAATTGACGGTTTCTAAGGAGTGTTGATGGCTGTTGAAATAGCGCGGAAAAGTTAAAAGTTTTACAAATTTTTTAAATTCCTAAAATTAAAATTGTGAAAAATTACAAAATTAAAAATTAGCTCTTTGAGAGTAGTGGGGGTAGTGGTGGGGATAACGCGATAAAATTTCGAAGATTCTTAAAATTTTAAATTTGGTCGTTTGCGGTGAGGCGGATGGTGCAACAAAAATTTAAAGATGGCGCTGCAAGTGCAGCGGGACAAAAGTTCAAAAATTTTGAAAATTTTGAAATTTACGTAGAGGGATGGTGATGGGGATGGATGAAGGAGAAGTGACACGGGTTCGATGTCCGTCCAAGTCGGAGCGCGAAATCGTAATAAAATTTTAAAATCCTTACCTCTCCTTCTGACCCTGCTCCCCCCACTCTCTATCCCCGCTCCTTATGAAAATTCCATTTCCCCACTCCAAACATTGAATTTTTAATCATTTTAAATGAAGTTAATATTAAACCACCACCCATCACCCTTTTTCCCTCTCCTACCCCTCATCTTCCCCAACCCTCTTGCCATCTCTGTTCCCATCCCCCATGCTTACTAGGATGTTTCTTAGATTAAGCATATAATTATTATAAATAATAATAATAATAATAATAAATTATAATTAATAGAAAATATATTTATGTGCAACATTTAATTCTTCTGTTATTCTTTTTTTTTAATTTTTATATATTTGTTTAATCTACTTTTTGTATATAATATCGTAATAATATTTAATAAAGGATATCATTAATTATAAAAGTCATTCGGATTATACTTACAATGCAACGGAACATAGCCGAATGCTAATGAAAGGAGCCGAAAACTGTCAAAAACAAAAGTAAGAGAATAAAAAATTATAAAATTTAAATTTTGTCTTTTTATTACTTCTTTTACAAAGTTGATATATAATTCTATAATTTTTAAATTCTTTTTTTATTTTGAAGCAGTTCTTTTCGACAGTTTTCGGCTCTTTTCGTTAGCATTCGGCTATATTCCGTTACATTTTATATAATCAGAATTAGTCTTATAATTAATGAAATCCTTTATTAAATATTATTACAACATTGTACATGAAAAGTAGATTAAGTAAATATGTAAAAATGAAGAAAAATGAATAATAAGGGAATTAAATGTTGAACATAATTAAATATATTTTATATGAATAAAATTTACTAGTAATTGAAAAATTGATTTAATTATAATTAATTATATTAATATTTTTTTTAATAATTTCTCTTAATTAATTAATCACATTATAATTAATATAAGAGACATAGCCTAATAAGCATCGTCTATACTCTCCGCCTGTTTCGATCTAGTAACCCTTGTCCGCCGTCACCTATGCAAGAAAGAAAGAGAAGAAAGAATGCGTGCTGAGCGGTTGTCAGACAAGCACGACGATAGCGACGCCAAATCTGTCCGAAAATCGGAATTTCCCCTATTTAGATTTCTTGTCTTACTCATTGTCAGAAAACAAGGATGATATCTAAAACGCCTTCCACCCATAGATATAGAAATAAGGAGATGAAGCATAAAGTCCCACTTTAGACGAGGGGAGTGAAGCATACTAAGGGGAGCGGGTAGGATTTAGTGCCGCATTGATGTTTGGCTGCTAATAAATTGTGTACAATACACTATACACTAAATGTATTAAAGCTATATTTGAGTATAGTCGTATATTTGTGGTGTATGTATATATAAGACGTTTATATACTTTCTTAACCTATATCATTAAATTATAAACATAAATTTACTTACTTTTTATTTTTTTTTTAATGCATGCTATTTTTGATGATAAAACTTTAAAAGAAATTATATATACACCATGAATTAAAAGACTAATTTGTATTTGGCGCAATTTTAATAGAACCAATGATCGTTGCGGCACCAATGATATTACCCCTCGCACCCCTGAAGCGGCTTCATCCTGCAAGAGATTGCTTCATCTCTTTATTTCTATATCTACATCACTCCCCTCGTCTAAAGTGGGACTTTATGCTTCATCCCCTTATTTCTATATCTATGAGCGCGATACTGATCTATAATACAGGGTGTCCGGAAAAAAAGGATAATTTTTTGAGGGGTGATTTGTGACAATTCTAAGAATTTTCTGTTTGCATTTTTTTATTTAAAACTATTTTTAAGATATTCAACACTAAAGATACCATTAGTTAGATAGAGATTCTCCGATAATTTTTTTCTTTCTGTAGTTTTCTGAGGGTAAACCAAGCCGAAAAGTTCTGTATCATTTTTTAAGCTAAAGCTTAGTTTTCAAGATATTCAATGATAAAGATACCATTAATTAGACAGACAGACGGATAGTTGAAATAAAATAGCACTTCTATCTATCATCTGTCTGTCTTTGTCTAACTAATGGTAGCTTTATCATTGAATATCTCGAAAACTAGTTCTAGCTTAAAAAATGATACAAGACTTTTTGGCTTAGTTTACCTTCAAAAAACTATCCTTCAAAGAAAATGCATCAATTTCCGGATATCCTGTACATAATTAACAGTATCTTCATCGTTTAGTATCTAAAAAATGAGGCTTCCAATTATGAAATGTATTAAGAAAAATTTAATTTAGAATTGTATCAGGTATCACTTGGCAATAAAGAAGGTTCTATCAATTTCCCATATTCTTTATACTTATCGAATTTTAATTATTCTTATTTAAGAAAAATTACTTATCTATTAACATAATATAGTAATAAAATTATAAATTTAAAAAAAATGTACTTATATAAGAATATAAAAAAACCAATATCATACATACTTTAGAAATCATTTTATATTTGTATTTACTTTAAATTATGTTACAATAAAAAATCACTTATTTCTTCCTTTATTTTCTTCAAAGTTAATTTTTCTATTATTGATTTTCTTAAAAACACAGGCAAATTTATAGAACTATCAAATTTACGAAAAATAGATACACAACCATAACACAGATTTGAATAAATATCGTCTAAAGAAATCTTATTTAACTCATGTTTTCCACAATTACAATCTTTACACTCTTGATCATCACTTAACATTTTACTTATTGAATCTACATTGCAATTTTTCATACTTGATGCTTTTAATGACATTATTTTTGAGAAAGTAATTGCTTCCATTGCAGATACTGTATCAGTTAAAGCTGTGTCTAAAGATATATTACAAAGCAAACAAATTTCATTATTTTGTTTTAAATTTCTTTCAGCATTTAGTTTATCGCCTGTACGAAAAACAGTTGAAACTGTTCCATGATGTTTAAAATCCAATTCATTTATAAATTGTTTGGTTAAATCTTGTATTGAATTATTAGTGATTACTTTATTATAATTATTATTTTCTATGATATCATGGAAATCAAGGTAATACATTATTTCCTTTTTTGAAAAATCTCTCAATGGATACATAAAAACGATGTCCAACTTGCTTATTCCTGTCATTCCAGAATTTAAATGAAGATTTGCTCCCCTTCCTAAGGATATATTATACAATATCTTTGCAGCTAAATCTGTAGAAGAATCTGCTATAAAGATTTTATTACATTTTAGTTTTTCTGCAGCACGAATTAATAATTTTATTCGTAACTTATGTAAGAAATCTTTTTTAGCTGTATTATCTAATAGTTCATTCATAATTTGAAGTAAGGAATCATTATTTTCAAATAATTCTACTGTAGAAATTTCTTTAATATCTATGGAATCACTTATATATAATGCTTGACTTAATGATACTGCATACCCAGTAAAACCAAAACTTTGAATTTGTTTTGAAATTTCATATATTTTTAATTTCTTCTCTTGTAAACTTTCAACTTGAATACAGCTTTCTGTAATAAATTTTATTTATATTATTATTATTTATAAAAAAAATAATGTGAATTAAACTATAAAATAATTTACTTTCAATTAAAAGTGTAACATAGTCCTACAAATTTAAAAATTTTCAATCGAATTATATTATTTAAAAATCCTAATAACATATATATATATATATATATATATATACACAGTGTTTCATCAAGTTGCAGCCAAGTTTTAAGGGGTTGTAAAGGTGTTACTTCTAAGAAAATTTTTAATTTACTACATTTTGGATTAAAGCTTAGTTTTTGAGTTATTTTATAATAAATGTACTATTAGTTAGGCAGAAACAGTCAATTGGTTAAAATGAGACAACACCACTTTATCTTACTTCAACTATCTAAGTAATAGTACCTTTATCATTAAATGTCTGAAAAACTAAGTTTCTGATCAAAATGTGGTAAATGAAAAATCACCTTAGAATCACCTCCTTTATAACCCTTTAAAATTTGGCTGTACCTCACTGAAGCACCTTGTATACAGGGTGTAACAAAACAACCGCACTTTCTTAAAGGGAGTAATTCCTGACGCTTTTTTAATAACTTTTTCCTTTTGCCATTTTTTAATCTAAAGCTTAGTTTTCGAGATATTCAATAATAAAAATGCCATTAATTAGACAGAGACACTCTAATAGTTGAAGTGAGATAGCATTTCTCTGTCTCACTTCAACTATCTGTTTGTCTTTTTCTAACTAATAGTACTTTTATTATTGAATATCTCGAAAACTAAGCTTTAAATTAAAAAATGGCAAAAGGAAAAAATTCTTAGAATAGCATCTGGAATCATCCCCTTTAACGAAGTGCGGTTGTTTTGTTATACCCTGTATATATATAACTTAAAAATTATAGATATTCTTTGAAGTAATTATTTAAATTAACTACTTATATCTTGCTATACTTTGAAAAGTCTGGCTTCTGATCAAAATTTTAGACTTCTGTACAAATATTACAAGTTTAATTTATGATTCTGATCTAAGAAAAGAATATGAATTTTTAAGTCTAAGCTGTCATCATTTTTAATTAAATAAAATCAACAATTCAAACTGTTTTACTTTAGTCTTAATTTTTTCAGGTTAAATAATGTGGCAAGGAATTAATAACTCATTTGCTACCAACCATCTCATATATAACAGTTTATATAAATTGTTTTAGACCCTGCTAGTAAAAAAGGGTAATATTGACTTAAATATTAAAAATATTTTTATTATAAATATTACTAATAAAAAATAAAAATAAATGTAGTTATAATTATTAATAAAAAGAATAGAAAGGAACCAATATAAATTAACATAAAATTATATACTATAACTATATTTTATATTTTAAAATCATACCATCAATAAAAAGTATAATCACTTTGAACATTATTCGTTTGTGGACAGATTTATTCATTCCTGATTTTAAAAGATGTAAAAGTGCAACAGAATTCTCTTTACCAGAAAAACCAACTAGTATAATATCATCTCTATGAATTATCTTTGATTTTCCTAGTGCTGCTCTAAACTTGTGTACTGCATTAATTAAGAAACAATTTTTACAATAAAAGTCTGTTTCTCTCAATAATACTTGAACAGCATTACTACCACATTTCTTACAAACATTATCCTTTCTAAAATAGAATAATTGTTATAAATTTTTCAAATTGAAAATTTAATTCATTGTTATTTTTTATTACATATTTTAATTAAAATCTAAAAACTCACAAAAATTCAGTAACACATTTTGTTTGTAATACATCTTTAGTACTCTCATCATTAGCTTTATTTATACTACACATATTTTTAGAATTTATATAAATATGAACCACTAAAACATTTAATATATTTATATACATACATAGACAAAGCAAAATATACTATACACATATATTAAAAGTCAAATATTATTAAATAGTTAGTTATCAAATTTAACTTCATCTAGCCACGTGCATTGGTGGGACGTTAATAGTTCTGGAATGTCACAAGGAAATAGTTCAGTGTGTCCCCACCCTAAACTTATGATTATGAGTACGTTCTGAGTCGTGCATAGAGCGTATGGAAAGCCCTTCCGATTTAACCAATGCGCGCATTGAAAGCGCTTCAGTAGCGCTTAGATTTCCCTAGATTTTATTAACCATAATAAATTTTTTGATACCGTTCAGAATTACTAAAGCTCTTGAAGCGCTTTGAGCATTCATTAACAAAACGGATCGATTTCAAAGCTCTACGCAATAGCAATGCGCTCTATGCATTCTGTGCATGATTCGGAACGCACTCTATATCATATTGCGAACTGCATATGGTTAGCGAGATGTCAGTAGAGCTCTCGCAGTACACTTTGACGTGCGTAGTGGATGAGTTTTTAAGCCAGAAGTGAAAGAGCCACGTGTAATTCAAAATAATTATTTTAACAAGTATTAATTGGTTATAAATCATGGTATTGGATTTAGACTTATTTCGAGAGGATAAAGGGTTTAATCCTGATAAAATTCGACAAAACCAAGCTAAACGTTTTAAAGATGTAGCTTTAGTAGAAATTGTTATAGAAAAGGATAAATATTGGCGACAATTACGGCATAAAGCTGATAATTTAAACAAGTTAAAAAATGTATGTAGCAAGGAAATAGGTGAAAAAATAAAAAATAAGGAGCCCACTGATAATGGTGAGACAATTTCTGATGAAATTGTGAAAGATATAGATAGTATAACCTCTAATAATCTTAAGAATTTAAATATTGCTCAAATTAAAGCAATTCGTTCTTTAATTCAAGAACGTATTGTTAATATTGGCGAAGAATTAATTAAAATTGAAAAAGAGCGAAATAATGCACTCAGAGAAATAGGCAATCACTTACATGAATCTGTACCTATTAGTAATGACGAAGAAGAAAATAAGGTAATTAAACAAATTCTAATTTATATATAGGTTGCATTTGATTATTGACTCAAAGTATTGTGAGTACACTCTGAGTATACTTTTTATCGTTCGGATATTGCTTACAGTATACTTGCAGTATGCTTGAAGAGAGCTATCGAGGTGAGACAGTTACAGTAATCAAAATCTAAAACCAAATACTTCTTGCAGTTAGCTATAATGATGTAGTGCTCATAGTACTCTGAGTCAATAACTGAACGTAGCTATAATTATTTTAGTATTTGTTTTAATAGTTAATAATGTGTGCTAATATTTATTTAAAAAGGTAGAAAGAACTTTTGGTGATTGTATTAATGAAAAAAAATATTCTCATGTTGATTTAATTCACATGATTGATGGAATGGATGGTGAACGTGGAACAGCTGTGTCAGGTGGAAGAGGCTATTTTCTCAGTGGACCTGCAGTATTTTTACAACATGCACTAATACAATTAGCATTACAAAAACTATTTGATAAGGGTTATAAACCTCTTTATACTCCATTCTTTATGAGAAAGGATGCCATGCAAGAAGTAGCACAACTTTCCCAATTTGATGAAGAATTATATAAAGTAAATAATAAATTAATTTTAAGAAATTCATTTATATTTACATTGATAATCTAATAATTAAAATGTTTTTATTTAGGTTATTGGCAAAGGAAATGAAAAATTTGAAGATAAAGAACTAGAAGAAAAATATTTAATAGCTACATCTGAACAACCTATAGCTGCTTTTCATAGAAATGAATGGATAAGTGAAAATGCACTGCCAATTAAATATGCTGGGGTATCAACATGTTTTAGGCAGGAAGTAGGATCTCATGGTCGAGATACAAGGGGCATTTTTAGAGTTCATCAATTTGAAAAAGTAAAAGTATTTAATAAAACATTAACCAAATACTTAATGGGAATTAAAATTAAGAGTACTTTTTGTATTTTGTATATAATAAGCAAAATAATTTATATTTTTACTATAATGAAAAATTTTTTTTAAAAGGTAGAACAATTTTGTCTAACTTCACCACATGATAATAAATCATGGATAATGATGAATGAAATGATTCAAAATGCAGAAGAATTTTATCGAGAACTAGAAATTCCATATCGTATAGTTAATATTGTATCTGGTGCACTGAATCACGCAGCTTCAAAAAAATTAGATTTAGAAGCATGGTTTCCAGGATCAAAGGCATTTAGAGAACTTGTTTCATGTAGCAATTGCTTGGACTATCAAGCACGACGATTATTAGTAAGGTAAGATTTATTTTATTTTTTATATGGTATCCAAGAAAAAGCACACCCCCAGTTAAGTAGTGGTCCTTGAACTTGAAGTAAGTTAAAAGATTCTTTACCATTTTAATATGTAGAGCTTAAATTTCGAGATATTTAAATTATATTTAATATATTATAATTAAATTATTAGATATTATGAATATATTTATAAAATTATACAGGATATCCAGAAAAAAATTTATTATTAGTCAGACAGAGATAATTGAAGTGAGATAACATTACTATATGCCTCACTTCAACTAATTAACTCTCTTTGTTTAACTAAAAAAAATTTAACTAAAAATGATGACAGCTTAGACTTAAAAATTCATATTCTTTTCTTAGATCAGAATCATAAATTAAACTTGTAATATTTGTACAGAAGTCTAAAATTTTGATCAGAAGCCAGACTTTTCAAAGTATAGCAAGATATAAGTAGTTAATTTAAATAATTACTTCAAAGAATATCTATAATTTTTAAGTTATATATATACAGAGTATAACAAAACAACCGCACTTCGTTAAAGGGGATGATTCCAGATGCTATTCTAAGAATTTTTTCCTTTTGCCATTTTTTAATTTAAAGCTTAGTTTTCGAGATATTCAATAATAAAAGTACTATTAGTTAGAAAAAGACAAACAGATAGTTGAAGTGAGACAGAGAAATGCTATCTCACTTCAACTATCTGTTTGTCTTTTTCTAACTAATAGTACTTTTATTATTGAATATCTCGAAAACTAAGCTTTAAATTATTAATATTTAAGCTTTAAATATTATTAATTTAATATTTTATATCTATATAAAATTAATTTTTTAGATATGGTCAAACAAAAAAAATGAATACAACAACTGATTATGTTCACATGTTAAATGCAACCATGTGTGCAGTAACACGTGTGATATGCGCAATTTTAGAAGTTCATCAAAAAGAAAATTGTATAAAAACACCTAAAGCTTTGATACCTTTTATGCCAGAAAAATATCGGGAAGAGATACCGTTTGTTAAACCTGCACCCATAGTTGAAACTGAAATGAAGAAACTAAAAAAACAAAAAGAAAAGGTAGAAAAATAAATATTCCATTTATATATATTTATAAATTTTACTTTAATATAAAATTTTGCCAATACTATTTATACTTGAGATATTACTTAAAAATTAAAACTATTATTATTAAAACAACACTTATTATATCATAAATATATGTATATGCGTATACGTTTGTGTTTTACAAAATCTGATGAAATTAAATTCATGGTAAAATAATAAATATATTATAAATGTGAATAATAAGCTTGTACAAAACAACTGTAATTCCTTCAAGGGAGCATCTTCTAAAGGTAAACCGATTTAAAAAGTGCTTTACTATTTTTCTTTTTCATAGGTTTTAAAATATTCATTAATAAAAATACCATTAGATAGATAAAGTTAGATAATTGAAAGAAGAGAGTAGCATTATCTCGTTTTAACTCTCTGCTTGTTTTTGTTTAACTAATAATATATTTATTATTAAATATCTTGAAAACTAAATTCTGAATCGAAAAATGAATAACGATAACCCTATTAAAGAAAATGCGGCTGCTTTCTAACATTCTGTATGCATTAAAACTTTTTTAACTTTTTAACCGTTTCAATAATTTGTTTTCCTCTACTCTCCCTTTAAATTTTAAATAGAATTTTTGAATTCTTGATTTATATATATATATATAATAGTATTTTATATTTTCTTAAAAATAAAATACATTTTACTTGAAATCTATAATTTTTAAAATTACTTAATTTTTTTCTCGCAAAAATATTCGAAGTATTAAACATAAAGCACATCTACTTGAATTCTGTTTTGAGTTTTTAATATTTTATATTGAATTTAAAAATAGTTATGATTTTTCTGAATTAAAATACAATGGTATACAGGATTCCTAAAGACTCGCGCACTTCTATTAGAGAGGCTCTTGACATTAGATTCAGTTGAAGAATCCTACCACTTTTTGATAAGGATATTATTAATTAGGCACAGACAGTCAGTTAGTTGAGTAAAATATAACAACTTAACCTTAACTAGTTAAGTGTTTTGTTTTAACTAATAATACTTCTATTATTAATTATTTTGCAATTAGAATCTCAAATCAAAACATGATAAATGAAAAACCGTATTAGTGTCATCTTTCTTACAATTTCTTTAAAGTAAGTGCACAAGTTTTTGGATGCCTTATATGGGAGTAAATCTTAAATAATTTGTAATATATTTCATAAGCCTAAAACCATGTAACAAATATTATTTGCTAAACCAACCTCAGCCATTATTGCTGATTCTTCTAATGTTAAAATATAATTATTAAAAAAAAAAATATTATATAGGAATAAAGTAAATAAATTAAAACTCACAGCAGTAGTTTTTTTTATTCTACTACTGTATATCCTTTTTTAATCATTGATATAATAAGAACATTTAGATATCGCTATACTATGAAAAAAGGAAAGAATAAGATCATTCCTTTTAATAATATACTTTATAAAATATATATATAGTTTCTATTTTTAAATAGTAGGTTCTACTTTTGATATTATTTATATAAGATGTCGCTCCTCTATTCCAGTGCAGCCAAACTTTTAAAGTCTTGTAGAGGAGGTATTCTAAAACGATTTTTCTTTTATTGTTTTTAAGCACAATCTTATTTTTCAAAATTTTCAATAATAAAGATGCTATTTGTTATACAGCGATACTCAGTTTGTTTGAAATAGAGTAACGTTATCTCAATTAATATACTGTTTTTAACTAATAATACCTTTATTGTTAAATAAATAAATCGAAAAATGGTAAATAAAGAATCATTTTAGAATTAACTTCTCTATAACCACTTAAAGTCTAATAATATTATTTAAGGGGGAAAACCACATTAGAAGGCTTTTTTTAAAGCTTTTTTTGTGAATTTTTTAGAAGAGGAAGAAATTATTGGAATTAATTTAAATAGGAAGGTCATTCTATTCATATTTGAAACTGCTTCCCCGAATTTTTGCAAATATTTTTAATGACAAATTAGAAAGTTATAAGTGTCTGTTCGTAGAAGTCTGTTCTCAGAGTCCACTTTTCGCATACAGTGTATAGTGTAATGCAACGAGTAGAATTTTTTTACATTATTCAAATGTTTTTTTATTAAGTGAACCAACTTTTAGGCTAAAATCATTGAAAATTGAAAAATTGAGAGGCATTTTAGAAAACAATTGTAAATTTCCAGATTTTTGTTCGTTCTATTTTCAAAAAAATATATATTTAAAATTATTATTTGTTTCCAAAATTTTGTTCAGTCAATACATAATTTAATAACAAATAATTGGAACTTTGGTTTTTGAAAATCAATCAATAATTTGCTGAGTTATACAGGGTGATACAAAACAACCGCATTTCTTTAAAGAGGGTAAATTTTGATGTTATGTTAAGAACTTTTTTCCTCTTGTCATTTTTTTAATTTAAAGCTTCATTTTTAAGATATTCAAAGATACAGATATTATTAGTTAGACAAACACACTACGGTAGTTGAAACGAGGTAGCGCTACTCTGTTTCATTTCAACAATCGGAGTGTCTCTGTCTAACTAATGATATCTTTATCGTAGAATATCTTAAAAATGAATCTTAGAATTAAAAAATACCAAGAGAAGAAAGTTCTTAGAATTATGTCAGACATCACCCCTTTTAAGAAAGTGCGATCGTTGTGTAACATCTTGTATTAGGAAAAATTCATATGATTCATATTCTATTTATACGTATTCATATAACAGTTTTTTAATATATTCAGTTAATCATTTTACTAATACAGGGAATTCGGAAAAAGAGCGGACATTTTTTGACAGTTGATTCCTGACGTTTTTCTAAGAACTTTCTTCTCTTGGCATTTTTCAATTCAAAGCTTCATTTTTAAGATATTCAACGATAAGGATATCATTAGTTAGACAGAGACACTCCGATGGTTGAAGTGAAACAAAGTAGCGCTACGTCGTTTCAACTTTTGGAGTGTCTGTCTAATTAATGGTATGTTTATCATCGAATATCTTAAAAATGGAGCTTTGAATTAAAAAATGCCAAGAGGAAAAAGTTCTTAAAATTAAAATAACATCAGAAATGATTCTTTTTAAGGAAGTGAGATTATTTAGTAAAAATTTATGATATTGAAATTTAAAATCACTAACAGTTTCATCAATCCGTACTCTTCTTAAATTTAAATAAGCAAATCTACATGTCAAGTTTGTTATTCACCAGTCTTTGATAGATAAGTATGGATACTATTATACAGGGTGGGGCAATAACTTTGTCCACCTTGAATATGTCCGTTGTTTGTAATAATAGAAACAAATGTTATATACTAAATCTGTATGATTTCAGAGAGGGGCATATTACAATATAAACAATGTTCGTTTGGGTGGAGGTACAGAGGAGATTTGAAGGTCATTATCAGTTTTTTAAATGGAATGATATTTTGTTTTTAATAGTATGTGATAGCGGGCGTTGAAACGATTTCATCAAGCTATTGTTGAAGGTCATACAAGGTCAAATATGGCAATAAAATAAAGTTATTTTATTTGCTTTATATATAAAAATAAAGGTATTTTTATATATGTCATTGCTACCAACCAATGACATATATAACTAGACCAAGCATTCGTGAGAGGAAATGAAGCCGGAAACGGAAAAAGTGAAAAAGCAAATCGGGTTCAGTTGCTTTCTCACTCTAATCCATAGGCGATAAGTCTTAAAAGAATACGAAGTAAATGTAACAAAATTGTAACGTTTAAAAATCAATAAATAATTTACATAATTAAATGTCTGTATGTTTATTTATATTATTATTTAAACAAATTGCTTATTTTAAGGAATGCACAATTAAAACAGTACAAATAACTATAACAATTTTAATAAGATTTTGAGTTATAAGAAGGATAAGTATTATTTTTTTATTTATTTTTAAATAAATATAATAAAATTATATACAAAAATTTATTTTCTTAGTATGTGTCATGTTTCAAACAAATATTATTTATATTTCTAAGTTAATAAAGTCCCGTAATTATAAACATTATATTTGTTAGCAATCTGGTGTTACTTTAGTGAATTGTTTTTCCTATAAATTCTATAAGAGAGAGTGAGATAGCACTGAGCCGGATCTACTTTCTCACTCTTTCCGTTTCCGGCTTCACTCCTCTCGCCTACAAACTTTGAGAATGTTTGGTCTAGTTATATATGTCATTGCTCCCAACAGTGGATGATGGGTGTCGATCATTTTGACCCTAGCAATTTTGTAAAAACAGGGGCATCACGTGAAGGTATTGCTAGGATCTAGACCAGATTAGCCAAATGGACTATTCTAGCGCCTGCGCAGCATGACTTCCACTTATTTCAGTCCCCACCATGCTAGGGTTGTCAGTAGCATTAAAATATTGTTTAAATTTTATATTTTTTATATGATCTAATGATTTTAAATGAAAATATAAATATTATTTAATTAAATTTATTTTAAAGGGATTTAGAATCAACTAACAAGCAATCCATGCTGTAAACATTACATTTTGTGATAAATGTAATTTGTTATAAATAGTAAAATATTTTAATAAAGCATATAATTCTTTTTTATTAAAAGCTTAGCAATTTTACTATTATAATTGATTATTATCTTCTATCAGCAGGTTTACATTTTGAACATAACTATAGATTTTCCTGCGTATGCGAAGTGTATACAGGGTGTTCGGAAAATGATGGACACTATTTTCACGTGTGATTCCTGACTCAATTCTAAGAACTTCTTTTCTCTTGTGATTTTTTGATTTAAAGCTTTATTTTCAAGATATTCAACGATAAAAATTCCATTAGTTAGACAGAGGAACTCCGATGGTTGAAGCAAGACAGAGTAACGCCACCTCGCTTTAACTATCGGAGTATCTCTGTCTAACTAATGGAATTTTTATCGTTGAATATCTTGAAAATAAAGCTTCAAATCAAAAAATCACAAGAGAAAAAATGTTCTTAGAATTGAGTCAGGAATCACCCCTGAAAAAAGTGTCCATCATTTTCCGGATACCCTGTATATATGTCATTTTTAAGAAAAAGGCACGTTGATCAGCGCAGCCGATATTGCTTTCCCAGTCAGAAAGTCCATCTGGGAAGTCTGATCTAGACTGTCAGAGGCGTTATATTCGCATGGCAGCCTTAGGGAACCTGCTACCCCTTGCGCCCCAAGCCTTATCTTCCATCATAGGTGAAAGATCGGCTTTCAGTGGCAAAATGTGAAGTAAAGAATTTAAAAATTTCATAAAGTAAAATTAGTATGACTATGCGATTCTATCACTTCCACTTTCGGCGGTAATTTTTCAATAATTAAGAATTTACCGATTGCCGAAAGACGGAAGAGATTCCTGAAGTTCAATTGACTTGAGTTCTCAATTACACAGGTCAATCACCACAAGTGCCACGATAATTCATGAATATTAAGAATTTATTTTTTAATACTTCCTGAACATCGGTAATTGGGAACATACAGGAAAGGAATTGCATTTCAATTGCACATGGCAACCAGAATTTAGGGCATGAACGTCACGCATTTCACCACGCACAATGCATTATCAGCGGATTTTCTTCAGGGTCCGAGATCTTTGTTTAAAAGAAGGAGTATCAAAAATTTATTTTCAATATCAACTTGACAAGAGACAATAATCGTTAAATTATTGATTTGTATCGCGATTTAATGCGTCATAAATAGCGTAAACTCTCAGATTCGACTTGCACTTGCCGCTAACAGATTATTCTTCTTCTAGCTGGAGATCTTTTAGAGCCGAAATACTAGATTATCGCCAGTCGGTTAATAGTGCATAACGACGGGAGATCAGATAATACTAAATTTCGGGAATTCTAATGATACTCCTCTTTTACATCGATTCGTTTAAAATTTAACATCTTTGTAAAGAGTCATTCGCGTGATTAGTGAATGCGTAACCAGTATTCAGCAGAAATACTACACCTCTACGTATAACTGCACTATCATCCTGGTTGTTACATCTAAAGGTTATATTTTAATTATTATTTATCGATCGGTTCTATATTGAATTCAGAATATACACATCCCTCTCCTTGAATAATAATCATTTGAGGAATTGTTCAATAAAATATAAACCGTAATTATCTAAAGGAAATTTTCGAAATCCTAATTGTATAACATTACTTAAAAAATTGTTATCTTATTTTTAATATATCAGTGATTGTAATTGTGTTAAGATTGTATTAAACATTTATAATTCATTCCTGATTTATTTTAATAATTTTTTCTAAAAATCAGATAAGGTACGCTAAGCGTTTCGACCAAAGAAAAAACCCACCTCAGCAGTAATTCTAGCCGCTCGGAATTATTGTTGAAATTGAACGTGTCTTTAACTCCCAAGTTTCGGCCTCTATTTTAAGTTGACCTAATTCCCTAATATTATTCAAAGATTCGTTCAGAACATTTATGATATATATGCTTTAATATTCCTATTCATCTTCGTACAGGATCATTATTTAAAGACTATAGATTAAACATAATAAATAACTGTACACGCTCCGCAGTACGTAACAACCTCCTAATCAACCCAAGATATTTATTATTAGAGGTGGTTGAAACGAGTCTCCAATTGTTTTATTGTCGAGAACTCGGAAATCGATGACTACGCGGTTTTTTAACAATTCCTTGTGAGTCCCGTTTCTTCTCGACTACCCAAGTGGGAGAATTATATGGAGATATAGAAGGCACTATGATTTTATTTCCTAATAGCGTTTGTACTTGCTTCTCGACTTCTTCATAAAGCGCTTCCTCTAACCTATACTGCCTGACATGAACCGCTATTTCATCTGTAGTACTAATCTTATGTGATACCTCCGACAATGATATGTCTGATAGTTCGTTCCCAGGGAGGTAGATTGTATCGGTGTATAATTCCACTAAACCTTTCAGCTTCTCTAGAGTAGAATGATCACATACAGTCCCTTTATCCCTTAGTACCTTTTCTACGATCATTTGCTTTCATTCCTCGTTGTCCTTATATACAGCTAAATTTTTCTCAAATGGCAATTCATCTTTTGTGCTTAGAAGTTCTCCGGTGTCAATGATGCCATTTTGTTTTACCAGTTTTCTTACCAGGTGTTTTAGTCGGAAAATAGTTAACTTTATTTTTGCTAACCTTTAATTTTTTACAACAGTCATTTCTTTAGATATAAGGTTGCAAAAAGTAGGTATTTCGTTCAAGATGATATCCTTTTTCTTGATAGTTCTGAAGTGCTTGAACCTGATAGGATTTAGGGGATCGTTATCTGTAACTATAGTAGAATAAGACATGGACAATTCAGTTTTAAATTGTTTGAAGAAGAGTAACCCCAAAATTCCAGTACAGAAAAGTCCCCATTCCCTGATGATGTGGAAATTCACTAATCTTCCTTTAATAGGGATGTTAACGGATCCGAATGTGTCCACAGAACCGCCGACTCCATGTACAGTTGGAAAGTGTGCAGGTAATCTTTCGAACGATTCTTTTAAATAGTCCTCAAAAATGACATTGCATTCGGCCCCCATATCTAACATGAAAGAATTAAACTGTTGGACAAACTGAGGTATGTTTTTGAAAATGACAACTATTACGGGTTCCTCATCCTCATATGTTAACGGTTCCTCATCGTTTATAAGGGAGGTTGTTGTTTTTGGTAGGCGCTGGTAGAAAGTCCCTCTGGATTCGGATCATCTGTCTGAATGGACCGTTGCCAGTTTAAAGAACCGGCTGAAGTATTTTTGTTACCCTTATTACCTCCTGAACCTTGGAACACTGACGAGTTACCTTTCTGTCTGGAATAACATGATGCTGCTTTATGTCCTATTCTATTGCAAAAGGTGCATCTCGGTTTTACTCTGGGAATACGATTTGCCGAATTATTGGTCTGATATCCCTGGGTTACTTGTTCTTCCGGTGCATCCATACATTCTCTATTGTTTAAATGTAAACTAAGAGGTTGCGGGTATTAGACGGCTCTCATGGGTTTTCCTCTACCTTGATTCCTATTGACTTCTTTCAGTTGTTTTTATAGTTTGTATAATGTACTTTTCAAGGACAATAGTTCGTCTTGTATATAAACTGGTGCAGGAGTTTCTTTTCTACGGAGAATCCTCACTGGTTCTAAATAATTACTGTTATTATTTTGACTTTGCTCCATGTTCTTAGCTCACATCCGAGCCAATTCACAATATCGGCTATCATCTAGTTCAACATCTTCTACTAACTGTATAACTTCTGTCAGGGTTTTCGGTCTTTGGTATCGAACTGATTGGAATAGATGATCCCCCTAAAAAACATCCCGATGTAAAAAAATACGCCAAGTAGTTATCCCCTTCTAAAAACAAATTGCATAAAAGTTTTCTATATATAGTTTATAAACAAATTGTTTATAATTTTTGTATACAGAACTTGGCGAGCCTCCATGATTTTTTTAAATAACATTTGATTTTACTTTAAATCCTGCCGACAATTTCTCTGCTTTTCTCCTGTAGCAACTACGAATTCCTGCTAACGAATTTTATGTTAGATATGGGGGCCGAATGCAATGTCATTTTTGAGGACTATTTAAAAGAATCGTTCGAAAGATTA
The DNA here is from genome assembly GCA_037305995.1 of Sclerodermus sp. 'alternatusi'. NCBI lineage: Eukaryota > Metazoa > Arthropoda > Insecta > Hymenoptera > Bethylidae > Sclerodermus > Sclerodermus sp. 'alternatusi'. The sequence goes on along the minus strand of CM074547.1, from coordinate 7,792,509 downwards.
CCTGCACACTTTCCAACTGTACATGGAGTCGGCGGTTCTGTGGACACATTCGGATCCGTTAACATCCCTATTAAAGGAAGATTAGTGAATTTCCACATCATCAGGGAATGGGGACTTTTCTGTACTGGAATTTTGGGGTTACTCTTCTTCAAACAATTTAAAACTGAATTGTCCATGTCTTATTCTACTATAGTTACAGATAACGATCCCCTAAATCCTATCAGGTTCAAGCACTTCAGAACTATCAAGAAAAAGGATATCATCTTGAACGAAATACCTACTTTTTGCAACCTTATATCTAAAGAAATGACTGTTGTAAAAAATTAAAGGTTAGCAAAAATAAAGTTAACTATTTTCCGACTAAAACACCTGGTAAGAAAACTGGTAAAACAAAATGGCATCATTGACACCGGAGAACTTCTAAGCACAAAAGATGAATTGCCATTTGAGAAAAATTTAGCTGTATATAAGGACAACGAGGAATGAAAGCAAATGATCGTAGAAAAGGTACTAAGGGATAAAGGGACTGTATGTGATCATTCTACTCTAGAGAAGCTGAAAGGTTTAGTGGAATTATACACCGATACAATCTACCTCCCTGGGAACGAACTATCAGACATATCATTGTCGGAGGTATCACATAAGATTAGTACTACAGATGAAATAGCGGTTCATGTCAGGCAGTATAGGTTAGAGGAAGCGCTTTATGAAGAAGTCGAGAAGCAAGTACAAACGCTATTAGGAAATAAAATCATAGTGCCTTCTATATCTCCATATAATTCTCCCACTTGGGTAGTCGAGAAGAAACGGGACTCACAAGGAATTGTTAAAAAACCGCGTAGTCATCGATTTCCGAGTTCTCGACAATAAAACAATTGGAGACTCGTTTCAACCACCTCTAATAATAAATATCTTGGGTTGATTAGGAGGTTGTTACGTACTGCGGAGCGTGTACAGTTATTTATTATGTTTAATCTATAGTCTTTAAATAATGATCCTGTACGAAGATGAATAGGAATATTAAAGCATATATATCATAAATGTTCTGAACGAATCTTTGAATAATATTAGGGAATTAGGTCAACTTAAAATAGAGGCCGAAACTTGGGAGTTAAAGACACGTTCAATTTCAACAATAATTCCGAGCGGCTAGAATTACTGCTGAGGTGGGTTTTTTCTTTGGTCGAAACGCTTAGCGTACCTTATCTGATTTTTAGAAAAAATTATTAAAATAAATCAGGAATGAATTATAAATGTTTAATACAATCTTAACACAATTACAATCACTGATATATTAAAAATAAGATAACAATTTTTTAAGTAATGTTATACAATTAGGATTTCGAAAATTTCCTTTAGATAATTACGGTTTATATTTTATTGAACAATTCCTCAAATGATTATTATTCAAGGAGAGGGATGTGTATATTCTGAATTCAATATAGAACCGATCGATAAATAATAATTAAAATATAACCTTTAGATGTAACAACCAGGATGATAGTGCAGTTATACGTAGAGGTGTAGTATTTCTGCTGAATACTGGTTACGCATTCACTAATCACGCGAATGACTCTTTACAAAGATGTTAAATTTTAAACGAATCGATGTAAAAGAGGAGTATCATTAGAATTCCCGAAATTTAGTATTATCTGATCTCCCGTCGTTATGCACTATTAACCGACTGGCGATAATCTAGTATTTCGGCTCTAAAAGATCTCCAGCTAGAAGAAGAATAATCTGTTAGCGGCAAGTGCAAGTCGAATCTGAGAGTTTACGCTATTTATGACGCATTAAATCGCGATACAAATCAATAATTTAACGATTATTGTCTCTTGTCAAGTTGATATTGAAAATAAATTTTTGATACTCCTTCTTTTAAACAAAGATCTCGGACCCTGAAGAAAATCCGCTGATAATGCATTGTGCGTGGTGAAATGCGTGACGTTCATGCCCTAAATTCTGGTTGCCATGTGCAATTGAAATGCAATTCCTTTCCTGTATGTTCCCAATTACCGATGTTCAGGAAGTATTAAAAAATAAATTCTTAATATTCATGAATTATCGTGGCACTTGTGGTGATTGACCTGTGTAATTGAGAACTCAAGTCAATTGAACTTCAGGAATCTCTTCCGTCTTTCGGCAATCGGTAAATTCTTAATTATTGAAAAATTACCGCCGAAAGTGGAAGTGATAGAATTACATAGTCGTAATAATTTTTATTTATGAAATTTTTGAATTCTATACTTCACACCTTGTATTTTGTTTCTTACTTAATATACTGGTAATCATTTTCCCTGGCGTGCAGTTTAGTTAAACTCTTAAAGTCCGTGAATGGAATCTTCACCAGATTGGTCTGTTCATGTAGATCGGTTAGAGCGGCCTTTTTAGCCAAGTAATCCCCGCGCTCGTTGTTCATTAACACGTTCGCGACGGAATGCACCACCGATGGTACATTTTATTTCATGGGACGAGATGAGCCACTGGTGATACATGCTGGTGTCAATTTAATAAAAAGGTGATTATTATAATTAACAAATTTATTTACATATTTATAATCATAAGAGAACTATTTCTTTTTGTGAATTTCTTCAAAACATTGTATACACAAAGACGGCTGATTGTCGCAAACTGGGCAAAATGTAGTAACGCACTTTGCTTTTTGTGCGGCTATGACTGTGCCCGTGCGTGCTGGCAATTTTCTATAACATTCCCTGTAGCGCTCGCGAACATTTCTTGCAGTGCCTGGATATCTCTTTATAAAATGGAGGTTGCCATCCTTTACTTGTCTTACTGACATTTTTTCAGTTGTTAATAATTTATGAATAATTTTTTTCCTAAATTTCAAAATGCTCATTTGACCATTATCCCATATTTTGTATGTGTAAGACGCATTTACCATTGCTGTCCCGCAAAGTAGCTGTATTGCGATCTTCCTATACCATTTCACTGTTTTTCTTAAGCAACTGTAATATGATGCCATTTGGTCTAATAAATCGACAATCTTTTTTGCATCGTTATAGTCAATAACAAGATTTGGTTTTATTTTTCCTGGTTTTCCTTCGATTAGTATGCATTTATGATTTTTACAAGCCGTTATCATGAAGACAGTTCTTTATAGGTCTATTTTTCTACAGGAAAAAATTTTCGGTTTTTTCACTGTACCACAAAAGTACGTTCGTCTTTGTACAAGTGATTTTGTTAAGGGAACGCTCGAATAATAGCTATCGATATACAAAATTCGCTCTTCAAATAATAAACCAGTCATTAGTTTTTCTACATCATGTCCATTCATTGAAGTGATTGAGCTTTTTCCGCTATATACATCTAAATCATACGCATAACCGTTTGGTAAACACAACTTGTATAGTTTGATTCCATATCTATGGTGTTTCCCTTTGATGTATTGGCGGAAACGCAAACATTCACGCCATAAAATCATACTTTCATCTATGACAAGTTCTTGAATGCTAAAAGAATTTCTTTTATAAAGTCTCTAATTTTGTACAAGGGATCCTCAACTCTGCATGTTTCATTATCGATAAAATGTAAATGCTTTAGAATTGCTAAGAGAAGATCGCCCTTCATGATCCGCTTTATAAATCGTTACCGTATATACTATTTTCGTAGAGTCTCGCGCCAAGTAATCTAGCCTTACAGTGACGTCATGTGCTACTGTACGCGAAACACCGAGTATCCTTTTTCCGAAATACCAAAAAGTGTAGGTTGATTTTTTAAAGAAATTTTTACACCAAAATATGTTTTGAGACATTCTAAAGCTAAATAACGAAAAACAAAATTAAATGCACCAAAATGTATAAAAATTATATCTTCATAATTTTTATAATTTTTCAATTTTTGAAAAGTGCATGTTTAGTTCTCCTTCTCCGTCTCCGTCTCCGTTTCCGTCTATAATTACATTATAAATCGTTTATAAACATTTACAAATTGTTTACAATTTGTTTATAGAGAACTTGGCGAGCCTCCATACTTTTTTAAATAATATATGATTTTAAAACACACTGTTCAAATATTAACTATAGGACGTGATGTATTATTACTAATGAGTTATTTTTGATGAAGCTTCTAGAGCCCTACTGAACAGCATTGATGATCATTTATCGGCTTGAGTAATATTTTTTTCCACCAGCAGCTGCGAATTCATGTTGACAAATTTTCTGTTCTCTTCAAGTAGTAGCTACGAATTCATACCATATTCATACTGTTACATGCGCGAATCTTTGTAACGCTCTTAGTTGTTGCATCGGCACATAGACCAGCTGACATACGCAGGCAACCCAAATGTTTTATAACAGATACTGATAATTTTAAGTACAAACACGGAAAACCATAAGGAACCGGAAGATACAAACTGATCCTTTGGAGGATTATCGAGCGCCGATCCTTAGGCCATAAAATACCCTTATGCAAACTTTTCACGGGTGGTCGTGCATATGTCGGCAGATTAACAAGATCAGAGAACAGCCGAATATCCCCTCCCAAGAATCATTAGCCAATACGAAACAAACATCTAACCAAAAGGGAAAAGCCTAAATGTTTAAACATTTAGGAATCGACACGTAGGCCCTTTTGAGAAACATATAAGAAAGCAGGTCCAGCCTCGACTCTCTCTCAGATCTCAGACACCTTAGACACTCTCAGACCTCAGACTTCCGCCAGACCTCAGCAGTGCAGATAGACCGGCAGTTCAGATAGATCAGACAGTTCAGACATAGACTTCATCAGACTTCTTCAAGATAGAGAGCAGTGCAGACAGACCGGTAGTACAGATAGATACAGGGTGTCCGGAAAAAAAGGAGACATATTTTGAGGGGTGGTTCCTGACACAATTCTAAGAACTTTTCACCCCTTGGAAATTTTTAATTTAGGGCCTCTTTTTTAAATTATTAATGTTTTTCTGTGCGAAATGTGATTGGCCCTGGTTCGCGGGCTAGCGTCAGCTGGCGCGGTCGCGCGCGGAGACGTAAGCAGCAATAACTTTAACTTTAATTAACTTTATTAATTATCACTTTAAACACTAATCGCGGAAATAACTAATTAATTTATGCAATAAATTGTGAGATTATTGGATTATTATCCACGAAATCTCACACATGTGTAGCACTCACTTGTAGAAAGTAAAAATAGAACATGGGGTAGGTCAAGATCAAGAATTACTTCAATTGTGTACGTGCCACACGTGTGTGAGATTTCGTGGACAACGCCGGTCCAATAATCTCACAATTTATTGCATAAATTAATTAGTTATTTCCGCGATTAGTGTTTAAAGTGATAATTAATAAAGTTACAAATATTGTGAAACATTGTGAATAATTACAGTGTTCATTGAAGTGTTTAAAAATATGTTAAAAGTGTTCGTGCAGTAATTTTGGTTATGTTGTGCTAATTTTTCAACAATTGTTTGGAAAATTAGGATAATAAATAATTTTCCACCCAAAGGGAAGCCATTCCACGACAGGATGAGGATATTAGGAAAGTGTGTAGTAAATGGTAAGTGTTTAACAGTATTCAATTAACGAATTAAAATGTGTTGCGTGTTGCCCTTGTCTAGATTGTTAAAATATTAATTTTAACAATCTGTAATCAATGATACCTGTTATTATTCATTAGAGGACTGTTAGTCAGCTATGTTTTTCATGAAATAAGTGAATTAACAGTTGTTTTAATGAAAAAAATAACAAGTATCATGGGTCCATGCCAATTATTCAATTAACATCTATGTGTCATATTTTTAATTGAATAATTGGACAACAATAAATTATTAATAACTGTGCGAATGTGATTATAAGCATTTTTTAAGTATTTACGTGCCTCGGGGCGACGTAGGACTTTTTACGCTGGCTACGGCGCTGTGCTGCTTACGTCTCCGCGCGCGACCGCGCCATCTGACGCTAGCCCGCGAACCAGGGCCAATCACATTTCGCACAGAAAAACATTAATAATTTAAAAAGGAGGCCCTAAATTAAAAATTTCCAAGGGGTGAAAAGTTCTTAGAATTGTGTCAGGAACCACCCCTCAAAATATGTCTCCTTTTTTTCCGAACACCCTGTAGATCAGACAGTTCATACAGGACACAACTTAGACTTCTTCAGACAGACCAGTAGTGCGGATAGACAGTAGAGATCAGACTTCGATATTACAACATTTGTAAGACAATTAGTCAGTTCGGTTAGACCTGTAAAAGTATCTCAATTCAAAAGGTTGAACAGTTCATTAAATAAGTATCAGTAAAGTAAAACCATTTTCTATTCATTTGTAATCAAAACCAGTCACCGTTGCTAGTATAACTAATAACCAGGTAAGTGCACAGATCCTATATTAAAACCATCTCAGATCTCATTTCCATTACACGAGTTAAATAGAGCATTTAGGCCTATCCTAGGAATAAAGCATTAAGTTGCAACCTAAAAAGGCTATCGGTTAAGATTATTTCAGAGGAAACAGGTAAAGCATTAAATTGTTGACCATATTCTTCTGAAAACGCGCAAGCACTCTTAACCACACTTAAGATTCATCTACCATTATTATAAGCCACGGCTTTTGATAAGGGTGGGGGTCGTAACAATACATTATAAGAAGTGCGAAATTTTAAGTTAAAAAGATTATTATTTTGTGTTATTTAAAAAAGCATGGAGGCTCGCCAAGTTCTCTATAAACAAATCGCAAACAAATTGTTTATAAACAATCTATAATGCAATTGTAAGCATATTTTTCAGAAATTATATGCTAAAAATGAAAATTACATACTTGGCTTTATTTAACATTTGAATTCAATCCTTTTTAACAGAATTTAAGTAAAATAAAGATTTCTTGTAATAAGAAACATTATTCAATTAATATTGTTTTTTTAAGAAAATGTTACAACTAATTCTTTTTCATTGGTATTATTAATATGATAGTGTTTTTGTATAAAGGTCTTTTGGTAGGGAATAACTACTTAACGAATTTTTTTTGCATCTTGAAGTTTTTTAGGAGGAATTTCATTCATTTTCGTAAGTTTAAAAAATTTTAACATTTAGCCTAGACACCGCTAGGAGCACACACACAGGGACAGCCCGATCTAGCATAGGCGAGACCTTTCGCACTAGCGTAAGGTGACTAGCCTACCTATAAATAGGAAGGTTCAATAATAATCCACACAGACCAGTTCCTGTAACCTCAAGAACCAAGGAATCTCTCGGCTTCTCCCGAACTTCCGATCGTCCAAGGCTACCTTGGCTGATCATCAGTGTGACACTCTGGACACCAGAGGTTCACGTCCTTTCTTCTTTCAGGCTCCCGTCCTTTAGGCCCGCGTTATCTCGCTTGATCTCCTATCAAGTAGCGGTTTTCAACGACATTTCATCGACCTTCGAGACTGTGATGTATATTGTTTTAGTTTGAATAAATATCCTTTTATTTTTAAACAAACTACTGCTTGTTCAATTCTTTCCGACCCATATTATTTTCAGGTCTCTTTCACACAATAATGGTATGGATTTTTAACTTATCTTAACCTTTTGAGGACAGCGCTGGCTCATATAGTTATCATTTTCGAAATGCATATAATACTTGGCGCGAGACTCTACCGAGTCTCCTGATGATCAGAATACTCATGTATAAACAGATAAACAAACACACACATGTGTATGTGTATGTGCACAAGTTTTATGAAACTTATAACTCCAATATATTATTTTGTAGATTCAAACTTTAATTTTAAGTAAAATTTTTCCAAATTTCATTTTTGAATCGTGTTCAGTGATGTCCAAAACCCTTTATACATAAATATTCAACTTTTTTAATTTTCATTATTTTGTCCCTGCCTTTGCAGACCGCGCTGGGTCACATATGAACCACCAATGAACTCGAGTAATATATGGAACATGTATTTTCTTGATATATAACAATTTTTTACAAACAAAAAGGTCGATTTCTGAGTAAAAATTCCGGTCCTCTAAAGGTTAATTTACATTGCTGCATTTATTAATTAGTTGTTTATGCATTATACAGAAATATTAATTATTAAATAATACTCTGTCTGTCTTACTACAACTATACATCTGCCTGTGTCTAACTAATAGCTTAGTACCTTTATAATAGTAATAACCTTTATAATAACTAATACTTTAGAACATTAATAATTAATTTAATTAACTAATTTTAATGATTATAAATGTGTCACAATCATTCCGTATATAACAGTATGTGAGCTGTGACGTCATCGCTACATTTTTGTGCGGAGCGAAAAAGATGGAGATGGAGACGACGATGACGACGACGACGACGACGAAGACAACGGAACTGAACATGCGCTTTCCAAAAATTGAAAAATTAAAATTTATACAACTGCACTTTTTAAAAAAAAATATTTTTTTTTCGTTATTTAGATTTATAATAGTAGAGGAGCTATGGGGATTCTGGATACACGCATTTAGTGTTACACCGACACACGCGGACACACCACACATGCACACTTGCAGGTGAGGGGGTGTGGTGCGGGTGAGCGGGGAGGGTACAAAGTCCAATTAGTCAGCACATTTTTTGCAAATTCAGCACATTCCAGATGAAATGTAATCCGATACCGAAAAGTATCAATTTACCACTCACCTGTGCGGTTGACGCATTTATTGACCTTCTAAATGTCTAAAATTGCTAATAGTGCAAGAGGGCGAGCCATGTAAATTCATGTAGTTGCGTGAGAGGAAAATCTTACACGGACACACCCATACAAGTGAACATGGAGGTGAGGGAGTGTGCGGAGGGGTGTGAAATTACCCCACACGTGTGCGGTCCAATGGAGTGGAGTAGTGTAGACCTTCAAATTCCTGCAAGAAGAAGAAGATGGACCTTGAAAACATGGAGATGGGACGGAGGGGGCAAGTAACAGATGCTGTGGGGCAGTTACCTGGAAGAAGGTGAGTCTCTTTCTAATACATTTAATATTTCATTGCATCTCTGTATCAATGATAACGCGCGGCTGTCGCTAACGGCACGCGCCAAAACCCCCACCCAAGCGATATTAGCTCTTTCTCTAATTGCGCGAAGGATGCTGTACGATGACCCGATCATCGACACGCCAAGCCCCAACCCTCCACTCCAAAATATGCATCTGGAGACAAGCGATATTAGCTATTTCTCTAATTGCGTGAAGGATGCTGTACGATGACCCGATCATCGGCACGTGTATTCCTCAACCCCCACCCAAAATATGCATCTGGGGACACATCTCACCGGGGACCCAATTAGATTTAAGCATTTTACAACACATATGACTCTCTCTCTCTCTTTTTGTCCAATTACATTTTTCTATCGATGCATTTTGACTGCAAATTTCATCATCAATGAAAACTTGCACCTAAGATAATATTTAGTGGCTGTAGATTTTTATTATACTGCAGTAGGAATTGAATCACACATAGGTATACTTGGCTTAAAATTATACTACAGTAGACACACTGGTTTACTTGGAAAGATGGAGGCTGCGCTAATAAAATCTTTAAGATTAATTAAAACTCCCATAGAGTTTAAGCATTGGAAGAATCAATGTATGAATTACATTGATTCAATCAATCAAAGTATTGATAATAATACATCTGTCGAATTGAGGCAGAAAAATTTTGCTGAAATTGCGCGTCTGAAGTGTATGCTCCTACGGGTACAGAGAGCAAGACTCTCCAAGTTTGGTGCTGGTACATCACAACAACCATCTCACCTACAGTGGAAAGATTTGGAGTCATCCATCAAATCACGTTTGTTTAGTGGGATGGTTGTTAATTTTAATTATATGGACCCGAAGCTATTCCTTCAGGAAGCCGAAGAGATAGTTGCCGATTAACTTTCAGGCGCATTGCAAAAGTTTACATCTGTGAAAGTGAACTGTGTTTTTTGCGCAAACTTTGAAAGTGCTAAGAAGAGTGAGGTGAAGACTTTGGCCACCAAGAATTCATCGCTCTTCACCACAGACAATTTGAGTGGGTGGTATCGTGACCATGTGAAGGAACCGCTGCTGAGGGAGCTGGAAGAATTCCAGGAACGTGACAGTGGCTGGAAATTGACGCAGATTATAAACTTGCAGTTAAATGTAAACAAGTATAATCCTCTGCGATCCGGTGCATGTATAAGTGTACCCGACTACATTCAGAAGAAGAAGGCAGTGATTAACATTGACAGTTCGGACAATGTATGTTTCGCATGGTCAGTTGTAGCGGCACTATTTCCAGCTACTCAAAACACAACACACATCATCATATCCACACTATAGATCAGTATTGAATACGGAAAATATTTCCTTCCCCACATCTCTGCGGGAAATTAGAAGATTTGAGGTGGATAATGATGTATCGATCAATGTTTTCACCACGGAGTGTGATGCTGAGGATGCTGGTAAAATAGTACCACTACAGCTGACTGTGTTGAAACGTGTGAGACACGTTAATCTACTGCTTCTAACTGATTCTGAGGGAATCGGACACTTTACATGCACCAAGAACCTGTCACGTCTCGTTGGAATGCAGCTCAGCAAACATAGGTCTTCAAAATTTACATGTGATAGGTAAGGATGGAAAAAGAAGAAGAGGAAAAATATATTTTTTTTCAGTACCTAATTAGTAATTATATTGCAGATAAAATTGCAAATCGGGAAAAATTGGATCATCACACTGTAGACTGTGAGCGTGTGAAACCAGTGAGAGCGGTTCTCCCCACCACAGACAATAGATGGATTAGTTTTAAAAACGTTAAGAACAGTGAACGTGTACCATTTATAGTGTATGCTGATTTTGAGTCTCTTTTGAGAAAGGTGAACAATTCGGATCCCTCAAAGAACACAAATACTTATCAGCATCACATACCATTTAGTGTAGGTTATTATTTTAAGTGTAATAGAGACGAGACTTTTACTAGATATAATTCATACCGCGGGCTAGATTGTGCAAATTGGTTTGCTCGTGAATTGTTGAAAATTGCACGATTTGCACGAGACAAACTGAACAATGAGAAACCTATGCAACCGCTCAATCTGTTAGATTTAAGACGACACGCGCACGATTCACAGTGTCATATCTGTAAAAAGCCGTTTCTTCCAGGTGATATAGTAGTTCGCGATCATGATCATATTAATGGTAGATATAGGGGACCTGCCCACAATAGTTGTAATTTAAATTTTAAAGATTCGCATGTTATTCCAGTAATTTTTCACAATTTATCAGGCTACGATGCACATTTTGTAATTGAAGAGATCGCGAACGCTTTCGAGGGACAGATCGAACTACTCCCCCTGAATAAGGAAAAATACATTTCATTTACAAAATATGTTCAAGAATATAATATTAAATTACGTTTTATAGATTTATTCAAATTTTTAGCCTCTAGTTTAGATAAGCTTAGCTCATATTTAGAAAAATCACAATTATTAAATCTAAAATCACAGTTTCCAAATTTAGACGATGATCATTTTAATTTACTTACGAAGAAAGGTATTTTTCCTTACAACTATGTGGACGATCTGTCCAAATTGGAAGAGACGGCTTTACTTACACGTGAATCATTTTATAGTAGGTTAACTGATAGTAATATAATGGATGATGCATATAATCATGCCGTAGATGTGTGGACCAGATTCCAGGTGAAAACGCTTGGTGAGTACAGTGACCTTTATTTAAAGACTGACGTACTATTATTGGCTGATGTTTTCGAGAATTTTCGCGATAGCTGCATTGAAAATTATACACTAGATCCTGCACATTATTATACGCTCCCAGGCTTCACCTGGGATGCAATGTTAAAATTTACTAATGTTAAACTAGAATTATTTACCGACATTGATATGCTTTTATTCATTGAACGTGGAATACGCGGTGGTTTGAGTCAGTGCTCCCATCGATATGCTAAAGCCAATAATAAGTACATGTCAGATTTTAATCCGGAGGAAGCATCGCGTTACCTGATGTACTTTGATGTGAATAACTTGTATGGTTGGGCAATGAGTCAGCCATTGCCGACGCATGACTTTCAATGGATGGAGGACGCTGTACATTTTAACGTCTTTAGCGTTCCCATTGATTCTCCAATCGGATACATCCTTAAGGTGGATCTCGAGTACCCACGCGGTCTTCACGACATGCCTGCGACATGGCCTTGTACTCAAGCGTATCCATCGTGGTTTACGGTTTCAGCAGTCCACCTGGCTCAACTCTTACATCCAGCTTAATACGCGATTGCGTACAGCCGCGAAGAATGATTTTGAGAAAAATCTGTTTAAGCTGATGAAGAATGCGGTTTTCGGAAAAACGATGGAGAATGTGCGAAATCGTGTTGACGTGAAGCTCATGACCAGTGGGAGGGAAGATATGGGTCTGAAGCGTTAATCTCCAAGCCAAATTTTCATAGTCGAGCGATATTCAATGAGAATCTGGTCGCTATTGAACTTTCTAAATTATCCGTTAAATTTGATAAACCAATTTACGTAGGCATGTCCATATTAGATATTTCAAAAACTTGCTTGTATGAATTCCATTATGATTATATGCATCACACATTTGGGTCTAGTTGTAAGGTTCTTTATACTGATACGGATAGTTTGATTTATGACATCATCTGTGAGGACGTTTATCAAATCATGAGGCGGGATATTCACAAATTTGATACAAGTGACTATCCACATAACAACATCTACAATATCCCGCTCTTAAATAAGAAAATCCCCGATCTCATGAAAGATGAGAACAATGGGAAAATTATGAGTGAATTTGTGGGACTAAGATATAAAATGTATTCTCTGAAGGTAAATGGGTCGACTAAAATTGTAAAGAAGGCTAAAGGAGTGAAAAATTATGTGATTGCAAAGGAGATAACTTTCGAAGATTATGTTGAATGTTTGCGGAATTCAACTGAGAACATTAGAGTTCAGAATAATATAAGGTCCAAATTGCACAAAGTCTATTCCGTTTCACAGAGACAAATTGCTCTTAGTCCGCATGATGATAAACGATACCTCCTCACAGATGATGATTCATGCTCAACTCTTCCGTGGGGGCACTATAAGATAAGTTTAGTATAGTTTATTAGTATTTATTATAGATTTAAGTAATTGCATTGTAAGCATTTTGAATGTATAAAGGTGGCTGGTGCACAGAGCCTTGACTTAGTCAGAGGTCAATAGTTGTCATGGAGTGCACCAAAGTGATTTTTATCGATGTGCAAAGATTTCTCTGGACAATAAGAGATTCATCGTGAAAGAGTTTGCCGCCCTCTACGGAAACAGACTACAACATTTAGTCTTCAGGGAGCCCTTTTCCTACAATTTGCTGATGAATGAGGAAATAAAACGGGCAAATTGGCTGCACAACAATCATCATGGATTTTTCTGGACTGATGGTTATACCCCATACAAACAGTGCAGTCAGCTGATGAACGATATAATTCGGATGATTCTCCAGGATGAGGATGATGCGAAGACCATCACCGTATACGTAAAGGGACTGGAGAAGATTACATGGTTCACAGACTTTTACCCGACGTTGAACATTAGGGAATTTGGCGATTAAATGTATAAATTCCGTCTCAAGGACTATACAAATAATGATAAATTCCACCACTGTGCGTGGCATTGTGCGATGAAAGTATGTGCAATGAGGAATGTATTTATAATGCAAAATGAATATTGTAAGACACGATTGGCAGAATAAAAGACTGATTTATTGAAAAAAATCTTATATAATGCCATTTTTATTAATCCAAGAGTTACACGATGAATCTATTCCCAACCATTTTACATAAATCGGGATTACATTTACATCTTAAATTTACATTTTATATGTATCGGGAACTTTTGTCTTTTGCAATTCATACTCGTAGAAACCGCCTTTAGTTTTTTTGCCGCGATAGTCTTGCAGAAGATGGGAGGAGCCGAGTTACGCACCGATTTATTCAGCACGACCAGATTCAGCACGACCTATTTATACACAGCGAATATTATGCACGACCGAATTGCGCACCATTTGTTTTTGGAAATAGACCGAATTCAACACAAAATTAAATTACCAGAAATATAACTAGATTCCTGCATAAAATAAAATTAGTGGATTCCATTTCGATACATACCACTTCGACACGCGTGTTTTCGACGAGTTGACAATACACACCACCAGATGTTAACTACTTAGAACCTCGTTTCCTTATTCTAATTTCAATTTGAAATGTTGAAAAATGTCGCTTCAAAAAATCCGTACTAAAATTGAAAACGTTAAAAAAACGTGTGTCGAATTTGTTTCTGTCGAAATGGACCCCACTAATTTTATTTTATGCAGGAATCTAGTTATATTTTTGTTAATTTAATTTTGTGTTGAATTCGGTCTATTTCCAAAAACAAATGGTGCGCAATTCGGTCGTGCATAATATTCGCTGTGTATAAATAGGTCGTGCTGAGTCTGGTCGTGCGCAATCTTGACTTTGCTGAAAAAAGCCGTGCTGAATTCGGTCGTGCTGAATAAATCGGTGCGTAACTCGGCACCACCCGCAGAAGATAGGTGACGGGAGTGGTATAACATACTTTGGTAATTGTAAAGATTTCAGTTGTCCAGTTTGGTGTGTATCCCTTGGCAAAAACTCTCTTAAATTTACTTATTCTCACGAAATCTCCAATCGTGAATTTGGCAGGCTTTTTTCTAATTTTTGACAAACTAAATTCTGCAATCAGAGTATTGGGTTTCACATCTACAGGCCGCATCTGGATAGTGCGATGACGTTTCTTGTTGTAAGACGAGACGAGATCTTGCAATATCGCACACCACTTGTAATTTCCATTTAAACTAAACTGCTTCCACATTTCGGTCTTTAGCGTTCGATTCCAACGTTCGTGATAATAGTGATTAATTGTATGTTTTTTCACGAGATTTCGGAATGTAGCATTGTAGAACTCTTTGCCGTCATCTGTTTGCAGAATTTTGGCAAACGCTGCACTAACGTCTTCGGCATTCTTAGTCTTTAGTGCAGCAGCCCAAGCATACTTTGAGAATGCATCGATACATGTTAATATGTATTGGTAGCCAGAGTCCTTGTAATTGCGCATATCAACTAAATCTGCCTGCCAGAGATCATCGTAACCACGTACGATTACCCGTCTTCGTGGGAAATTTCGCCGTGCAGGCTTATGCAGTTCTTCGACCAGCTGTCTCTTTTCCTGACTCATTCCACCGCTTCTTCTTCTTTGCTAGTGAAACAGAGCACGAGTTGCTGCAAGAGCTGGCAGAGTACAGAAATCCAATCCACCCCCTTCTTCTTCGTGATTCTAAACCACACTTTATTTTTCATTCTAGCCTTATTGTCATACTACCACAATGGGTCATGCTAAACTGATACCGTTTCCCAAATTGTCGATATTTTTATAGAATCAAATCGGCTTCGCGAAGTTCCTCGACGATCGATAAAATTTCATTTTCATGGCCAGTGTGACCGGCCGATTGAGATGCAATCAATAGTCTGAGACGAGCAACCAGTTCATTTGGATCATCCCAGTGTACATACTCGATAGGTTTACTATTAACACGTTGACTGCCGTGGGGGTCACCGGTGACCGGCACTCGACTTTGCTACAGCGCCGTGGGGGGCACGCACCGGTGACCGGCGGCGTGGTCAAGAATAAAAGTACATAATTATAGTAAATATGGATACTGATCAATTTTTCAATAATACCATTGTTACTATAATGGTTTGACGAAATTAATGAAACGTTCATGTTGGCGCCTCGGACAAACTATGGAAAATCCGTCCGGCAGTCAACGTGTTAACCAATTTCATTGAAATACCATGACCCTCGTGTTGGGAAGATGGTGTGGACATGAGAGCTGTTGCTGCTGCAGTCGCTGATATAGTTTTCCTCTGTATGTTCGAATTTTGTCTAAATAGCGGTGCTATAACTTTCTTATACTTGTAACCTTTATTTCCAATCATTTAATTATTATCGGAATTTTGGCGTCTGTGTGCTTTTGTAATCTCCAGAATTTCCTTATAGTTTTTCAAATCTTTATCCGTGTAGACATTTAGATTTGGTGATTTCTTGAAAATTAGTTCAAACAGACCCCGTGTGCCGGGAAAAGATTTATCATTGACAATAACCGTAACGTTTTTAGTGACTTTAAACCTTGTTTTGCCAAGCATTAAATCATCACCCTTGTAATACACGCCATAAACATTATCTATGACATCTTTCGGGTTGGCAAAGAATAATTTCACGTATTCCGCGCATTAGGTCCAAGATTCTTGGACATTGCATTTATTGTAGCGTCTGGCTGACTCCGCATCATTTCACGAACAGATTGTTCAAGCACAGAGGGTGTTGTAGCAGCAGCCGCTGCTACTCCTGCTCATGATGATGATGCGTACGATGCATGATCGCTCTCAATCGGTGAGAGACGTGAATCCAAACGCATACGTTTGGACTGATCTACCGAATTGTTACTGCCAAATCTTTGTCCAAGTGTATCATACTGTTTTACAATTGGTGTTGAACCAATTATACCTGTATATGACATATTGGTATAGTCATCATCTGCAATCTCATCGTTCCCCTCATCATCATATACCTCTTTACTGCTACTGCTATTCTTTGCATGATTCTTCGTCTGTTCCGTCACTGATACCAATTTCCTTAGTGGTGCAATTATCGGTTGATAAGCTTCGGTGAAAGCTTCCTCATTCTCAAGTCTACCAGTTTTCAGTGCTGGATGCTTCTTCCGTATTATCTGACTGGTTTCGGCAATTTTCTTGATAAGCTCCTTCTCATCCATCTTTGAACCAATCAGTTGAACTGATTGAACCGACCAGTTGAACCGATGAACAGGTCAGTTGAACTGGTTGAACAGGTCAGTTGAACCGATAAACAGGTCAGTTGAACCGATAAACAGGTCTGTTGAACTGGTTGAACAGGTCAGTTGAACCAATCAGTTAAACTGATCAACTAAACAGACTATAGGACAGATCCGTTGAACTGATCAAATCAGACTGATTTAATTAGAGCAATGCAAACTCATTAAAACCTTTTCAATATCGTCCATCTTGAAGAGGACTGTCCTTGTCTACCACCAAGAATCCATAGTTTTCATGCCAACAGTGTAAGCATAACTTGGTGAATTGGTCAAATGTCATGTCTGTATTCACATGATCGTTGTAAATGTGTCGCAGATTGGTACCGTCTTGGCGGAATATTATCATGAAATTAGTACTATCTCGAATGAGATGTTTGGGTATCTTGGCATACGTCTGACACAGGTAAAAACTGTCAATCTTTGAGTGTCGACCCATGTAGAAGTAATCGCGGATATTGTTCTGCTTGTCGGACGCGATATCGTCAAATATAAAGACAGAGTCCGGCAAAGCCTCGTTTACCGCAATCACATCACTATTGTTAGCGAACGCGTGAAAACCAATTTCCGGAATTTGACTCAAGAGCTGTTGGAGATATTGATATTTTGGTTGGTGCAACGACTTTGAGTAGACGTAGACGTTGGAGAACCGTAGGCCGTTTGGACTCTCAATCAGATTGAGCAGTACATTTGTCTTGCCGCAATTTGACGGGCCGCAAACGATACCACGTATTGTGCGTGGTAAGAGTTTTCCATGCCGTTTCGCCATAGGCTTCGTCAGCCTATCAACGCTCGTCACCTGAATACGTGGATAATATTTCACGAATCGCATTTTATCAATCTACCACCTGCAACTGACTGATCTGAAACTATGCGATTGGTATTTATACCGACTCTCTCGCCCAAAAGTGCTCATTATCTCTGTAGACAGCTACGATGAAAGACATTTCAATTGATATTTATAATCTTAGTGTTGAGGAAATTCAATCTATCCCCCATACAATACTGCTAAAGTTTTTTCCCGAGGCAATAGAATACATTTGGGACAAATTAACGCCACATATTCAGTCTGATTGCGACGTGCAAGCCTGTCGTCCTTCTATAAAGCATCTACCTCTACTGTACACACAGATTGATGGTCCGGCTCCCATGAGGTGTTACGTACGCACGTAACTAAATAACTATTCTTAACATAAACAAATACGTTAAAGGAATTTTAGATAAAATAACAGTTAGACACACAACCATTACATCTTCTTAAGAAGAGAAATCTTAGAATAAACAACGGAAAACCTTAGATAAAAATCATAAAACCTTTCTTGCAGAAACATGTGTCGAACATTGCAAATATTTTTTAGGGAAACTTAGGGATAAGCTAGACGGATTACCGAGGCCCGAAAAGCTATAAAACGCATAAGGGACGATAAACATTAGCAAACTTAAGATAATGATAAAAAAACGTTCTTTCTCAATATCTGCACAACTCTCCCTTCGAAAAGGGCCCTCACACGTGTACCGTAAGGACGATAATCTTAGCCGACCAGTAAACAAACTCCCACTTTAAAAACTATCGACCAATAGGAATTTTTGTAGAATCTATAAGTTAGATAGTTTCAAGTATCTCGATTTATTAAAAGTGTTTTTATATTTTTGTTTATTAAAAAGTGAAACGTAAAAGTCTATCGATATAATTAATTAAAATCCTCATTTAAACCCAATTGAACAACGAATCCAGGTACGTATTACGTTTTTATCTTCATTCTAACTAGAATTCTAATCCATCATAAACTCATCGAAAGTATCCTCGCCCATCCCAGGCATTACATTTAGTTGTAAACCTAAAAAGGGCATCAGATAGAAAAACTTTAGAAAATACAAGTTAAAACTTTAAATAGTTAACTATAATTTTCTTTAGTGTGGAAACAACCTATCTGTATTTTAAGATTTCTCTTTCTTGATATACGTATTTCTTTATAAATTCGTATACCCGAGAACGGGGGTCATAACAGAGGAGAAACTGTCAACTATGCAAAAAGGAGCCATCACATGTCTAGGAAAAAGTTGGGAAGTGATCTGTTTAACCGCTTGCTCAACAAACTACCAGTCGAACTGCACCTGCCGGGCTATCAGTTTTGTGGACCGGGGACACGATTGCAAGAACGATTGAAACGAGGTGAACGTGGAATAAACAAGTTGGACGCTGCTTGCAGGGAACACAATATAGCCTATTCACGTAGCAAAGAACTGCTGGAGCGACATAGAGCCGACAAGATTCTCGCTGACAGTGCACGTGAGCGTATCACTGCTGGAGACGCAACCTTGTGTGAGAGAGCAAACGCAACAGCTGTTTGGGCCGCCATGAATGCAAAGAGGAAACTTTGCATGAGCTTCTGTGCTAGGAAAAGGATACCTAATCAGGGTACTACGAAGCGTAAGAAGAAGAGGAAGATGATGAAAAAGGGTGGGATTTTACCACTTCTACCATTGCTCGGTGAGTTTGGTGCATTGGCCGGCGGAGCATCAGGTATCGCAAAGGCCGTGAATGATGACAAGGCAGCACGAAAACAGCTGGAGAAAATGCAGCGTCACAATCGTGCGATGGAACTGGCACGAGGTCGTGGGCTTTATCTAGCACCGTACAAGCATGGTAAGAGTGTGATCAATAAGTCGAAGAAGAAGAAAGAAGTTAAAAAAAAAATAATTGTTAAATTACTATCCGATGGTCCTACCACTAACATTCAGCTAGCTAAAGTCTGTAAATATATTCGAGGCTTTCGTGGTGTTTTCATGCGTAATGCACTGCCTCCCGATGGTCCACATCCCGATGAATGTGCAATCATAAATCTGGACGATTGGAGTGGACCGGACACTCATTGGGTGGCATACGTTAAACGTGGAAATAGGGTACTTTACTTTGACTCATTTGGTCATTTAAGACCACCCACTGAATTGCTAGATTATTTCCCACCAAATATTAGAATCTATTATAATTACAATGCTTATCAGAGCTATGATACCAGCATTTGTGGTCAGTTGTGTGTCAGATTTCTTCACGATAACTCTCGGTAATAATGCCGCGTACATTTACATTAAGTGGTCGTGGAACGTCTGTGCTGAATGCCGACTTTTTCCCGCCAATCTACGATGGTCCATACGAGCTCGGTCTTATAGATTTTCAGGCATGGAACTCAATTCCCAATGTAAATCAGAAAAATAACAAGTTTTACTATGGTGATGATGATAAGGTGATCACTATACCAATTGGATGCTACGAATTGAATGCAATAAGCAAGTACCTGCAAGAGAAAATTGCAGACAATGAGAATTTAGTGAATACTGATCTAAACGACGTTCTCGAGATACATGCAAATCGGAATACACTAAGGAGTATGATTCGAAGCATGTATCGTGTGAATTTCAGCAAGGGTCCCAATAGTATTGCAGAACTCTTGGAATTCTCAAAGACTAGAATAATCGAGCCCCGTCACTAGGTCGAGTCAGATAGCACTATAAAGATCAGTGCTGTTAATATTCTGTGAAGCACGTGCAGCGTCACCACCGGTGCATATGTGAACGGTCAACCTAGGCATACCATACACGAATTTTTTCCCAATGTACCACCAGGATATAAGATCTCGGAAACACCGAGAAACGTCATTTACATGCCAGTCGTTGTACGGAGTATTGATTATCTCTCTGTGAATATCTTGGACCAATACGATTAACTTTGTACATTTCGGTGATGAGGAAATCAACGTGAGATTACATCTGAGGAAATGCTAATTTACAATAACAACAACAGTGATATTTACGGAGAAGAAGAATTCATCAACAACACTGCCAATACTACTACTACCACTACAGGCATTCTGAAATCTAATACAGCGTTAACTCTGATTAATATCAAGTTTCTCCAATCTTTGGGATATACGGTGAAAAGACCGTTGAAATATAAGAAATGGACCCGCTAAATATCACTGGAAAACCAATGTCTACGCATACCGATACAGCAGCAGGAACTGGTTACACTACCCTCTGAGAGTTATCTCTACGTTGAGGGAAAATTGGTGGAAGGTGTAAAAGCTGACGATAATCCTGTCACGGTCAAGCTAGACAACAATTGTGTTGCATACATGTTCAATGAGATCCGTTACGAGCTGAACGGTATCGAGATTGACCGATGTAAGAATGTAGGTGTAACTACGAGTATCAAGAATTTGGCGACGTTGACCAGCGAGGAGAGTGCTGCTCTGAGGAATGCTGGTTGGAGTCTAAATGGCTATGATTTGACATTGAATAAAAACAACTTTAGATTCAGCGTACCGCTGCGAATGCTGCTGGGATTTTGCGAAGACTACAAGCGTGTGGTAGTAAATGCTCGACATGAACTTGTGCTAACACGTACGCGCGATGATATTGCACTGCTATCCGAGAGTGGTAATGCTAACAAATCAAGGGTTCAACTGGGTAGGATACAGTGGCGAATGCCTCATCTCACCCTAAATGATATGACAAAATTACAATTTTTACGCTATATCGAGAAAGGGAATATGATTAGCGTTGCTTTTCGTACTTGGGATCTGTACGAGTATCCGCTACTGCCTACCGCGATGAAGCATGTGTGGACGGTGAAGGCTGCGACGCAACTTGAGAAGCCTCGATACGTGATACTGGCGCTGAGGACCAACAAAATAGCCAGCACTCGTGATAGAGTGTCTGTCAGTTTCGATAATTGTTATCTATCGGATGTCAAACTTTACCTAACTTTACCTTCGGAATCATACCCCTACGATCGATT
This sequence comes from Sclerodermus sp. 'alternatusi', assembly GCA_037305995.1. Lineage (NCBI taxonomy): Eukaryota > Metazoa > Arthropoda > Insecta > Hymenoptera > Bethylidae > Sclerodermus > Sclerodermus sp. 'alternatusi'. The sequence continues at coordinate 7,770,849 of CM074547.1, read as the reverse complement.
GAATTTGAACTTTAAAGAATTGCGCTATTCTACCCTGTACGATATGTACTTAAACTTTATAAGGTCTAACTATGCAGGCAGGAAAGCTGCACCCATGCTAAGTCTACAGGATTTCGCAATTATTGGTCTAATCATGCCGATCGATTGCTCGCATCATAACGATAGTATAAAAAGCGGTACGGTTGACATCCAAATTGAGATGGAATGCATGCAAAATATACCCCATAATACCACCGCGTACTGCTTAATTATACATGATCGAGTTATTAAATATAACCCCCTTAATAGTATAGTTAGGAAATTAACTTAATGTATAATAATTGAATAAATAATTTTTTTCCCACATCAAACTGATCTCTTATTATTAAATGTATCCCATTCCTACATACACGTTAAATTTTAAGCAGATATATAATCTGTTTCTGACAATAAGAGGGGGTGAAGCTTCAGAGGAAAAAGTGCAACTATGCAAAATATGCTTTCAAGATTTTTTTAAGTGGGAGATGTGCTCTCTATAAAGACATTTGCAAATTTCATTTTCCTTGAAAGCGATATTATCATCTGTATCATCTGTATCAAGTGTCAAATATTAAGTGTGTACTCAAAAGGAAAAACTGAAAATGGTGAGTAAAAAGTGGTCAAGAAATCAAACTTGTGGTGTAATGAATTAGTGTTAATGTGATAAAGATATTTTTTATTCAATTGTTGCAGGCTGCAAATAATGAAAATATTGATGAAATGTCGGAGGAGTTTATGGTAAGATTTTTTTTTTTTTTTATTTTTCCCCAAATAATATATTTTGTGTATTAGAATTGGCAGGAATTGATTGGTGTTAGGGCATCCATCGATGCCTATGTTAATGCTGCCCCCGATGAGGATGATGCGCGACGCCGTCGCCGTTGCTTCATTGTCGTGGATTTCTTCAGGGAATTCCGTGAAGAAATCCGCGAATATGTTAGTTTTAACCGTGAACAACGGCTACGGCGGCAGCAGCAGCAGCAGCAGCATGAAAGTGATGACGAGGAGATGTCAGAGGAGTTTGAGGTAAGATTCTCTCTCTCTCTCTCTCTTCTTATCCAAATAATTTCAATATATATTTTATTTATTAGTTCTGACGGACGATAGTGAACGTCAGGACGCCCTCTATTTCCTATGTTGCTGCTGCCCCCGATGGTGATGAGGCGCAGCGCCGTCGTCGGCGCATCTTTAGTATAGATTGCTTCCTGGAATTCCGTGAAGATATGCACGGATTTTTTAATTTTATCCAGGAGCACCGGCGATGGCGACAACAACATCCACAGCAGCAACAGCAAGAGCAGCAGCAACAACAGGAACAGCAACAGTATATGTGGCAGGCCGAGGAGTAGTTTATTAATTATAAATGAATAAATATTTTTTTATTAAAGCATATGTTTCTTTATTTCCCCAAGTTGTCTCTTTGTAGAGAATGCATTAAAATTCTATACGTATTCTACGCTGTGAATGCTATGCAAAATTAGTAACATGATAGGAAGTAAACTTTGATGTCTTGAAATGACAGTTTAGGTTTGCTAGTTAGTTAGTCTTTGATGCATCTCAGTATAAATCCAATAGTAGAATAATACAGTTGAAAATTGTGTACTTCATGGTGCAATTTTATGCAGTAAGTTTTTTTTTTATTCTTCTTATTATTCTTCTTATTATTCTTTTTACATTTAATTTATTTTAATTTATTTAATTTGTTAAAATCTTGATCCTTCGGGACAGAAACTTTTATTTATGACGGTGAAGGAGGAGGAGGAGGAGGAGGTAGAGGAGGAATAGATGGCACTCGATGCAATTGTCGAGGATATTATTGATTCGTTGGAGGAGATCATCCAAAGCGATGATAATTTTATATTTGAGATCCTCATCCAAGAAGATGAAGAGGAGGCGGATGATGAGGGTGAGGTGGAAGTGATACAGGAGGAGGTTGCTGTAGAGGAGGAGAAAGTTTAAAAAATACATTTTTTTTTAAACATATATATTTCTTTTTATTTAATAAAATCCTAATCCTAATGCAAATATTTTTTTTTGTCATCTACACCGGTGTGTCTGGCTGCACACTCGGCCTTTCGGTGGTAGTCATCATTAATGTCTCTCTCTCTTTGGCTGCAACTACTCGACCAACAAAATATCAATGTCGGCTATATACTGCTCGACCAACAAAAATATACTGGATGAGGCTGCCTCTAACTCTCATATGGGTGGATTGAACAGTGTACAAACTGCTTATTTCTGTTTTTCTTAAATTGATAGTGTTATACGGCTTTACATCTTTTGGAAAACTTGACCATGTAACACGTACTCATGTATGAATCATGATATGTTACCCGCAAAGTTGGGAAAAAAGATAAAAACATTATTTCCTTTCTATTAATCTTTATTATTCACTTTTCATTATAAATTCAATTCCTCGATATTTTCCACCTTCTTCTATCTTCACATATATACATAATCACTACTGAAAACTTATCACTATCTATAATTATTTTCTTGCCAAACTTGGTATTGGCCTCCCATATTTTTATTACTTTAAAATTGATATTGATTTCAATATCGTTTAATTTTATAAGTGATAAAAATGTATTTATTTTTCCACAATTATTGATCAGTGAGAGATCCATCTGAAAATATTTTAAATAATAATAATAATTTGACTTATAAATTATTAAATAAATTTATTATAATAACAAATCTTACCTTTCTAATATTTCACAGTTCTTGGCTAGTGTTTGATGAAATAATAAAGTCACTTCACTTTTTTTTGTGACAGTTTAATATGCCTCCAACTATTCCTTGCAGATATGCAACGGGCGAGATAATGCAGTCAATTGAATATTCTCCGAATATCATCACTTAATATTGACTGCGTTTAAAATAGTAGGGGCTAAAATTTGGCGTATTATGGGAGAGAGGCTTCACTCATTGGTGAAAAAATGTTACTAAACTTTTGCCCAAATACATTGATTGAAAATTGCGCTCAGTAAGCAGCATCATATATAGAATAAATGTGATTGAATAAAACAGAGAGATGGAGAGAGACTTATATTCTTTACACATTTGCAAAAATGTGTGTTTGTGTGGAACACTAAATTTGTTGTTGTAAAATGTTTAAGTCTTATTGGGTGGGCTAGGTGACACGCACACATGTCTGCTGCTGCTGTCTCCATGATGCATTTTTGGGCGGAGGTTTGGCTACACGTGCCACGATGATCGGGTCATGGTACAGCATCCTTCGCGCAATTAGAGAAAGAGCTAATATCGCTTGGGTGGGGGTTTTGGCGCGTGCCGTTAGCGACAGCCGCGCGTTATCATTGATACACGTCAGACAGAGATGCAATGAAATATTAAATGTATTAGAAAGAGACTCACCTTCTTCCAGGTAACTGCCCCACAGCATCTGTTACTTGCCCCCTCCGTCCCATCTCCATGTTTTCAAGGTGCATCTTCTTCTTGCAGGAATTTGAAGGTCTACACTACTCCACTCCATTGGACCGCACACGTGTGGGGTAATTTCACACCCCTCCGCACACCCCCTCACCTCCATGTTCACTTGTATGGGTGTGTCCGTGTAAGATTTTCCTCTTACAACTACATGAATTTACATGGCTCGCCCTCTTGCACTATTAGAAATTTTGGAGATTTTGAAGGTCAATAAATGCGTCAATCGCACAGGTGGGGGATAAATTGATACTTTTCGGTATCGGATTACATTTCATCTGGAATGTGCTGACATTACAAAAAAAGTGGTGACTAATTGGACTTTGTATCCTCCCCGCTCACCCGCACCTCACCCCCTCACCTACAAGTGTGCATGTGTGGTGTGTCCGTGTGTGTCGGTGTGACACTAACACGCGTTGGTCCAGAATCCCCATAGCTATACTACTCACCTCTCCAAGTGAAGCGGACATGGACAAACACCCCAGGAGGTGGATCGACGTCGCGCCCTCCAATGGATCAGAATGACCTCTCCCCTCCCGCAGAAGTTGCTGGCGGTTCATCAAATGATCCCCTCGCCCTTCGATATCACCCAAGTGTGAAACCGGTCCTACCTAAATGGCACACGCATCACCAACACCACTACTTCCGCACTCACAGATTATCTTCTCGCCTTCGCGCTTAACAGCCTCTGACTTCTACCCCCTCAAGGGTAACTACTCTTTTCAACCCCCGCAAGGGCGACTTCACTCTTTAACCTCCTCAAACGACTCCTCTTTTCGACCCCCGCAAGGGCGACTTCAATCTTCGACCTTCTCAAGACGACACTCTTAAGACGACTCTCTCACCCTTGTAAGGGCGACTTCAATCTTACAGCATCCACCATAGGTCCTCTTTGGGCCTTCCCCTGCCCTCTCACCATACAGCAGCTCACCCTGGAAGCGTTCTCCGTGCAGGTACTCCCTGCGAGCGATACTCGCGAGCAATACCTTCTTGACAAAGTTGAGAATTCTACGACCTCGTCTTTTGTACACAAGTAATACGATGATACAGGGCGATCATGTATACAGGGTTTTTAAAGCAGTCTGAATGGTGAAATGCATAATGTGTATACCCTGCATGCTGGTTATTATGTGCAATTGAAGTGCAATTCCTTTCCTGTATGTTCTCAATTACCAATATTCAGGAAGTATTAAAAAATAAATTCTTAATATTCATGAATTATTAAGCATGTATGATGATTGACTCGTACCATTAGGAACGTAACTCAGAAATCTCTTCCGTCTTTCGACAATCGGTAAATTCCTAATTATTGGGAAATGACCTGTAATACACGAATTGTACGTTCCTCTGAAGCTGGGTGAAACTCCAGAGGATTTCGCGATACAAATATTTAATTTTCCCGACCGTCCGGGAGGAAAGAGACCGAGGGTGTGATTCTTCTGAAGCCGCGGGTGACCCTGAAAAGAATGACGGAAATGGGACGTGTCAAAACAACAACCGAATTTTCAAGTTAACTGGTTTATTGTGCGAGGACCAATTTCGCTCGCAACTTAACAAATAATAATCCCGCTTACAATGACGCAATTCGACCTAACAAATTGGGAGCGCCCGCTCGCTCTACGCTCGCGACACGTCCTATATGCCGTAGCACAAGCCGTCGGCTATACCGCGAAGACCTTCCGATAGAAGTCACTCGACCCTGCGAGAGGCGATAGTCCAACCCGAGGGCAAGTGCTTCGCGGGGTGCTACGGTGCCGCAGGAGAAGTAACGCCTACTTCCCTGCGCAAGTGAGGTGGCTAGCCTCCACGGGAAAAATACGCAACACAAACAAATCACAGAACTCACAAAAGACAAAATAACGTGGCGTTTCACTTACATTTACGCAGATCTGTCGGTAAGCTGAATCGGCGCAGTCGTCCGATATGCGGCAGCAGTCGGCCTCGTCGACACAAAACAAGTAACCGGCACTAACCGCACCAGAACAATCGCGACCAATTCGACCTCCGAATCTTAACACGTACAAAACGGCAATGAGGAAAGATCGTTGAACTGTCAGTTTGACAGTTCAAGATCCTTCCCACGCACACAACCAATTTGACCAATACGAACATAGCCGAACTCTCTATTATGATTCGGAGGAATCAGTCTAACCCGATGTTAGACCGCACGCAATGAGCGAGACAGAGACAGACTCTGCTACACCCGGTTGTCGGACAGAGACACGACGCGTTCGCATCGTTCTCTCTCCAACTCACTGCCTCGCCAGCTGATCCAGACATCAGCATAGGCGCTACAGTGCCGAGTGTGCTCAACTTATTCCCGATATTCTCTTAATATCAGGAATCGGTCGAGAGATGCTGCAACGGCTTTTTACATCGTTACAGACCACCGAAAGTGGATGTGATTGAATTGCATAGTCGTACTAATTTTTACTATGTAAAATTTTAAAATCTATACTTCACACACAAGTGAGGATAATCCGCTTAGCGAACGTTGAAAAACGTGTCAGCTATTAAAGGTCTCATTAATTGTAGTCTCGCATGACCTGCGATAGAATTTCCGGGGATATTATAGGTTCGTATTGCAATACGGCGCTCCGGGAATTGGAAAAAATGCCTATCGGATGGTCGCTGGTAGCGGGTAGGATCGGTAGAATCCTCAAGATATCGAGGAGTCGTTGACGAGCCGCCCGAGTGGCAACAGATCCGTGAGGCTGGAGGTCTGGGTTGTGTGTCGCGTTGGTTGGGCCGTTAGCGCTCCCCTTAGAACGTTCTGGGAGATGCCAGGAAGCCGACCGGAAGATTCAGGGTCACCGTCAGTAACAATAGTTGCAGCTGAGCTAAACTTTGTTCCGCATGGCTTACCGCAGAGGAAGACTCCCGTTTTGCTGTGGCAAGTAGTGGCCGGGAAGCAGTGGAGGGGAGTCTCTGCGCAAGCCCTGGGTCAGGGTGTGGAAAGACTGCCTCGTCCCCTTCCGATGGGCTCGGGCCCTGGACACTCTTCGGAGACTCTTCCCGGATACCGATGGATATCGCAACATCCCTCAACACCTACCTGGTATGGGAAGGATGCGGATCTCAAAGTCGGAGTAACCTTGAGAGACTCTGACGGGATATCGTAAAGGATCTCAATCCAAAGGATCCCGTGGCCTGAACGAAGGGATTCTCCTTCTCAACTGGCTACCGCCCTGTCTTCCGGTTACTGGATCCGGGGAAAACCACCTATGGATGTCTATGTCCTGAATCCTGGGGGAGCCAGTGTCACGGAATATTTCAGGAAGGGTTGCTGATCACCCAGTCTTGACCAGCTGGCGCCCAAAGAATATCATAAATAACAGGCCGAAGGTGACCTTTCCCTGCATTCGCAGGAGTGCAGGGAAATGCGTTACAAAAGATATATCTGAGGGTTCATTCCCAGGTTGATAAAATGTATCAGTGAATTCTTCTATTATTTTCCTTAATAATTGAAGGGAAGCTTTATCACACAGTATTCCTTTATCAATACCGTTTTGATGATCATGAGTTTTCATTCTTCGTTGTCTTTGTAGACGACCAGCTTTCGCTCATATAGCAATTCTTCCTCCGTGTTTAATAAGTCTTCAGTAACAATGATGTTGTTTTGACATTCCTGACCAGCCATAATTGGCCATAACTGAGAATCGTGTCTTCTTTATATCTGCCTTGGAGATTCTTATATAAGTCATGGATTTGGAAATGATGTTGCAAAAGGCAGGTAATTCATGAATCCGAATATCCTTTTTCTTGACCTTTCGTAAATATCTGAATCTGATATGGTTGAGAAGTTCTTAACTAATCCTAAGATTTCTCAAAGAGTTTTAGGTTTCTCCATACGAATTAATACATAAAGATAGGGCAGACCCTTAAAATAGTTCTTGATGAGTGGGGTCCATTTCGACACGGGTTTTCCGACGCGACATTTTTCGGTATTCCTATTGAAATTAGAATAAGAAAATGAGGTTCTGAGTAGTTAACACCTGGTGGTGTATGTTGTCAACTCGTCGAAAACACGTGTGTCGAAGTGGTCCGTGTCGAAACGGGTTCCCTCCCTTCTGGATCAATTGAGTTTCAGTAAGATTTAATAAATATTTTTGCGATGAGGCATCGATATCCTTCTTTACGGTAGGCTGAAATTTCCTGTGAAAGAAGAAAGCTCTTTTAGAATAATATTTAAGAGTTTCGTTGGTTTTCATTCGAAGATTTTCAACTTGACATATAATTTCACTGTATATTTTTAGCGATTTGAAATTTGTAATAAACCAGTCTCGAAATTCGTCTGCTGACGCGAATGTTACTCCGTTAAATTTGGCTCTGGCCATCCCGGTTAATCAAGATAAGAAGATATTTATAATTTATTTTTCTCAATCAAGAAGGGCACATAGGATTACATTTTCGAATTGTTCAATGAAATTATCAAGTTCTTCCTGTTCTCCTGGGAATAAGGGAAGGTGATAAATACTAACGTATGAGAAGTCCACAGTAGGACTTGAATTAGTTCTGAAATTTCTGTCAAAGGATGAAGTTCGATTATTGGAGAACGCCTATTCAGAAAGAGGCTATTATTCTGGGCTCAAAATTGTTTTTTGGAACGCTAGAGGCATCATACGCAAAAAGGAAGAGCTGACCAAGCACCTGACGGATATAGATGTCTTTGTGGGTGTGAAAACATGGCTGGAGAATAGTAAAAATTACAACATTTCCTATTTTAAATTCTACAGAAGGGATAGAGTCGACAGGCCTGGTAGGGGAATAATTTTCCTGGTTCGAATTTCCCTCTTTTTCTAACCCAACACGGATCTTTGTATTTCACATGACGCTTTAGAAACAGAAGCCATTTGTTTACTCAACACCAATCGCCGAATTACCCTTCTGGCCTGTTACAAAATTCCTGGATCCTACACTTCCCGGTCTCACTGGGACCAACTTCTACACCCTTTATCCACTATTGGATCGGTATTAGTTCTAGGCGATTTCAATACTCACCATTTAGCCTGTAATTACTCCAAAACTGATTATAACGGCATCTCACTATTTAATTCTTTAACAGAATCGCATATGGTCCTCCTGAACGAGGACACCAACACTCACGTGGACTTTCATAGGAAGAAGCTATCGAATATAGACCTCATCCTTTCTACCTGCGATCTCCTCGATAAATTAAAAGTTAGTGTAGGAGAGGACTTATGGGGATCGGACCATTACTCCATTACGGTGGAGGTTTCCGCTACGAAAAAGAGTCCGGTCAGAAAAAACAATCGCATCAGCTTTAAAAAAACTAACTGGTCTAATTATACTTCCATAATCAACCAATCATATGATGCACTGACAACACCTCAATATAACGAATCAGACACCCTCAGTAAGTACTACTTCTTCATTGACCAACTAAAAGCGGCAGTAATAGACTGTACTCCAACTAAAGGGAAGTATTCCCCAGTCAACTCTACTAGAGACCCCATCCCATGGTGGAACGATCTTTGCGATAAGGCCATCCGCCTGCGCAAAGGGGCGCTTAAAAAATAGCGTATCACTCGTTCTCCACCAGATTACATAATGTACAAAAAACAGGTGGAATTTTCAAGAAAAACCATTAGGAGAAGCAAAATTAATTGTTTTCATAGCTTTACCCAAACAATACACCCCAACAGCAGCATGGCGTATGTATGGGACAAAATGAAAATATTTAAGAACATATTTGCACAAATCAATGATAACAACAGAACCAGGAACGATCTTCAGAGAAAAGAAAGGATAAAAGAGATCATACACAAACTTAGCCCACCGTGGGTTCCTATCAAACCCCCGAACATAAGCAAATGCTTGCTTCACCAACAAAATGCAACCCGGCTAGACAACCCTTTCGACTTACATGGGACAACCCATTCGACATTCTTTATCAACAAAGCGGAATCCACAAAATATAGGCCTATTACTCTCACCTCTTGCCCTTGGCTTTCGAAACGGGAGATCATGTACAGACAACCTGGCGGCGCTATCACTCACAATAGAGGAAGCCCTAGAAGAGGGTAGGGACACACTGGCCTGCTTTTTGGACATCCAATCGGCGTAAAACAATGTTCGTAACGATATTCTTATGAACAAGTTGATGGAAATTGGATTATCAGCTAACCTCGCAAGCTTTATCTGGTTCACTATCTCTGATAGAATGATCTATTTCGAAATCAACTCACAAGAGACAATTACTAGATTAGTCAATAAGGGGCTACCGCAGGGAGGAGTTCTCAGCCCTCTTTTATTCATTATTTACATCTCAGGTATAGGCAATAACCTTAACACTGAAGTAAAAATCTCCCAGTTTGCCGACGATCTGGCGGTTTTCATGCAGGTTACCCAACCTAAAAGAAGTAAACGTATCCTAGAAGATACCATCGGCACCATCGACGCTAGGCTACGGAATCTGGGACTAAATCTTTCATTGCCTAAAACTACATTAATACATTTTAACAGTAAGTGTATTGAGCCGGGCATCTGTTCCATAGTTTGTGGAGGAGTCAGAATTAAATCTCAACCTAGCGTCAAGTTCCTTGCAGTTCTGTTTGATTACCAGTTTAACTTCAAAACACAAATTGACTACGTAAGGAACAAGTGTTTCAAACGTATTAACCTCCTCAAGTTCAGTTCCAATCGATCGACGATACAGGACGGACGTGCTTGTATTCGAGTTGTGTACAAAATTTCGTGTGCCGGTGCCGGTGACGGGATCTGCGAGTATTACCCACAGAGTGCGTATATTCGGCGCACTTACTTATTTTCCTTCCTAGGGAAGTCTCTGGAAGACGTTCCTGTCTACAGGAGCTCTTCCGCTTACTCAACCATGGATCACGCAAAAGTTCAAATTAGCCATACTACAACTTCTACTTCTTCCGTACCAAATAGCACTTACGCCACAGTTACCCAGAAAGATTGCTTCCCCAAGAAAAACCAAGCGATCGTGATAGATGCCTTTGAGGACACTCCCATTAGGGATTATATTAAAGCTATAGGAGAAAAAATCAACCCTACTAATATCAGATTTGCTTCAAGAATCTCCAACAACCATATATGTCTATACCTATCAGACAAAGCCATAGTCGAACGACTCTCCAACGACAAAACCATTATAGTTGTTAATGGACGGTCCCTCCCAATTCGGCCCCTTATTTCGAGATCTATTAGAGTAATTCTCTCCAACGTGAGCCCTACTCTTCCACACCTGGAGTTGGAGCGAGTGCTCAAGGAGCTCAATATACGTACAACTTCTCCTGTTACATTCATACGTGCTGGATACAACGAAATTGGATACACTCATATTCTCAGTTTTAGAAGACAAGTGTATATTCATCCTGAGGATGTTAATAAACTCCCAGAAAGCATGTCGATTGACTACGATCAATCCTCATATAAAAAATTTATTTCCACTGACAGCCTCATATGCTTCATTTGCAAACAAGAGGGACACCTTGCCAAAGTATGCCCATCAATTAAAGACCAAAACCAACGGAGTGACAGTACAAACATCAACAACAATTTAACGCAAATGAGCGCACATGAATGTATTGTCAACTCGCCTGGCGACTTACAGAATTCAAGTCACAACTTACAATTCTCCACAACAAACAACAAATCTGTGTTCAAGAGGCCAATCTCCAGCTCCTCTACTCCTTCCCTAACCTCACCGATAATTACTGCAAAGGATACGTCTACCTCCATAAATGCTGATATACACAAAGATACAATTCAAGAAACCTTGGCTACTACCGGAGTAACTGAAGAAGTCTTTACAACGATAGCTTCAAAAATCTCACCAGGAAAGCCTTCCAAAAAGAGGGCCAAGAAAACTGCAGAAGAGCTCACAACATCTCAAGACAAAATGGAGAACATTCTGCAACCTGCTAAATTCATGTTTACTTCACACCCAGACCTGTATGTTCTCACATATGATCAAATTAGGGAATTTATGATCAAAGCAAAAGGAGCCGGCGATATTGTAAACCTGGCCACGCAGTACACCCCACACCTTCAGCCATTAGCTAAAATGCTCAGGGAAATTTATCCCAATCTCAGTGATAGGCCTACAAAAAGTAGAATCTCCAGAATTTAAAAAAAATTAAACAACCACAACAGCTGGGCAGAGGAGGATCTCTCATCATCTGAGGCTTCCTCATCCCACAACAGCGACATGGAAATTGAACATGACCCTATGTCCACCACTACCCCTCAACAGGAGCTATGTCAGCAACAACCCAGCTTGGAATTGAAGAATCCACTGCAGCAACAATAGTCCCCCCCCACTTGTATTCTTGCATATTACTTTCTGGAATGAAAGAGGCATTCGCAACAAAAAACAAGAGCTACAGAGGAACCTGACTGATCTGGACATCTTCATTGGTGTTGAGACGTGGCTTTCAATGGGCTCCAAGTTCGAAATGCCCGGATTTAATTCATATAGGTTGGACAGGGAGGACAGAGTGGGAGGGGGTATTATCTTTCTGCTCAGGAAATCCCTCTCCTTTCGACCTGTGCCTGAGCTATGCTTTATTGGTAGAGACCTAGAGGTAGCAACCGTGGAGGTCCTTAGCATATCCCCTCGTGTCACCTTAATGGCATGCTATAGAGTTCCTGGCTCTTACGTTTCTCAACCAGACTGGGAACGACTTTTTAGGTCAATTACAACCCGCAGCCCTTGTATTATTTTGGGAGACTTCAACGCTCATAGCACTTCATGGGGTTGTTCTAGCAATAGGTCCAATGGCACCTCACTCCATAATTCCATAGTCTCCTCCGATCTAATTCTGATTAATGAAACTACTTATACCCATGTTGATTTTTACCGTAAAAAATTGTCAAATATAGACCTCTGTCTCACATCAATCGATATTATTGACAATATCTCCCTCTCAGTCAACGATGACTTGTGGGGCTCGGATCATTATCCCATACTTATCAAGTACTCTACAACCAAGTCATTTTGCCCACATCCTACTTTGCGCAAGCTTTCCTCCAACAGGACCGACTGGGTCAGATACTCCTCTTTAATGGAGCGCTGCTTTTCACATTTCACATCCTCTGGCTTTCTTGCTCTTAGCATTTTAGAAAAGTATGACACTTTCTGCTCTAGTATGTTTAATGCAGTTTCCCAATGAACTCCCCGTAGACCTCCTAAACAACCCGGATGGCGTAATAAGCCTCACTACAACCCAGTGCCTTGGTGGAATGAAGAATGCCACAAAGTGATTAGATTGCGTAAAGCGGCACTCAAAAAATAGCAACACACCCGAGTGGTGGCAGACTACATAGATTATAAAAAACGCGTTGCTATGGCTAAGAAATGCATCAAAAAAAAGAAAAAGGACTGCTTCAGGGAATTTGCGCAGTCCATTGACCTGGATTCCAACATTTCGCATGTTTGGAACAAATGCAAAAGGTTAAAAAATAGATTTTTCTCTGACTACCGTAATTATAACCATGACACCTCTTTGAGCCCTGCCAGAGACTCTAAAATAACTGACCAGATAAACAGCCTTAGTCCCCCCTGGGTGCCTAACAGGCCAATCACCATCCCCCCAACTATTGGCCCTCCAAATTCTCCCCAATTTGAACTAACAACACCCTTTAGCGTACAAGAATTTGACCGAGTCATAGCCACGTGTAGTCCCAAATCGGCCCCTGGTCCGGACAAGATCGAGTACTTGTTCGTTGTTCACCTCCCGACTAGCTTGAAGAACCTACTCTTGGATATATACAACCTTATCCTCCTTAACAATGAATATCCTCCTTCTTGGAAGAACAGTCTCACCTTTTTTATTGATAAAAGTGACAGCTCCAGTTACAGACCCATCACACTTACTTCCTGCCTATGCAAGATTTTTGAAAAGCTAATTAAGGTGAGACTGCAGTGGTTTGTGGAACATACCAATCTCCTCCCAGTTCACTAGTCTGGATTCCGAAGCGGTAGATCCTGTACGGACAACCTCGCCATGCTCACCTTGACGGTGGAAGAGGCCTTTGCAGAGGGGAGGGATGTCCTTGCGTGCTTCCTTGACGTTAGGGGCGCCTTTGACAATGTCAACTGCCTACAACTCCTCACCAAGCTTGATAAGCTGGGCATTCCTATCACACTTATTAAATTTGTACAGTTCCTGACCTATGAGCGCTCCACAACCTTTGCCATTAATTCATTAGAAACAGTTAATAGAAACGTTTATAAAGGTCCCCCAGGGAGGTGTTCTCAGCCCATTGCTTTATCTGTTGTACGTTACCGATATTTCCTTCAACCTTAACCCTAATATCATCATCTCACAGTTTGCAGACGATATAGCTTTGTTTCTACCTGCTTCATCACCCTCTGATTGTAAGATTTCACTACAAAGATCAATTTCCCTCATCAGTGACAACCTGAAACAGATGGATCTCCACCTCTCGGTTGACAAGACCAAGCTCATACACTTCAACAAGAAGGGCGTTCCACCCGGTGTTTGTTCCATTAAGGTGCAGGGCCAAAGAATAAGATCGGTTAAATCGGCTAAATTCCTAGGCATCATCTTCGACTACCAATTAAATTTTAAAGAACACATTGATCTCATTAGGAGAAAAAGTTTCCAAAGACTTAATTTACTTAAATTCATTTGTGGGATTAGATGGGGTGCTGAACCACGTACTCTTTTAATTGTCTTTAACAATTTAATCCATTCCCTCATCGATTACAATAGCTTCATCTACTTTCCTAATTCTCCTAACAAAATCCTAGCGCTCGAGAGGTTACAATTCGCTGCCATTAGAATTGCTATGGGCTATAGAATATGCACCCCCACCAACATTCTGTTAGGAGAAACGCGAACTCTCGCGCTACAGCATCGTTCAGCTCTGCTATGCAATAAATTTCTTTCGCGAAGCCTAGCCAACAGGAATTCACTGTTATACGCTACCCTACAACGTTTATACCTTTCAAACAAGGGGAATACTCTTCTTAAAAGTGCGAGAACCACCCTGCCATCCCATATACGACACATTATCTCCATTGCAAGCAATATTTATACTAGTCCCAATTACCCAGCGTATCTTTTACCCTACAGCACCTTCTCCCAATCGGTGAGCATCATTCTGGATTTGGATATCTCCCTCAAGAAGTCCCCTCACCCTAACCTAGACTTCCTAAACCAAAGATGGGGGGAGGAGCCTCCAAGGTGTGTCTCCCTGTTCACTGACGGTAGCAAACTGGGTGAGGACGGAGGTGTGGGCACGGCATATTTCTCGCCGGAGCTGAACCGAAGCTATAGGGCAAAACTTAATAAATTATCATCGTCCTTCACCGCAGAATGCATAGCCATTAAGCTAGCCCTGGAGGCAGTCACGGACCTTCCGGCTATCGACATCCGGATATATACGGATTGCCTAAGCACCCTTCATACCCTTTCTAGTCACACGTTCAGTGCAAGGGCCAACCCGCACATAATGAACATCAAGAAGATGCTACACTCTTTGTCCACTGCAAACTGCAAGGTCTTGTTTTACTGGATTCCGGCGCACGTTGGCATTGAATATAACGAAAGAGCTGACCTCCTTGCCAAGGAGGCAGCCACATTGGGCTTTCCCTCCGATCTCCAGGTTCCGTATACTAACCTCACTTCCGTTTTCAAATCCCAGGCCAAGACCAACAACATATCCCAATTACACGAGGAAGCAACTTACAAGGGCTCGAAATTCTTTAAACAATTTTTTATTCCTACTCCTTCTTCATCACAATGGTTTTCACACAAAGGTTTTTCTAGAGACTTTGTCAGTTGGGTTAACAGATGTCGCGCCAATCATTACCATTTAGCCGCCTCTTTACATAGAATTGGGTTTACCGAAGATCCAAGTTGCGCCTGTGGTCATTCAGATGAGGACTTGAATCATGTAATCTGGCAATGCCCTCTGTATAAGGGAGGTAGGAGCGCTATGCTGGACCAATTGCGTAAAATCAGAGTCTACTCACCGTACCATATCGATACCTTCCTTTTTTACCCATTTACCGGACCTTTACATCTCATTCACAAATTCATCAAAAGCCATAATCTTTACCCTTAGTGTACTATGATCTAGCATAAATTATGTAAAAACTCATTTACTGTAACACTAACTACTTTACTAACTTGTTTTTCTTTTACCATTATTGTTATCTTTGTTATTACTATTTGCTTATAACCCTATTGTGGGTTCTGAAGCATAATGAAAAAAAAAAAAAAAAAAAAAAAAAACCTCAAGTTTATCAATGGTATCAGATGGGGAGCTCATCCGAGTACCCTTTCATTGTTGTACAACGCTATTTTATTTATAGCAGTTTTATTTACATGCCTCATCATAGAGCCAAAATCCCACCCTTAGAAAGAATTCAGTTCAGAGCCCTAAAAATAGTAATGGGATACAGAATCACTACCCCTACCAACATCATAATAGGCGAGGCTCAAACTCTTTCAATTTATGACAGATCAGTTCTTTTAACGAACGAGTTTATAGCACGATCCCTATCATTCAGTAACTCACTCACTTACCAATTCATCAACCATTTGTTAGGTAAACACAATTGGAAAACAGTACTGCACAAATTACTAACCATCTTACTTCACCAAATAGACTTCATGAAGAAACACAAAAGCTCTATATATTCTGGACCAAAACTAAAACACTATCTGGTTGAGTACAACACCATTACATTCCCTATTACAGTTAACACCCCACTTGGCAATACATTTAAAAATTCTCCACATCCTAACTTGGAATTTATGGACTACTATCGCAACAAACTAATAAATCTTTGTTCTTCTTTACGGATGGTAGCAAAGGTGGTGCTTTGGAGGGTGTGGAGTCCGCGGTTTACTCGCCCGATTTGGAGTATTCAATATCGGTGGGGCTGGACGAAAGAATGTCCTTTACAGCGGAGTGTATAGCTATTAAATTGGCACTGGAACAAAGTGTAACACGTGTCAGCAACATCACACAAGTATTCTCGGACTGTCTTAGTGCGCTTTCTGCTATAGCATTTTCTCCGATAAGTTCGTCTACCAACCCTTACATCATGGAAATAAGACAACTCATAAAACTTCACCAAGAATCACACAGAGAGGCTTCATTGTATTGGATTCCGGCCCATAAAGGAATTACGTACAACGAAGTGGCGGACAAACTAGCCAAAGAAGCGACACTAAAGGAACTCTCAATAGATATGTAGATACCCCATACTGACCTCGCTTCAATCTTCAAGAGGTAGTCCAGAGATAACTGCTACTCACAATTGGTAGAGAAAGCATTGTACAAAGGATCTATATTTTTCGAGCGATACTACTAGCCCTCCACGTCACCATGGTTTGCCGGAAAGCAGCTCAACAGGGATCTCATAAGCTTCATAAATAAAATAAGATCCAACCACTACCATTTAGCTGCATCCCTCAACAGGGTAAACCTCACAGCTAGTGCGGCCTGCACATGCGGACATACATTTCAGGACCTAAACCACGTCACATGGGAATGCCCTCTATACGATGCTCAAAGAGAGAGTCTTAAAACCAAATTATGGAGAATTGGTTGCTACTGTCCACACTCGATCGAGCAATATATCACTAAACCCACATTAAAACCCCTGACCTTAATCTACAACTTCTTTAAGTCCATCAACGAGTACCCCTAATCATCATATTACTAGTATATTATTGTTACATTAGTACTACTGCTTTATTTCTATACTGTTAATACTATACTCAGTTTTGTGAAGATCATCAAACAAAAATAATATCAATGTAAAGTGTAACTCAACTGTAAAATCATCCGCTTATAACCCTATTCTTTGGGTTTAGAAGCGCTATGTTAATAAAAAAAAAAGTTCGATTATGAGTCATTTTGTATAAAATCAGATAAGTTATTCGGTAGTAATAAAATACCAAAACTCACTACTGTCATCAATTTGTTACATACTGTTTTTATATACGTTGTTACATACGTTACACACTGGCGTGTACGTCGATGTTGTAGGATATTATTAAAATGGTTATAGAAGTATTTCAGACGACTGATTATTATTAAGAACGAGACCTTTTAAGGTACAGGGAAGTAGATCGACTTTGAATAGGGGCCGAGACTTAGGAATTGAAGTGTTCTTATTCAAACAATAATTCTGAGCGACTAAAATTACTGCTGAGACATGCATTTCCTTAGTTTAAACGTTAAGCGTGCCTTATCTGATTTTATGGATATAAAATGAATCAAACACATGAGCTACTAAATTACAGACTTTAATTTGTTATCAAATTATTTTTATGATGGATCACTACCGGTCACAATTGTTGTCTATGATTACACGAATTATCGAATATTAGAACTTGTAATTTATTGAACAATTCTTTTCTAGTGGTTTAATACAGATGAGGCTAAAGCTAAGGAGGAATGTGTATATTGAACAATTATACAGAAATCATCAATAATATAATCATGAAAATAACCTTTAAAAGTATAAAGGTCAGAATGACAAGCAGATATTCTGCTGAATACTAGTAACGAACGTGCACTATTAATACAGAATGATTATTCACCAGATGGTTAACAAAGATGTAGAAACTTGATCTATGAGTAAGAAGAGTATCACTAGAATTCCCAAAATTCTACAATTATTCGATCTTACGTTGATAATCTAAATATTTCGAAACTAAAAGATCTTCTGCTACAAAAGAAATGATCTGATAACGACTAGTGCAAGTCGAATCAGAAGGTCTAACTTAACTGATGAAGCAGTAAATTGACTAACAATCAGTAAGTGAACAATTAAGGTTCCTGGTCAAGATGACACTAAATGTAAATTTCGGATACTCCTTCTTTTCAGCAATGATTATGGGCCATGAAAGAGGTCCGCTGACAGAGCTTTCTGGGTGGTGAGATGTATGACGTTCATACCCTGCATACTTGTTGCCATGTGCAATTAAAGTGCAATTCTTTCCGCATAAATTCTTAACTGTCAATATTCAGGAAGTATTAAGAAATAATTTCTTAAGATTCATGAATTTTATTGTGTCACGTGCGTTGAATGACCCCCACAATTCCGCCTTGGATAGGAAGTAATTTCTTAATTATTAGAAAATCATTGCCGAAATCCAGATGAAATAATTGAATTGCATTGTTCTACTAATTTAAAAATTAAAAATTTATAAATTCGTATATCACAATAATTATACAATAAAGTATTTTAAAATATATGAAAATGTTCAATAAATGATTATTAAAAAAATGTTTAATTTTCAAGTTTTTAAACGTACTACTACATTTTTCGATGACAACATGGTGACATTTTATTTGATACCATTTCAATAGTGACAGCCAATAAATTATGTACAAAATGTTTGAAAGAAAAGCACTTTAGAATTGTTAGAAATTACTCCCTTAAAGGAAGTGCGTGAATTTTAGAATACTTTGTATTATAAATTGCATGAAAAAGTATGAGATTACTATATAAAAAATATGCTTTATTTTATATACACAATATATTAAAGAAAAACTATAATATTTAAAACGTTAATAAATTTTGGATTGCATTATAGCTTTCTCTAGTAAAGTACAAAAAGTAGAATTTACCTCTCGGCATAAAATATTTGCAGATTTATCTCCTAATGCTGCTTGAGCTGAACTTACTCTACCAAGCTGTACCAGCAAAGTAGTTGTATCTTCAGCTAAAGGTGGAAAAGCTAGAGATATTCGAGTTAAAGCAGGTAATACTGGTATAAATAAAGTTACTCTATCCCTTGAAGGTAAAACTCCCAATAAAGTCATTAAAGTATTTATTGCTAAGCGCGAAACACTCAAAGCTTTTGGCAAAGCATACTGAATTGCGAGATGTGAAGTTAAATCAACTGCAAATATTTGTTTTTGAGGCTCAGGTTGAGAAAGCAGCTCAGGTATCCAATCTAAACAAATATGCATGGAAGGTATGCCTGATACTGTAATAGGAAGTAATTCTCTTGGATATCCCTAAAAATTAAAAAATATGATTATATTATAAATCTTAATATCATAAATCTTACATTAAAATATATTTACTAATTATACAAATTTTTCGAATAATAAAAATATAACAATTTTCGTGCTTGTAAAGACCAGTGATAGCCAAATTAATTGGTCAATAAAGCCAAATATAAACAATATAACAATTGAAATTTCTTTTGAGAACTAAATTTTTTAAACTTAAACTATATAAGTACAGTATTTTCCGGTTAAGCGTCTCCGTTTTGGGCCTAGCATGAGATCTCTAGTCGGGGTAAGGAATCGGTTTTTTCTCTTCAGCTTAAGTGATGAGCAATGTGCCGAAAAGTATAAAAAAATCAGTAAGCCGGGCATTTAAATTAACAGGCATTAGTAAAAATTAAAACTTTTATAATTTTAAGTCAATATTTTTACAATTATTTTTAATACTTTCCTTATATTTTTATGATAAAATTGAACCCAAACACAATATAATTCTGACAATATCTAATAAATATTATTCATTTGAACTATGAAATAATAAACATAATAAAGCATTACAATTTTTTTAGACTTTAATAGATTTGAATTAAATCTTAAAGGGAGGCAAAGTAAAGTTAATTGTAAGATATTAAAATAATCAATAGAGTAATTACACATACAGGGTGTAGCAATGATCTGGGATCAAATTTTAGGGGGTTGTAGAGGGAGTGATTCTAAGACGATTTTTCATTTACCATATTTTAATTTGAAGTTTAGTTTTCGAGATATCTAATGATAAAGGTACTATTCGTTAGACAGAGACAGATAGTTGAGACGAGACAGAATGGCACTATCTTACTTCAACTAATTGACTGTCTCTGTCTAATCAATAGTACCTTTATCATTAAATATCTCAAAAATTAAGCTTCAGATTAAAATATGGTAAATGAAAAATCGTCTTAGAATCACTCTCTCTACAGCCTCCTAAAATTTAAACCCGGGTCATTGTTACACCCTGTATAAATATTTAAACATTATCCGAATCATGTCATTTTTGGGTTCAGTTTTATCGTAAGAATATAAGGAAAGCATTAATATTAATTGTAAAAATATTTAACTAAAATTATAAAAGCTTAAATTTTTACTAATGCGAATTTCTTTAAATGCCCAGCTTATTGTCTTTTTTTTTATATTTCTTGGCTCAACGCTCATCATTTGAGCTAAGACGAAAAAAAATAGTAGGAATAACTCTGCGACATTTAACCGGGATAAAATACAAGGTGTCCCGAAATAAACGCACTTTCTGTTAAGGGGTGATTCCTGACACTGAACTAAGTCGAAAAGTCGTTACCCACTTTCGAATCTGGAGCTTAGCTTTCAAAATATTCAATGATAAAGATATTATTAGTAAGACAGAGACAGACATATAGTTGAAGCAAGATAGAGTGGTGCTATTTTACTATATGTCTGTCTCTGTCTTACTAATAATATCTTTATCATTGAATATCTTGAAAACTAAATTCCGGATTGAAAAGTGGCTCAGGACTTTTCGACTTAGTTTAGTGTCAGGAAATACCCCTTAACAGGAATTTTTACTCTTGGTATTGCTTTATTTGAAGCTTCATTTTCAGGATATTCAACGATAAAGATGCCATTAGTTAGACAGAGACTCTTCGATAGTTGAAGCAAGACAAAGTGATGTCATCTCACTTCAACTATCGGAGTGTTTGTGTCTAACTAATGGCATCTTTATCATTGAATCTTAAAAATAAAGCTTTAAATCAAAAAATGTCACAAGGAAAAAGTTCTTAAAATAGCCTTATGAACCACCCCCTTTAAGGAAGTGCGGTCGTTTTTGTAACACCCTGTAGACTAATCCCGGAGCTTATTTCAGCAGCGATGGCGATTTCTTTAAATATGGGTAATGAACAAGCATGGCTTCCACCTCTTTCTCACCTACTGAGGTCTTCGACGCTCTTTGACATTTTTTTTACGGCAGTAACCTGAGCGTCGATGAACCACTTATAATATTTAATTTTAATAAACTACTTTTTCTCATCGGATTATCATGAGAGTATTACCAGAATATTTCTTATATCTTACTAATAAAAATGAGACCAAACACGGATAACATAGGATAATTGTTAGTAGTCTGTCAATACAAGTTAATAATTAAAGTAAAAATCTTATCACGAATGTATTTCATCAATAATTATTCTATTATATCCGTGTTTGGTCTCATTTTTATCAGGAAGATATCAGAAATATTTTGCTAATGCTCTGATAATAAACTACTAAACGTAAACAAAATGTAAACTAATTTGAGGATTGACGTACACCATTGTAAGTATATTAATTTAATTGTCTTCATTTTTGGACATTTTTTGGACGCGTATTTGCCTGTGCAGACAAACTTCCGCTTTCTCTTAATTTTTGGCACAATCGTTGAAATATGCAACATTAGTGATGCACACGGTTTGGATATCTCTCGACGTATAGTGCTCGTGATCTTATGGAATTTGGATTAGTTGTTCACAAATTTTTAAGTTTGATTACTTATTCATTAAACGAAAATATTTTCTTAAAAAAACATCAAATATCTAACTATCTATCACACTAACTGACACTAAATTTCTAATTAAATTACTAATCACTTCCAGAAACCTCTAATAGTGTTAAAATATGTAACCTTGTAGATTTTCTATATATCTCTGAAATATATTGTAAGAAAGATAAATATTAACAATTCTTACTCGAATGTTACGATAATCAAATTTTCGTTAAATATGACGCAAATCAACTCAAAAGGACATCATTTCGAGCATCTTTTATAAGAAAGGTAATGATTATTCTTTTACACTTTTTTACGTTCCATTTAATTTTGAACTACCTTTTATTATAAGTCGTTAAAATTGTCTAAGCATTCGATATTATAATTAAAAAAAAAATGAAATATGCAGGGTGCCCGGAAATTAGCGCATTTCCTCTGAGGAAAGTCGAAAAGTCTTCAGTCACTTTTCAATCCGGAGCTTAGTTTTTGAGATATGTAATAATAAAGGTACTATTAGTTAGACAGAGACAATCAATTGGTTGAAGCGAGATAGCATTTCTCTGTCTCACTTCAACTATCTATCTGTCTTTTTCTAACTATTAGTACTTATATTGTTGAATATCTCGAAAACTAAGCTTTAGATTAAAAAATCGTAACAGGAAAAAGTTCTTAGAATAGTGTCAGGAATCACCCCCTTTAAGGAAGTGCGGTTGTTTTGTTACACTTTGTATATTTAAAAAAATATATTGTTATTTTACTTGTAAAATATCACTATTAATGAGACATAAATATTTTTAAATATGTACAGAAAGATGTGAATAATAGTTTTTACCTGAAAATGAACTAATTTAGCCAAAGATGGATCAGCTATAAATACTTGATGAAGATATGAACATACAACACTTCGAATTTCTCTTAAAGACCATATTTGTCCATAAACATTTTTATCATTTTGAGTTTCTAAGCACGCTTCTAATAAAATTTGAACTGCTGCACTTTCTTGTCCAGCAATTAATGCCATTCTTAAATCTTCTCGCTCGGTTTCACTAGATAATTGACCAATTTTTTCAATTAAAGGTTTGTCTTGCATATGTCTCGAAAGTTGTGAACGAGAAGCAGCTAATGTGGCCTGCAAAATCCTATAAAAATATGAAACAAAATAACTGTTAATACATATTACAAAAATAATTAAAAACCTACAATACTATTTAAAATAATAAATAAATTATTTGTTATTTTTAATTATTTATTATTTTGATAAAGTACTCTAGAAATTTCTCTCTTCTAAAATTCGTTTGCTCACGATTAGAACTCTAAAAATAATTTAAACTTTGTAATGTTCCTATACTAACTTCAAGTGCATTAAAAATCATATTAATATTAACTCTTTTTTTAATAATACAGAGTGTTTAAAAACTCTTGCACCCTATTTAAAGGAGTTATTCTTTTGAGATGTTTAATAATGACACTATTAGTTAAAAAGAAATAGATAGATAGTTAAAACGAATTTATATTAAAAAAATAACAATAAAATATTTAGTAATATAAAATGTATTTTATTTATATTAGTAAAAATACTATCAAAATTACCTCATAATAATAGATAGTACTGGAGCACAACGGAATACTCTAATATCACATCTTAATACTTGTAAAGGATCTAATACAATATTTTCTTGTGTTAAGAAAGCATTTTTAATTGTTGAATTTTCTATCAATAATGCATTTATTGATAAAACCCATAGACATCTTGGTAAGACAGTATTTAATCGTAGCCACACTTGTTTATATAATTCTTGAATGTATCTGGGAACTTTTTCATTTAAAATTGTTTTAAAGTATGAAATTATGTTTTCTGCATATGGCCATATATCTGTTGGTTTCATACACATTAATTGACGTAATAAACGTCCTGTTCTTGAAGGACATGTCTGGATATGGCTAAATGCTTCTTTAATAGATAAAGCATCAATTTTTAAATTTTCATAATCTTTACTAATACTATCTATATTAATCATTTCATCATCAAGCCAATCATCCACAAGTGAAAGGTGAGGAAAATGAGTAGCTAATAATCTTAAGAGAGGGGAGAACAAACCAGCATAATTCATTTGGTCTCTTTGCACTTGTTGAAGAAGATATTTAATTGGTAGTTCTGTTAAAAATTCTGTTGAATATGATTTAACTTTTCTATTTTGTGATACAAAAGTATGCATGTTAGATAATCTTACATCTTCATATAGTAGAAGATAATATAATAGTAATAGCTGAGAAGTTAATGTGGGCTTTAAAGTATAATTGTCAATATTATTAATTTTAACATTAACATTCACTGAATTTTTTTTATAATCAAAATTTGCTCCAAACACACTATTCTGAAATACTTTTCGGATTTCATCTTCTGTAATTGGCTTGTTTGTATGCTCAGATATTTTAGTGTTTATCACTAAAATGGAATTTACATATACTTCTACCAAAGCTGGTAAAACTGGATGAAGCGGTGACACACTATTACAAATTTGTTGATAAATCCAATTCTTTATTGGTACACGGTGTTTTGCAAATGCTCTTGACTTTAATAATTGATGAATACAATGGACAGGCAAAAATCCAGGTATATTTGCATTTAAATTTGCTGTTACAGGTACTTTAACAGCATGAGAAGTAACTACCTGCTCAGTAAAAATTTCTTGCATAAAAATTTGCTTCATCCGAACCAGATTATTTGGCCTAATAGGTATTTTCATACCTAATGTTGCACATACAAGTTCACAAATGGCTGATAATTGATTACTATGAAAATGTATTGCCATTAAAAGGAGCATTTCTCCAAAACTTGCTGTAACACCACTAGCACTTTCAAAATATGCTTCTTCTCTAACTAACCACTGCACCCATTCAATACTTTGTTTTTCAAGATTGTAGTGACCAATTAATGAAGGACAGGCTATAAGCATACATAATCCTAAAGACACAAATCTTACACCAGCTGGTGATGGTGGTGGATGTGATGTTAAAAGTTGTACAATCATGCTAACTTCATCATCTTGGAATTTAATTCCACCAATTCCTCTTAAAGCACAATAAAGTCTCAATAATGCACTAGCTTGAACAACCTGGCTTTCAATTAATTGACTATTTATACTTTGAGATACAATGGAATATAAACGCCTAAGTAATTCTTCTCTTAATGATTGTAATGCTGCATGAGATTCACACTTTCTTTTTTGACCATTTCTTATAAACATTGCAATCCATGTTCTAACATGTTGATCATTTCCTAATAGTAAACCAGATATAAAAGCCACAGTATCACTTTCTGATTGAGAAGTATCTATATTTTCTATATTTAAACTTAACATAATAGCTAATGCTGGCATTCTGCAATATTCAACGCACTTTGCTCTTACTTCTAGTGCTTGACTTGGATTCATTTGACACAACATGGTTAAAGCTAATGTTCTTACACGACTCAAAGCAGTTTCTTCTTGTCTTTCACCATTTGCTATTAAATGGGAGCAAACCTCGTTAAAACTGTCTGGACTATTAGCAACTATCCAACAAATCATATCTGGTCCATGCTTAACATGTAATAGAATCTCAGCTATATCTGATATTGATAATAGTGTTGGTAACTCTGCTAAAGCAATGCAAATAACATAACTAATTTCTTCCATATATACAGCATTATCAAATAGATCAGACTGTTTTATTTGAAAATCTTGGTTCTTTTTAAGTTCCTGTATTTGAGATGCTATAAATAATATTTCACCTAAAACTAGCCTTATCCTACGAGTTGATTCACTTCGTTCAAATTCCAATGCAAGCCCACTTTGTAATGATTGTGTTAAAGTACTATCTCCTTGTGTACTGCCTACTTTTTGTCTGAAAGCAGTTAAACCAAAAACATTAAATATTAGTTCAAAAATATAAAATTATAAGTGTACATTTCCCAATTTATTCATAATATTATATATTTTCACACAACTACTATATTTAGTTTAACTATAAATAAAATTTTTATTTTAAACTAATGGTTTTCATTCACTAGTCAAAATACATATTAAATGTTATTTTAATATTGTACATAACATTGTGTATACAGTGTAAGGCAAATAAAACAAGTCATTTAAATAAATGATTTATTTCAAATACTAGAAAAAAAAAAATATGAAATATTAAATTCATGATTTAAAGTAGCATATAATTTTTTAGTATCAGTGTTTTCTATAAATGACAGCATTGTAGTCATATGAAGGTTAATCTTTTTTCTTTAATGAAATAATACAGATTTTTATTTATATTTTACTAAGTATTTTAAAATGAACATAATGTAAATTATATGTTAATGTAAATTCAAGGTCTCTAAAGATCAGCTACAATAGAAACTTAATTATTTTGTTATAACTTTTGAAAACTTTTAATATTTATAATTTATCGTTCAATAGTTTTATGCAATCAATAGAAATATTCAAATGTTGTCTATAAAAATTAATACATGTTTAATTAATAAAATTCTTTTCTATAGATAACACTGTCTAGCCTCCTCGTAGATTCTTTTGTATGAAATATAGTTTTCAATTTTTTTCTATAAACTTTGTCTTCTCATTTTTCCCACAATTAAAAAATATAAAGGAGCTAAATCTGCAGAACTTACTGCCTAATTATTATTTTCTAATCTACTAATCCAACAATTTTTAAATTTCCTATTCAAGATGTTTGTGATATTATGGACAGGATGAGCAGAACATTCATTTTGCTAATACCATGTATAATAATAATATTTATTATATATGTTAATCAATATTATATGAATCTTTGAATATTGTCAAGAGATTATTAACTTTTGATTGCAATTGATCTTCAGAAACACAGAATAACATGTATAATATAACATTTTGTTAATTTTAATATACTTTAATAGAATATAAATAATAATCTGTATCATTAAAGCAAAAACTTATTGACTATTATATGGCCTAACACCTCTAATCACAAAAAACATTAATATTATAAAATTATGTGCCACTTTAAACAATGAATTTAATATCAAATAATTTTTTTTTTAATATTTGAAATAAAGTAGTTATTTAATGACCTGATTTAATTGACTTACCTTGTACTGAAGATGCAAAAATAGTCAAGTTTTCCAAGATTTTATGTTAAATTTAATATTTTTTGCATCTTTAATAAGCTATAACGTTTTCATTTATGAACTAATTTGCATGAAATTTTGAGAGTATACTAATTTCTACCTACTCTATCAAACGTATATTTTGATAATTTAATTTATCCACATATAAAAATGTTTAAAAATGCATGTTTTCTTTAAATGTTAATAATTTATTAAAATTGCAGTATTTTACAAATTCCAAAAACATGTCAACTTGTAAATAGTCTGGCCTAAAATCACTTTTTTTATGTATTAATTTTAACAATTGTTTAAAAATTTATATAACTTTTAAGAGTGTATGGACACTTTTTTGACTCACTGTATGTAAGTATCGCAAATTTCTATCTTTTCGTTCGTGTAAATCAACTTTGAGTTTTTGTAATTTGTGAATTACATAAGAAATAAATTGAGAAAGTGTACAGTCTCTGGCCATACTATTAGATGCACAATGATTCTTATGCCCAAAAATGAATTATTATTACTTTATGATATTAAATCAAACAAATATGAAGAAAATTTGGCTCTATAAGTGTCTCATTTATTAATAGTCATATATAAAGTTAAATCGTATCAGTTTAAAAGTAAAACATGAAAATTTAAAAATAATTTAAAAAAAATTTAGTGCGTCTAATAATATGGCTAGGGACTGTGTGTGTGTGTCTGCCTATGTATGTATATACACAAGGTGTCCAGAAATTGACACACTTCCTCTGAAGGATAGTTTTCTGAGGATAAACAGAGTTGATAAGTCATATCATTTTTTAATCAAAAAATTACAAAGATAGACATATAGCTAAAGTGAGAAAGAAAAATACTATCTCACTTCAACCAATTCAGTATCTCTGTCTAACTAATAGTACCTTTATTATTAAATATTTCAAAAACTAAGCTCTAGATTAAAAAATTATATAGGACTTTTGACTCTGTTTAGCCTCAGAAAACTACCCCTTAGAGGAAATGCGCCAATTTCTAGACACCCTGTATATATAGGGGGTTTCAATGAGTTACAGCCAAATTTTAAGGGTTTATAAAGGAGGTGATTCCAAGATAATTTTTCATTTACCACATTTTGATCTGAAGCTTAGTTTTTGATGATATATTTAATGATAAAGGTACTATTAGTTAGATGGTAACAGATAGATAGTTCAAGTGAGACAGAGTGGTGTTATTTCATTCCAACTAATTGACTGTCTTTGTCTAATTAATAGTACCTTTATTATAAAATATCTAAAAAAAACTAAACTTCAATTCAAAATGTGGTAAATGAAAAATCATTTCAGAATCATCCCCTTTACGATTTAAAATTTAGCTGTACTTTACTGAAACACCCTGTATATAAACATATATATATCATTTTATAAAAAAAATTGAGATGATTCTAACCTCAACTGCTGCTCCTTGCGTACATCAGTTTCAAGAGCATGAAAGTCAATGGAAAGTAAGGCAATTATTGAATTAACCGATTCGATTCCTGAAAGAATGGTCAAAACTTCTTTTCTTCCTTCTACACATTCTTTTGTTATATCTAATGGCGAAATAAGGCTCATTCTAACCAAACATGGTAAAATTGGTCTAATTTCTTTCTGCAGACATTCCGACAATTGCTTTATATTTACATTTTGCATTGCAGTAAACACCCTTGGAGATACAGAAGTATTCGTTTGCAGCATGTTAGTTTTAAGTAATAAAAATGTTTATTTTTTTTAATTCCTTTTTCAAAGTTTGTCTTTAACTATATAAGAATATAAATGATATTAGTAATAAAAATAATAATAAATAGTTAAATGTCTGTATAAAAATTTCAGTCAACAAAATACTTAATAGTTGATAGTACTTTAATTATAAATTATAGGTGCTTTCAATCTAAAATTTAATAAAAATTCAACAGTTATAAGTAACTACAATCCGACCTTAGACTATAGAAACGTATAGATCTCAGGGGCTATCATAGATATAAAAATAAGGAGATGAAGCATAAAGTCCCACTTTAGGCGAGGGGAGTGAAGCATACTAACGGGAGCGGGGTAGGATTTGGTGCCGCATTGATGATTGGCTGCTAATAAATTGTGTACAATACACTCTACACTAAATGTATAAAAGCTATATTCGAGTATAGTCGTATATTTGTGGTGTACACAGACCGGCACGGATGGTGTCCCTACCCGACATAGAGTATAGCATTTACTAGGCTGGACAAATTTGCCCTCTCACTCGTACGTGACGTCAAATGCTTGATGGTGGGGTGGTAGGAGAAGCGCGATGCTGGTCTAAATATATGAAGTATAGACCAGTATATGGCAATACACTATACCATGCTATCTCTCTCAAATGCACGGCCGAGGGTTTCCTTTTCTTTTTCTTTAGCTATAGGTTGTCTGGCGGGGGCAAAGGAGAACGTGGTGGGAGGTGTTTCGATTCCTCATCCTCGTCTTACGCACGCTAAATGATAAGGATAGCTTTATATGGGACGATAATTCTGCGGACAACGATGGTGTCCCTATCGGCGTCCTTGTTTGGCAGCCGCTGCAGCATGCCTGTAAAATCATTAAACTATCCTTTTTCGACTAAGGAGCGGGCTACGGCAGACCGCCATTGACAGCTCGGCGTGAAACGTCAAACGTCCCACGTGCAAATATGATAAGCACTAAATTTTGCATTATTTCTTCTTCTTGTTCTTCTTCTTATTATTATTATACAGGAACAGCTATTTTTATATAAAAAAAGTATTTATCCTAAAGATCATCAATAAGTATGCACAAAATAATTATATATTATTTTCCATACAAAATATGAGAAATAATGCAAAATTTAGTGCAAAATCTAATGCAAAATTAGATGCCTATAGTTCATGTATTTAGACCAGCATCGCCCTTCTCCTACCACCCCACCAACAAGCATTTGACGTCACGTATGAGTGAGAGGGCAAATTTGTCCAGCCTGGTAAATGCTATACTCTACGTCGGGTAGGGACACCATCCGTGCCGGTTAGTGTACACTGACCGGCAATGATGCAGTACAAACCATAGTCTATGGCTGACTTCGAGTATAGCTGAAAAAGAAGAAGGCATATCTTCCTTCTCACTCGCACATGACGTCATATATCCCAAATCGGGGTAAAGGCGGAGAAGTTTCAGGGGAATAGAGAGTGGCGGAGAGTATCGCGAGAACATAGGCGATACCTCCCCTTATCAGACTATCTCTCTTAGATCAGCGCTAATATCTCTTTGCTTTTTTCCTCCAATACCCCTCGATTGAAAGACGGGGCTAAAGGGGAAAATTGGTGGGAGGTGTTTTGGATTCTATCCTTGTTTTTTGCTATTAAAAAGACAAGGATGCTTTTGAGGGGAAATTCTGATTTTCGGACAAAATTGGCGTCACTATCGTTGTCCTTGTCTGACAACTGCTCAGGCATACTTTCATCTCTATCCTTTCTGGCTAGAGGGGAATGCGGAGAAGTATTGCGGGAACATAGGCAATATCTCGATTCTATTTCTTATCGACTTATACTCTTAGATTACTGTTGATTTTATAAATTATTTATTATTATATTAAGAAAAATTATAATTAAAATGAATTAATGTAATAAATGATAATAATTTTTATTTTTAAAAATTGTAATAAATTATAATTTAATATATATTTAAGTGTCATATTTAATTATCCAATTTATTGACTATTATTTAATTCTTAATTTCTATATATATTTATTTAATTTAGTTTTTGTACATAATGGAACAATAATATTTAGTAAATAAGTTAATTAATTACAGAAGTAGTTCTGATCACTTATAATCCAATTTTTAAATTTTCTCTTATTCCGAAGCGGCTCTTTTCGTTAATTTACGCCTATCTTCGTTAATGTTCGACTCTCTTCGTTAGTTTTCGGATATGCTCGGTTGCGTTACAAGTAAACAGAACTACTTTTATAATTAATTCAATCATTTATTAAATATTATTGTTCCATTATATACAAAAACTAAATTAAATAAATATATAAAGAAATAAAGAATTAAATCATAGACAATAAATTGGATGATCTAATAATATTTAATGGAATTAAATATTACATTTAAATATACATTAAATTTATTATAATTTATTACAATTTTAAAAAATACAAATTATTAACATTTATTACATTAATTCATTTTAGTTATAATTTTTCTTAATTATAATAATAAATAATTTATAAAATCAACAGTAATCTAAGAGTATAAGTCGATAAGAAATAGAATCGAGATATTGCCTATGTTCCCGCAATACTTCTCCGCATTCCCCTCTAGCCAGAAAGGATAGAGATGAAAGTATGCCTGAGCGGTTGTCAGACAAGGACAACGATAGTGACGCCAATTTTGTCCGAAAATCAGAATTTCCCCTCAAAAGCATCCTTGTCTTTTTAATAGCAAAAAACAAGGATAGAATCCAAAACACCTCCCACCAATTTTCCCCTTTAGCCCCGTCTTTCAATCGAGGGGTATTGGAGGAAAAAAGCAAAGAGATATTAGCGCTGATCTAAGAGAGATAGTCTGATAAGGGGAGGTATTGCCTATGTTCTCGCGATACTCTCCGCCACTCTCTATTCCCCTGAAACTTCTCCGCCTTTACCCCGATTTGGGATATATGACGTCATGTGCGAGTGAGAAGGAAGATATGCCTTCTTCTTTTTCAGCTATACTCGAAGTCAGCCATAGATTATGGTTTGTACACTGACCGGCAATGAATGAGTCCCTGTTAGGCATCGAGTATAGCATAAAGCAGGCTGGACAAATTTTCGCTCTCTCTTGCACGTGACGTCAAAATGCTTGTTGGCAGGGTGGTAGGAGAAGCGCCATGTCAATGTGTGTGTATAAAGTATAGGCCAGTGTATGGCAATACATTATATTATGCCTATAGGTTGACTGGCGGGGGCAAAGGAAAATGTGGTGGGAGGTGTTTCGATTCCACATCCTCGTCTTACGCACGCTAAATAACAAGGATAGCTTTATATGGGACGAAATCTCTGCGGACAAAAGTCGAGTCCCTATCGGCGTCCTTGTTTGGCAGCCGCTTTAGCATACTCTCTAACTTATTAAACTTACCTTTTCTATCTAAGGAGCGCGCGCAACGCTAGGCCGCTCTTTGACACTTCCAACTTATGTGTTGTCGCACTCTCACCTGTCTTTTCTACTTAATGTTATAGGAATGATTTTTTTGCAGGGAAAATAAATTATTAATATTATAATTTTATAATTTATATTTATTCAAATATTTTTAAAGGCAGAAGCAGTTCCTTGTATAATAAATATAGGGTTCTTAAAAGAACCGATTTCTTTACATACTTTCTTTTACACCTTTTTCTTCTCCTTAAATCCCAAATGTTCTTCATTATTAATAAAAATAAATTTTTACAGGGTCGGTTCTTTTCAGAACCACACAACTTAATTAAAAAGAAAGTATGTAAAGAAATCGGTTTTTTTAAGAACCCTATATTTATTATACAAGGAACTGCTTCTGCCTCTAAAAATATTTGAATAAATATAAATTATAAAATTATAATAGTAATAATTTATTTTCCCTGCAAAAAAATCATTCCTATAACATTAAGTAGAAAAGACAGGTGAGAGTGCGACTCATAAGTTGGAAGTGTCAAAGAGCGGCCTAGCGTTGCGCGCGCTCCTTAGATAGAAAAGGTAAGTTTAATAAGTTAGAGAGTATGCTAAAGCGGCTGCCAAACAAGGACGCCAATAGGGACTCGAGTTTTGTCCGCAGATTTTTCGTCCCATATAAAGCTATCCTTATCATTTAGCGTGCGTAAGACGAGGATGTGGAATCGAAACACCTCCACCACATTTTCCTTTGCCCCCGCCAGTCAACTTATAGGCATAATATAATGTATTGCCATTCACTGGCCTATACTTTATACACACACATTGACATCGCGCTTGCCACCACCCTGCCAACAAGCATTTTGACGTGACGTGCAAGAGAGAGCGAAAATTTGTCCAGCCTGGTTTATGCTATACTCTATGTCGGGTAGGGAAACCATCCATGCCAGTAGTGTATGCTCTATCACACTTAACATGACGTATAAATGTCAATAATTCTATATATCACATCTTATTTTATATATTGTAAAGAAATATATAAAGTCTATTTACAATACCTTAAGAGATTTTCCCTAACAACACACATAGCTGAAAGTCAACTGCAAGTTGATATTTTATCACTTTAGTTACATTTTGTTAACTTATAGTCAACTTTTAATCATGTATGCTGTTAGGGTTATCAACAATGTTCTTCATTTTCATAATATCCACTTAGCACTTAAATTAACACTAAATATTTTGATTCTGCTTTTCTAGTAATATATTTATAATATATTTTTTTAAATATATGATCTATGAAATATTTTGAATTTATATTTATTTTTACTAATTTTGTATGATAACTTTTCTTTAATAAAATAAGAAAATATAACATTTAATTTCATTTAAATTTTAATACTAGCTACAACTTTGGATAATCTTACTCATGTTTTCTGCTGCGTAATATTAAATTAAGTGGTATTCAGTTAAGTTAACGGAACCCTCTCATATTTTAGTAGAATTTGATATGAACATAATATGTGATATTCTTACGCTGCATTGTAACATGTACTTTTAAATTATTCTTATAAGTATTCGTTTTTCAATAAAAAAAAGTTTAATAAAAAATAAAATACTTTTTATAATTATGCATTATTTTCTTTAATATTTCAATGATTCATTTTCGTTTTATAAGTTCAACTTTCTGAATTGTTAAATTAATGGAACTATTTCAGTGTGAGGGGCGTTATCTAGCGGCCATGATGGATGTCAGTAGCAAAAAGTGATCGCATTCATTCCTTCATCAGACGGTATTGCTTGATATTCGTGTAAAATTTGGTTAAATATCAAGAACAAACCTCTAATATTAAAAGTAATTGAGTTTATTATTAAACTAATATCAAGAAATAGTTTAAAGGAGCGTAAATTTCGGATATTTTCAAAAACATTGGAAAGATGACGCAGCTATTGCCCATAAGGTTCCAAGAACATCTTCAAGTAAGCAATCTTTCTCTTTACAATACTTATAAATGAAAAATAACTAATTATTTAGTATATAATGAAATTCGTGAATTTTACGTATATATATATATATGTATTTTATATTATATTTTATTTTATTTTATTATATTATTTTATATTTTAATATTTTTATTTAATATTATATAATATATATATATATATAAATATAATAGTTCATATTGATAACAAATTGTAGATTACAGGATTTGTTATGTATTTTATAATAAATATTATTTTTTAATATTTTGAAAGAGAGACTCAGACATTTGCTATTAATTAATTTTTTTAATCTTATTTATAACATATAAGCAATAGCAAGTAAATAGTTAAGGCTGAAAGATATTTTTATTAAGAATTTGTGTGAAACTATTGTATTTTTTAAGTTATATATAAATATAATCAATAAATATATATATATATTTATTGTATATAAATCATTTTTTTTTAAGAATAAAATACATAATAAAGAAAATAATATACCTAATTAATAAATAAGTTTGAACTGTTTAATTTGAAAAGTTAATCTAGAAGTTATAAAAAGGGCTTGTCCTTTTTATGTTCTCAAACCATTGTTCACTAATAAAAACTCATGGTGCATTAAACTTAACTCATATCTCAATTTTTTTTCAAACATTTACCTCTTTCTTAAAATAGATAGTACACATAAATAAATTTTTATCTATACTTGGCTTGTGAAATATTTTATAATAATGGTTTTATGAATATGTGATTGTTAATAGTAATTATTATTATTAAAAATTTGGTTAATATATGAAATGAACCATTGTTTTGGAAAATGGTATTAGTCAATATTTAAAGAAAATGAGTATTTTAGTGCGACAAAGCTATTTCTTAATAAAATACTTACTAAGTAATTTTTACTTTCAAAAATAACAGCTTAAATATTTAAATTATGAGGTGATGAAATTAGAACACATTAGCTATACAGGGTTTTTCAGTAAGGCGTGGCTAAAGTTTAATGGGTCATAGAGAGTTGTGATTCAAAGGTTATTTTTCATTTACCATTTTTTGATGTTTAACAATAAAGATACTATGAGCTAGACAGAGACGCTCAGCTAGTTGAAGTACGATAATATCATTCTCTTTTATTTTAGCTAACTCACTGTCTCTGTATAAGTAATACCATTTTTATCATTGAATATCTTAAAAATTAAGTTTCAAGTCAAACAGTATTAAATGAAATATGGTCTTAGAGTTACCTCCTCTACAACCTTTTAAAGTTTGGCCATACCTTACCAAAGTACTCTGAATAATTAAATAAGCAAAGAATTTATTAATTTCATTTTAATCTTGCCTTTTTTAAATACTATTTTTAAATATTTTTAATAAATCATAGTAAAATTTTTAGGAGTGGCAGATGATATAATTCTAAAATAATTTTTCTTTTGCTTAATATTTCTAACATGATATTTATTTGCATGAATATGGTTTTTAAGATATTTATTGATACAGGCACTTTAAGTTAAATAGAGACAGTCAGATAGTTGAAGGAAGTCACATCAAGCAATACAAGGTGTGACAAAGATTGCTTTCAAAACATTAAAGAATTATATAGGGGGTGATAATAAGATGATATTTGAATTATCACTTTTTGGTTTGAAACTTAGATCCCAAGATATTCAATGACAAATATACTATTATTAGGTTGGTGTATAATTGTCTGGTATTTCTTTAATGTGCTATATTTTAATAAAAATTTATAATATGTTATAAATTTATGGATGAAAATATTCTTCTACTTTTAGCTTATAAAAATGCGTGCTGATAATCATACTCATATTCGTCATATTATGCTGTACCACTTAGAAAGGATGGAAAACAGTGCAGTAATTTTACGATATCAACAAACTTTTCATTAATTCATGCATCAAGATTGATACAGGGAATGGTTTGCCTGTTTCAAATCTGGCAACACTAGCTTGGAAAATAAGGTATGACCAGGCATTTTTAACAGCCGTGGAAAAAACTTTCAACTTTTGCTGATTGAGCCCTCTCCAAAAAATTTGTTGATATCGTGAAATGAATGTGCTGCTTTCCATCCTTTCTCAAAGTGGTACAGCATAATATGACAAATACAAGGTGTCCGGAAAAAAGGAGACATTTTTTAAGGGGTGATTTCTGACTTAATTCTAAAAATTATTTACTCTTGGCATTTTTTGATTTAAAGCTTTATCTTTAAGATATTCAACGATAAAGATGCCATTAGTTAGACAGAGACTCTCCGATAGTTAAAGCGAGACAGAGTGGCGCCATCTCGCTTCAACTATCGGAGTGTCTCTGTCGAACTAGTGGTATCTTTATCGTTGAATATCTCGAAAATGAAGTTTCAAATCAAAAAATGCCAACAGGAAAAAGTTCTCAAAATAACCTCAGAAATCACCCCTCAAAAAATGTCTCCTTTATTTTCGGACACCCTGTATAAGTATGATTATCAACACTAATTTTTAGAAGATAAAAGTAGAAGAGTATTTTCATTTATAAGTTTATAAAATAGTGTGAATTTTTATTAAAATTTAGCACATCAAAAAAACACTGAATAATTATGCACCAACCTAATAGTTGGACAGTAACAATCAATTGGTTGAAGTAAAACAGAGTGACGTTATCTTACCTTCAACTAGTTGACTAATTGTGCCTAACTAATAATATTTTTATTGTTGTGGATCCTTAAAACTAAGCTTTAGATCAAAAAATCGTAAATGAGAAGTCGCTCTAGAATCCTCTCATCTACAATAAAAATCATTTTATAATTATCTTATCTATTACCTCCTAAAATTTTTCCTGGAGTCTTTATTATACCTTGTTTAATTTTTAAATTATTTAAGTTTTAGGAGTTATTGCATGCTATAGATTTTTAAAAATATATTTTTAACTAATTTTTTGAATTCAGAATTCTATACAATCAAATACTGTGAATCAAATTAGTATAAATAGGATTTTTCTTAGGACCTCTCATTTCGTATTCATACACACAAGCTAATTATTATATTAAAATAAAATAATTGATACTTTTATACATGATAATATTTTATATATTTTAGTATTTTAGTGTTTTAAAGAGAATTTGTAGATGTCTGACAAGATATCTACAATAAAGCATAAAGAAGGCACAAATTAAATAATCACAAGTTAATTTATTGAAATTATATAAATACTAAATATTTGTAGATTAAAATATAATGTATGTTTAACAATTCAGGGATGGTAACAAAATTAAATTTTATTTTGTTTGTATCTTTTATAATATACAATTATAAAGGGGTGATTGTAAGAATATTTTTCTTTTACTATTTTTTGATTTGAAACTTAGTATTTGAAATATTTAAAGATAAAGGTACTATTAGTTGGACAAAGACAATTCATTAGTTGAAATTAGACAGAGTGAGATTTCATTTCAACTTGCTGACTGCCTCTATGTAGCTAATAGTGTCTTTAATGTGAAATATCTTAAAACTAAGTTTCTAATCAAAAAATGGTAAATGAAGAATCATCCTAAAATCACTTCTTCTATAACCACTTAAAGTTTGGTTGCACTTCAATGAAATACTTTGTACAATAATGCCCGGTTATAGGTCTTGCATTTTACTCCGGTTATAAGTCTCAGAGTTATCCCCACGACTTTTTTTGTCGACTATCGAGCAGCGTATGCTGAACCGAGACATGAAAAAAATTAAGGAGAAGGGAGGAGCATTTAGATAGCTACTAATTAGTACAAATTAAACATTTTACAATTTTAATTAAGTAGAATTATAATTATTATTAATGTATTCCTTATATTCTTACGATGAAAATGAGCCTAAACACTGTAAAATTGGGATAATTTTTTATTTTTCATAAAGTAGTATCCGGTTATAGGTTTTACATTTTCTTCCGATTATGAATAATAAGAAATTACCTGAATTTTACCGTGTTTAGATTCATTTTCATCGTAAGAATATAAGGAATGCATTAATAATAATTATAAAATTATTTAATTAAAATTGTAAAATTTTTAATTTTTACTAATTAATAACTTGTCTTTTTTTCACTTCTCGGTTCAGCGTACGCTGCTCGAATTTAGTAAAAAAAAACATTCCTTACTCTGCTATGTGTTTCCGCAGACCCAAAATTGAGACCCATAACCGGACACTACTGTATATATGTTATTTCTTGGGTATATAATTCAAATATTAGTCTTACATTACTTTTATATCTAATCTTATCTATTATCTGGATATAAAATAATTGAGTGTTAAAAATAAATTATATCTATAATTTGATACAGGGTTTCCGGAAATAAAGGAAACAGTGTTTGAGGACTTGCTCCTGAGGCTATTCTAAGAACTTTTTCCTCTTAGCATTTTTCGATTTGAAGCTTCATTTTCGAGATATTCAACGATAAGGATACCACTAGTTAGACAGAGATACTCTATAGAGATAGTTGAACTGCGATGGCACGACTCTGTTTCGCTGTAACTATCGGACAGTCTCTAACTAATGGCATGTTTATTATTGAATATCTTAAAAATAAAATTTTAAATAAAAAAATGCCAAGAGAAAAAAGTTCTTAGAATTATGTCAGAAATCACCCCTTTAAAAATGTCTCTTTTTCCGGATACCCGGTATACTAATTTCACTTATAATGTGATAATTTTTTTAGTTTTAAAAAAATTTCATACAAAGATTTATTAAATAATTTTTTATAATCTTTATTAAAAATTAATAAGTTTTGTATTTATTGTTTTATTATAGCTTACAGCTGTTGGAATCAATGCAAGCAATGTTAGTTTTAATACTTTAACTATGGAATCTGATAAATTTATTTGTGTTCGGGAAAAAGCAGGGGATACTGCTCAAGTGGTTATTATTGATATGAATGATTCTGCTAATCCGATTAGAAGACCTATTTCAGCCGACTCTGCAATAATGAATCCTGCTAGTAAAGTTATCGCCCTTAAAGGTGAGAATGTATTATGTACATAAATCTTTCTTTTTATGTGAAATTAATTTTATAATTGTGATGTTCAAAAAATAATGATTTCATTTCAATTTTAATTTCATTTATATAAATATTTTTATTATAAATTTTAAATAATAACTTTTATTTTTAATAATAATGTTTATTTAATTATTTTTCTCAAATTAAACATTACAATTTAATCATTTTGTTAAAGGATATTTGATGCTTAGTTCTTATATAATTATTATTTATAAAACTACATTAAAAAATAAATTTAGAAATGTATACAGAGTACATAAATAGTTTTTTTGAGAATCTATAGTATAAATATTTAAATAAATGTTCATTTTTTAATTGTTAATTCATTTCAATTTTCATTATGTTTTAAATTATACTTGAAATAGTACATATTTTAATTTGATTAAGTTCTATATTTGCATTGATAATTATATTTATTTATTTTAAGTTTTATCAAAATTTTTATTTCAAGCATTTTTTTAATTATATTTTTTTATAAAAAGGGACTCAAAATGTACAAAGTGTATTTAGTAACAAAATATAGTTTTATAATTATTTTATTTTGATATTAAACAAAGTCAAATAGTTCTTTAAGATATTTAGTGATAAAAGTACTATTAGATAGAGAGATATAGTCAGCTAGTTGAAGTAGGATACAAGTTATCTCATGCTGCTGCTTTTACTTAGTTTAAAATGGAATGTAATACAAGGCCAAGCAATTTATTTTGCTTTGTTGTTAAAACAGTTCTTTTAATAATGAATATTTTGATATGACAATGAACATTCATTGCCTAGAATCATCTTTATCATTAAATATTTTGCTAACTAAGTTGTAGATTTATTAAGTAATAAAAGATTTTTTGGCCTATTTTAATATTATGAACAATCCATTCAAAAATAGTGTGAGTTTCTAGATATCTTATATAATATAAATTTATAATTATAAAAAATTTGTTATTTAATTAAAACTTATTCCTATAAAAATTTAAATGGAAAAATTCTTATACTGTTTTTTTATAAAATAATTTTGTTCCTCTTCTCTGTACTATGTTTTCTACTTAAAATAAGATTGTTATTATTTTTTGAACATTATTCTGCTTAATCATTCTGTTAAGTAGATATTCATAATTATTATTCAATCATACATGCATTTACATAATATTTGCTATGCAGAGAGTTTACAAAATGATCTTACTTTCTAAAAGGAGGTGATTCCTGACTCTATTCTAGGAACTTTGTTCATTTGGCAATTTTTGATTTGAAGCTTCATTTTCAAGATATTCAGCGATAAGGATAATATTAGTTAGATATAAATATTCTGATAGTTGAAGTGAAACAGGATGACTACCTGATTTCAATTATCGGAGTGTATTTGTCTAACTTATTATATTCTTATTATTGAAAGCCTTGAAAATGAAGCTTCGAATAAAAAATTGTCAAGAGTAAAAAATGTTTAAAATAGCATGAGGAATCATTCCTTTTAAGAAAATGCGATCGTTTTGTAACATCCTGTATATTAATAATTATTTTATTGCTTGCAAAATGAAGTTTTCAGTAAAAATACTGATTTTTGTATAATAATTGTAAAAAATTGTAGTATAAATCTGTGCTCTTATATTTCAAAGTAAATAAATATGAATACTGTATGCAATAACTAAAATTATAAATTGAGTATTACATAAATTAGAGAAAGATTTTTACTGAAAAACAGAAACTCTAATATTTAATGAATTAAGATTAAATAGATAGATTTTCAATTCTTAAGCGTGTAAAGTTTTATTTTTACTTCTTTTTAATTTTTGTATTTCATTTTTATTTAATTATTTATTTTGATTTTCTTTTTCATTAAATATTTTTACTCTAGTTTTAACGCATTTTTCATATTTTTATACATTTAAGAATAAATGACATTCATATAATAATAATGCAGATATTGTGAATGTTAACAAGATGTATTTATTTATTTAAATAAAGCTCAAAAAACTTTACAAATTTTCAACATTGAAATGAAGTCAAAAATGAAAGCACATACAATGACAGAGGATGTGGTATTTTGGAAATGGATTTCTTTAAATACTTTGGCATTAGTAACTGATAGTGCTGTTTACCATTGGTCTATGGAGGGTGATTCCACTCCTAATAAAATGTTTGAACGACATTCATCCCTTAATGGCTGTCAGATCATTAATTATAGAACTGATCCAAAACAAACATGGTTATTATTAATTGGAATATCTGCACAACATAACAGAGTTGTTGGAGCAATGCAACTTTATTCTGTCGAACGTAAATGTTCTCAACCTATTGAAGGACACGCTGCTGCTTTTGCTCAATTTAAAATGGAAGGAAATGCAGAACCAAGCAATTTATTTTGTTTTGCTGTTAGAACAGTTCAGGGCGCAAAATTACATATTATAGAAGTTGGACAACCTCCTGTTGGTAATCATCCATTCCCTAAAAAAGCTGTTGATGTATTTTTTCCACCAGAGGCTGGAAATGATTTTCCTGTTGCAATGCAAGTTAGTTCTAAATATGATGTTATATATCTTATAACAA
Source organism: Sclerodermus sp. 'alternatusi' (assembly GCA_037305995.1). Classification (NCBI taxonomy): domain Eukaryota; kingdom Metazoa; phylum Arthropoda; class Insecta; order Hymenoptera; family Bethylidae; genus Sclerodermus; species Sclerodermus sp. 'alternatusi'. Next base: position 7,729,066 of record CM074547.1, on the reverse strand, counting down.
AATATGGATATATACACATGTATGATATTGAATCTGCAACTTGTATATTCATGAATCGTATATCTGGAGAAACCATTTTTGTCACTGCTCCACATGAAGCATCTGGAGGAATAATAGGTGTTAATCGAAAAGGTCAAGTTTTATCAGTTTCTGTAGATGAAGAAAATATAATACCATATATCAATGGAGTGCTACAGAATTCTGAATTAGCATTAAGGATGGCGGTTCGAAATAATTTGTCAGGTGCTGAAGACCTTTTTGTTAGGAAATTTAATATGCTTTTTCAAAATGGTCAATATGCAGAAGCTGCAAAAGTTGCAGCAAATGCTCCTAAAGGCATTTTAAGAACACCAGCAACTATTCAACGATTTCAACAAGTATTACATTTTCTATAAGATTTCTAAGATTAATAATTTTTTGTACTAATGTTAGTTATAAATTCTAATATAATTTTATTTTTTTTATAGGTTCCTACTACTCAAGGACAAACATCACCTCTTCTTCAATATTTTGGAATTCTTTTAGATCAGGGTCAATTAAATAAATATGAATCTTTAGAATTATGTCGTCCTGTGTTGGTGCAAGGACGAAAACAGCTTCTTGAAAAATGGTTGAAAGAAGATAAACTGGAATGTAGTGAGGAGCTTGGAGATTTAGTAAAACAAGCAGATCCCACTCTTGCGCTTAGCGTTTATTTACGAGCTAACGTCCCTAATAAAGTTATTCAGTGCTTTGCTGAAACTGGACAATTTCAAAAAATTGTTCTTTATGCTAAAAAAGTTTCTTATACACCTGATTACATATTTTTGTTAAGAAACGTTATGAGAATTAATCCTGATCAAGGTGTAGCATTTGCACAAATGTTGGTACAAGATGATGAACCATTAGCAGATATTAACCAAGTATGTTTATATTATATATATAATATATATTTATATACAAGGTGTTAACAGTGAGGTATGGTAACATTTTAAAGGTTTATAGAGGGAGTGATTCTAATTAGTTTTGAAAATATTCAATGATAATGATGCCACTAGTTAGATAAAGATAGTCTATTGGTTGAGGATAATCACATTTAAATATATTTAAAATTAAGTTTCAGATTGAATAATATTTAGTAAAATATCATTTTAAAATCACGCTTCTTATCTATAACTTAAAGTTCAGATTCTTAAAGTTAAAGGAAGTGATTCTAAGACTTTTTTATTTACATTTTTTTTTATCTGAGGCTTAATTCTCAAGATATTCAGTTATAAAGGTATCATTAGTTAGATAGAGACAGTCAAGTAGTTAAAGTAAGACCGACATTTTATCCAACTAATAGTAGCTTCATTATTCAATATCTTAAAAATTCAAATTCAAATCGGAAAGTGGTAAATGAAAAATTATCTTAAAATTATCTCCTCTAAAACCTTTTAAATTTATGGAATATATATCATTATTACACCTTATATATTTAGTTTTACAACTAGTTCAAGTGTTTATTAAAATACATTGTATTAATCTTCAATTTTATTTCTACAGATTGTTGATATTCTTATGGAGCAGAATATGGTTCAACAATGCACTGCATTTTTATTGGACGCTTTGAAAAATAATCGACCTAGTGAAGGGCCACTGCAAACACGTTTATTGGAAATGAATTTAATGTCTGCACCCCAAGTAGCTGATGCTATATTAGGCAATCAAATGTTTACTCATTATGATCGTGCTCATGTTGCTCAGCTGTGTGAAAAAGCTGGCTTATTACAACGAGCTTTAGAGCACTATACAGATTTATATGATATTAAAAGAGCTGTAGTTCATACACATTTGCTTTCTCCAGATTGGCTAGTAGGATTTTTTGGAACTTTATCTGTAGAGGATTCTTTAGAATGTTTAAAAGCAATGTTAACAGCGAATATTCGTCAAAATCTACAAATTTGTATTCAGATTGCAACAAAATACCATGAGCAATTAACAACTAAGGCGCTTATAGGTATGTAAAAATAAAATATTAAAATATGTTAAGGGGTTGAAAATATTATTGAAATTTATAAATTCTTTTTTTCTTTTTTTATATATTAACCGCATATTGATAAGGTATATTGAATTATAATTTGACTTATTTGTAGTAATTTTAAGTTTGTATCAGGTTTTTTAGCTTTTATTACGATATTCTTCATCAAAAGTATTAATTAATATTTCTGGGATTAATCATTTCAATATAGATTTTTTTTTATTCTTATTTATTAATACACTTTTTAATTAGTGTAAAAATTTCTATATTTACTGCAATATTGTTTTATTTTAAGTAAAAGCACTTTGTGTAATTAAATTACAGTTGATGCATAAGTGCAATACTTCAATGTTTTACTATTAAATACAAGAAGTTTAAGGGAAGTATGGACAAATGTTAAGAGGTTCTGTAGGGAGTAATTCTGGTATTCAAAAATGATTTTTATTTTACTTTTTTTTTCAATCTAAAACATTTTAAAGATACTCAATGATAAAGGTATCATTAGTTAGACAGAGACTCACTTAAGATTTCTCATTTCAGTCAAACCGAGTGTTTCTGAGTGTCTGTTTAACCAATAGCATATTTATCATTGCATATCTTGGAAACTAAGCTTTAACCCTTAAATTGTATCTAATAAAGGCTGGCTTTCTTTATTTTCTGAGCTTTTATCAAGCTCAGTGCATAACAAAGATTAACTATTTTTTGATAAAGTTATTTATATTGACACGTCAAATGATTACAGAAGAAGCGAATGCTACCAATATTTGAATAACAGTTAGAAGAATAATTTGCATGGGGTAATATTTCACTCATGATACCATTTGAAGGTTAAATAAAAAAGTGATAAATGAAAAATTGTCTTAGAATCATTTTATATTTAGAAATTTTATGTATGACTTGTCCATATTTATTATTCACTTTATTATTTTTTATAATCAACTATAATTAGAAAATTTTATTATTTTAAGCATATAATGCTTGTAGTGAATATAGTATTATTTATTAAAAAGGGTTTCAGTGAATAAAATTTATAATGTGATTTTTATAACTTATAGAAAAATTAGATAAAATAGAAATATTCATGTTCCAATCTTTTCATCTCTTTTCTATGTGTACTGGTATATAACTTTTAAAATTTTTCTTTTTTCTTCCACAACTCTTTTTATAGAAATCAAAAGCATAGAAGGTGTAATAATGATAAATTCCATAAATTTAAGGAGTTGTGGAGGGAATAATTCTAAGATAATTTTTCATTTATATATTTACTATATAGGATGTCCGGAAAATGATGGATGCTTTTTTCAGGGTTTTGTTTTGGTATTTTTTTATTTGAAGCTTTATTTTCAAGATATTCAATGATAAAGATGCCATTAGTTAGACACAGATACTTCGATAGTTGAAGCGAGATAAAGTAGCGCCACTTCCTTTAACTTTCGGAGTGTCTTTATTTAACTAATGATCTCTTTATTATTAAATATCTTGAAAATAAAACTTCAAATCAAAAAATGCAAAGAAGAAATTTTTTAGAATTAAGTCAGGAATCACCTCTGAGAAAAGTGTCAATTATTTTCCGGATACTGTGTATAGAAGAATAAACCTACTATTATTCAGACAGAAGTGTACAGCTAGTTGCAGTAAGATGACATTAGTGTATCTCAATTACTTTGCTTTGTTTTGTTTGTTTATTTAAAAGTACATTTATTATAGAATATCTTGAAAATTAAATCTTGGCTCGGAAAGTAGTAAATAAAAGATTGTTGTATAATTATTCTTTCTACATCCCTTTAGATTTATGGAACGTGTTATTGTTACACTCTGAATAATGGTCTATATACAGGGTGTTTCACCTAAGGTGTTACAAGTTAATTTCTACGTATGTACTATGAATAATGAATTGATTTTTTTTTTTAACTTTTTTCATTCACAAAGGCTTATTATGAAATGCTGATAAAGTAATTTTTCTCCTCTTTTAAATATTTATATTTTAATATTTTAAAAAACTTTTTAAGTAAAAGTTACTTAATTTTGTAAGGACTATGCAGGAGTATAATAATTTATATAACATTCCATTAAAAAAATAAAAGTTATCCTCTGTTTTACGTATTTAAAAGAGGAGAAAAATTACTTTATCAGCATTTCATAATAAGCCTTTGTGAATGGAAAAAGTTAAAAAAAAAATCAATTCATTATTCATAGTACATACGTAGAAATTAACTTGTAACACCTTAGGTGAAACACCCTGTATAATAAAAGATTACATTATTTAATATTAAATATCCTATAAAATGAGAATAGTAAAGTTAAATATTCAGGAAATATTTTATTATTGATGCTATTTAAGGAAATTATATGCTTATTTGACTTAATTAAATATATATTTATATATTTATTAACATATTTTTCATAATAACTGGAATAACTTCATAATTATATATTTTCGAAAATAGTCGTAAAGGAATTTTCGATTCAAATCATTCTCATCATCAAGGGGTTCAAATAATGACTGTTATATGAAAAATACTCTGTATACTCCTAATTCATCAATTAAATTTTAAATGTTTATTTTGTAAGGAGAATAATGTATAAACTAAATATATTCTGATTATCATGATACTTTTTGTATAAATAAATGAGTGAATTCTTTTTTTATATTGAACACTTAAGATCTAACTGATTGGTTAGAAGTGTTCTTGTTATACAGGGTGTAACAAAACTACCGCACTTCCTTAAAGGGGGTGATTCCTGACGCTATTCTAAGAACTTTTTCCTCTTACGATTTTTTAATCTAAAGCTTAGTTTTCGAGATATTAAATAATATAAGTACTAATAGTTAGAAAAAGACAGATAGATAGTTGAAGTGAGACAGAGAAATGCTATCTCACTTCAACTATCGGAGTGTCTCCGTCTAACTAATGGCATCTTTACCATTGAATATCTGGAAAACTAAGCTTTAGATTAAAAAATGGCAAGAAGAAAAAGTTCTTAGAATAGCGTCAGGAATTACCCCCTTTAAGGAAGTGCGGTAGTTTTGTTACACCCTGTATATTCAGAGTTTTAAAAGTTGCATAAATGAATACTCTTGAAGTTAAGTTAAATAGAAATTTCTCTTATCATTTTTAGCTCTGAAACTTAAGAAGACAATAAATTTTTTACTTGATTTGATTTCAGTAGTATGTTCTTTTAAAAGACTGCACAAATTTTGAAAAAATATTCTATGTTATATACATTATAATTTTTAAATATAATAATAAATTTTTGTATTGCTCAATATTTTTTATTGGTTTTAGATTTATTTGAAAGCTTTAAGTCATATGAAGGCCTATTTTACTTCTTGGGATCTATTGTCAACTTCAGTCAAGATCAAGAAGTACATTTCAAGTATATTCAAGCAGCTTGTAAAATTGGTCAAATTAAAGAAGTTGAGCGTATATGCCGAGAAAGCAACTGTTATAATCCTGAACGTGTTAAAAATTTTTTAAAGGAAGCAAAGCTATCTGATCAACTTCCTTTAATAATAGTTTGCGATAGATTTGATTTCGTTCATGACCTTGTACTTTATCTTTATCGAAATAATTTACAAAAATATATAGAAATTTATGTTCAAAAAGTAAGTATATATAATCTTTTTTATAAATTGTTAAAAATTTTTAGTAAAAAAACTTTGTTTTTTTGCTTTAGTTTTAATTTTTATATTAATTATAATTAGTATAATGTAATTATAGTAAAATTAATTTTGAAAAGGTATGCTCTACATAGAAGTTAAATAATTATTTTTGTTGTTTTTTAGGTAAATCCTTCACGTCTACCGGTTGTTGTAGGTGGTTTATTAGATGTTGATTGTTCAGAAGATATAATAAAAAATTTAATTCTTGTTGTCCGAGGACAATTTTCTACAGATGAACTTGTGGAAGAAGTCGAAAAACGAAATCGTTTGAAGCTTTTATTACCATGGTTAGAGTCCCGTGTACATGAAGGTTGTGTCGAACCAGCTACACATAATGCTTTGGCTAAAATCTATATTGATAGTAATAATAATCCTGAAAGATTTTTAAAGTAAGTTTAAACAAATCTTTTTATAACATATATTGTATGCAAATATTGTAACATTTTTTTATTATATTAACTTGTAAATTTATTAGATAATGATTTTAAATAACAAAAAAATTAATTAATTCTGTTATTTGAGAGTTATTTAAATTACATTTATTTTAAGTAAATATTTTAATTTTTTTTTAGAGAAAATCAGTTTTATGATAGCAGAGTTGTTGGGAAATATTGTGAAAAACGTGATCCTCATTTAGCATGTATTGCTTATGAACGTGGCCAATGTGATCGTGAATTAATAAGTGTTTGTAATGAAAACAGTCTTTTTAAAAGTGAAGCAAGATATTTGGTTAGACGGCGTGATCCTGATCTTTGGGCTGAAGTTTTACTAGAAAGCAATCCATATAAGAGACCATTAATCGATCAGGTAAATCGTGTTTATTGCTTCTAACCTTTAGCACTCTATTCATTTAAATATAAATTTTATGTACTCTATGGTGGGACACATTAATATTAATTAATTAATTTAATTAAGTATATAATTAATATATTTTCTTATTTAAACAGGTTGTTCAAACTGCATTATCAGAAACTCAAGATCCAGAAGATATATCTGTAACAGTAAAAGCATTTATGACCGCCGATTTACCAAATGAATTAATTGAACTTCTTGAAAAAATAGTATTAGATAGTAGCGTATTTAGTGATCACAGGAATTTACAAAATCTTCTTATTTTAACAGCTATTAAAGCTGACCGCACTCGTGTAATGGAATATATTAATCGTTTAGATAATTATGATGCTCCAGATATTGCTAATATAGCTATAAATAATGAATTATATGAAGAAGCTTTTGCAATCTTTAAAAAGTTTGATGTTAATACATCGGCAATCCAAGTTTTAATTGAGCAAGTAAATAATTTAGATAGAGCCAATGAGTTTGCTGAAAGGTACGACATATAATTTTAATATTTATGGGTAATTCGTTTAAGCTGATAGATTCATTTCACCTACATACAGGGTGTTTCAGTGAGGTATGGCCTAATTTTAAAGGATTGTAAAAGGGGTGATTTTAAGACGATTTTTCATTTATCACATTTTGATCCGAAGCTTAGTTTTTGAGATATATAATGATAAAGGTACTATTAGTTAGATGGAGACAGATAGATAGATAGTTGAAGCGAGACAGTGGCGTTATCTTGCTTCAACTAATTGACTGTTTCTGTCTAACTAATAGTACCTTTATCATTAAACATATCAAAAACTAAACTTTACATTAAAATATGGTAAATGAAAAATCGTCGTAAAATCACTTCCTCTACAACCCCTTAAAATTTGACCATACCTCACTGAAAAACCCTGTAAATATTTCATTTAATTTATTATATTATATACAGGATGTAACAGGTACCCTAGATCAAACTTTAAGAAGTTGTTGAGTGAGTGATTCTAAATCGATTTTTCCTGTATCACATTTTAATATGAATTTTAGTTTTTAAAATATTCAATGATAAAGATGCTGTTAGTTAGACATGGACAGTTTAGTAATTGTAGTAATAATAGAATTACCCCCTTTGCAACCCCTTAAAGTTTGGCTTAGAGTCCCTGTTACATCGTATATAATTACTTTTTCAAAGTAGTTATCAATATTTTTTAAATAATAATAATTAAAATTTAGATTATTATTATTATTACTAAATTAAAATATTACTAAAAATTACCAAATTTTCGATATCTACAGATTATATCATGTTCGTTACAAATAATCATTATATACGTTAATATTTATACTACTGGATTATAATGCTATTTTGTTTATATAAAAAAATTATAAATTAAACAGATAGTTCATAGCATATAATTTTTATTAAATTCTGCTAAAAATTGATAAAAGTTTAATGTAAAATTTTAGTATTCTTTTATATTTAATAAATAATAATTAAATTCTGTATTATTACAGATGTAATGAACCAGCAGTATGGTCACAGCTTGCAAGGGCACAATTACAACAAGGTCTTGTTAAAGAAGCAATTGATAGCTTTATTAAAGCTGATGATCCATCTGCATATATAGATGTAGTAGAAACTGCTCATCGTACTTCACATTGGGATGATTTAGTACGTTATTTGCAAATGGCACGTAAAAAAGCACGCGAGTCTTTTATTGAAAGTGAATTAATATATGCTTATGCACGTACTAATAGGCTTGCTGATCTTGAAGAATTTGTATCTGGACCAAATCATGCTGATATACAAAAAGTAAGAACAATTACAATTTTAATAGCTGGTTAAGATTATTTATTATTATTAAAATTAAGACTATTTTAAATATCAAATTTCAACTTAGTATTGTTATTATTACACTAAGTAACTAAAATTTATTTAAAAATACATTTCTTTTGAGACAAATCCAGATAAAATTTATTTATAATTATCTTATTTTTATATAAGTTGTTATTTAATCAATATTATGGTATATAATAAATGCTAAGTATCAATGATTTACAATAGTTATTCAAAGCAATCAAGTGTTATACAAAAATAATTTCTATCATTATTATTATTATTATTATTATTATATTAATTGATATGGCATACTAAATTAATATTAATTAATCTAGTACAATAAATTATGAGATATAATATTCCTATATATATATATTTGATTATTTTCTAATTAAATATTATACTTATATCAAAAATAATTGCTAGATACTAATTTTAACTTTGAGATGGAACTGTATCAAGTACAAAAATGTTAACCTTTAATGCTCCATTAGTTGGTATTATAAATAAATGGAACGCTAAGGGTTAATTATAACTGAAAAATTGTAAAAAGATTATTTGTTTGGTTCAATATTAAGATTTTAATCACTATATATGATTTTATTACTATTATTATTAACATATAACATTGTCACAAATCTTATCTAAAAATTAATATTTACAGATCGGCGATAGATGTTTCGATGATAAAATGTACGATGCTGCAAAATTATTGTACAATAATGTTTCAAATTTTGCTCGATTAGCCATAACATTAGTTCATTTGAAAGAATTTCAAGGAGCAGTTGACAGTGCACGTAAAGCGAATTCAACTCGAACATGGAAAGAAGTTTGTTTTGCCTGTGTAGACAGTGGAGAATTTAGGCTTGCTCAAATGTGTGGCTTGCATATTGTTGTACATGCTGATGAATTAGAAGATCTGATTAATTATTATCAAGATCGTGGGCACTTTGAAGATCTGATCAATTTGCTGGAAGCAGCATTAGGTCTAGAACGTGCACATATGGGAATGTTTACAGAACTAGCTATACTCTACAGTAAATATAAACCACAACGAATGAGAGAGCATTTGGAATTATTTTGGTCACGCGTGAATATACCAAAAGTTAGTAAAGTATAACAAATTTTCCTTAAATATAAAAGTTAATAAATTATTTTTTCAATATTCTTTTCAATGTTTAACCCATTTGCATCATGGCTCTATTTATACTTCTGAATTTAGATATCAAAAGTATTCAACTGATATTTGACCCATAATTTTACTCGTATATTACATGTAATCATTTAAATAAATGTCAGTATATATAATAAGTGTTGATCACGGATGGAAATGGATTAAATAATAATGCAAGTTTATAATTATTGTGAAATAATTTTAATTCGCTTATAAAATCTATCTAGGTACTTCGCGCAGCAGAACAAGCGCATCTATGGGCAGAACTTGTATTTTTATATGATAAGTATGAAGAATACGATAATGCAGTTCTTGCTATGATGCAACATCCTACAGAAGCTTGGCGTGAAGGCCATTTTAAAGATGTTATTACCAAAGTAGCAAATGTTGAATTATATTACAAAGCAATTCAATTTTATGTTGAATATAAACCTCTTCTTTTAAATGATATATTATTAGTTTTGGCACCACGAATGGATCATACAAGAGCAGTCTCATATTTCACAAAAGCAGGTCATTTGCAATTAGTGAAACCTTATTTACGATCTGTACAAGCATTAAATAATAAAGCAATTAATGAAGCTTTGAATGGTTTATTGATTGATGAAGAGGATTATCAAGGCCTTAGAACATCTATTGATGCATTTGATAATTTTGATAATATAGCGTTGGCACAGCAGCTGGAGAAACATGAATTAATTGAATTTCGAAGAATTGCTGCTTATTTGTATAAGGGAAATAATAGATGGAAGCAATCCGTCGAATTATGCAAGAAGGATCGATTATTTAGGTACATTTTAAATAATTTATTGATTTAAATGTATTTAATTTCTTTTTTTATTTTTGCACAAGTTTACTTTTATTAACAATAATTAATTAAATTTATTGGTAGAGATGCTATGGAGTATGCTGCGGAGTCAAGAAATCCAGAAGTTGCTGAAGAACTGTTAGAGTGGTTTTTGGAAAGAGGATCAAAAGATTGTTTTGCAGCTTGTCTTTTTCATTGTTATGATTTATTACATCCTGATGTTATTTTGGAACTTGCTTGGAGACATCGTATTTTACATTTTGCTATGCCATATTTAATCCAAGTGGCTAGAGAATACATAACAAAAGTAAAATTAGCAATTATGTATTTGTAATAGTTTTTATAATTTTTGTAAAAAGCTTACACACATCAACATTATTAAATTATGAAAATTATATATATTGAAAAATTAATTTTCTAGGTAGATAAATTAGAAGAAGCTGAAAGTAGACGATTAGAAGAAATTGACCATCAAGATCATAAGCCTATGATTATGCGTATGTATTAGTAACAATACATAAAATATTTTATTATAAAAAGTATCCGGAAAAAAGCTCACCCTAGTAAAAGGGTGACTTCTAACATTAAATTAAACCAAAAGTCCTTAATCATTTCTTTATCCGAAGCTTAATTTTCGAGATCCTCAACAATAAATGTAATATTAAACAAAATAATTAGTTGATTGAAATTAGATACACGACCCTGTCTCATTTCAATTATCCGACTTTTTATTTAACTTTTTGGATCTTTTTTTGGGGGCGGTTATCTTGTATAAAAATTTATTTATCTATTTATATTTTGATATTTCACGTTTTTACAGCCGAACCACAGTTAATGTTAACAGCAGGTCCTGGAATGATTGCATCTGGTTATGCACCTCAAAATGTATATGCAACATCTGCACAAAATGTGTATGCTTCTACTACAGCTTATCAAGGTTATGGTATGTGAAATACCTTATGATAAAAAGTAAACGTAGGAAATAATAAAGTCTAATTTTTTATAATAGATAAAATGTAGTTATATATTAGTTCTTTAAATAAGAAATGTAAGTAGAGAAAAGAATATTGCTCTGTCAAAAATCTCCTAATAATAGATTTCAATGAAGAATCGTAAGTAATTAAACAATTTTCATAAACGCATGGATTTTTAAGTAATTTGTTAATTAAATTTACTTATAATTCTTATACTAATAATAAATTGGATGAATATGTAAGATTTAAAAAGTGTTAAAATTGGTAAATAATTTAAGTTGATTCTATGGTAGTGTAATACTAGAAAATTAGACAATTGAAAAGAATCTAACAAAATTATATTTTGTTAAAAATAAAAAATTCTTACTTGTACTACATAATGTTAAAGCAAACAAATGCAAAAAGTTAATATAAATAGTATTCATTAATATTATTTACTTTTTTAATCTATTTCGATAATATTGATTCCAATAGTAATGAAAATGGTGCAAATAAATTAGTACTCGCTAGAAATAAATTCAATAATAATAATAATAATAATAATAATAAATAGACCACTAAATATGTATTACATGTGTTTTATATAATATTATATTTAAATTAATATTATAAATTTTTTAGTTTATGATCATCATTAACATCTATAATTAAGTTTCTTTACTGTTTATATGATGTTCTTGTTTAATAAAACATGATTAAATGTATTGAATGTACAGTGAAATAAACGTATATGTAGCCACTAATATTAAGTAAAATGTATTATTTATGTGATCTACTACAGGGGTCAATAACCTTTTAGTCCAAAGTTCAGGGCATACTTAGGCTGTTTTTGGCGGGTCCACTAACCGAAAGAGTGGTGGTTATCTCTGCCACTCAAGAGTAGTTTCCTTAACTCTGGGTTCTAGTGAGAGCAGAATATTGGTAATTACTCCTGAGCCATACGGTCTTTAGGAATAGCTTTCAATTTTCACGCAGGTGTTTATTAAGCATCGTATGCGAGACGGGCCTGAAATGATGGTAAATAATCAAGATGGTAATTTATAAAATTCATACAACGAATCATAAAGAGTGAGCACGCAAGTTTTCCCCACGTAAAAGTTCAAGTTTCTTGACGCAGGAAAGGAGTCGTGCCCCGAAAGGAAGGAATTTTGGAAGTGTGGAAAAGTATCACAAGAGTGATCAGTTAGAGGCATGAATACAATGACATATACAGAGTGTCCGGAAAAAAAGGAGACATTTTTTGAGGAGTGGTTTCTGAGACTATTCTAAGAACTTTTTTCTCTTGGCATTTTTTGATTTAAGGCTTTATTTCTGAGATATTCAACGATAAATTTGCTATTAGTTAAACAGAGACGATTCGATAGTTAAAGTGAGATGGCGCCACTCTGGCTCGCTTCAGCTACCGGAGTGTCTCTGTCTAACTAATGGTATCTTTATCGGTGAATATCTCAAAAATAAAGCTTTAAATCAAAAGATACCAAGACAAAAAAAGTTCTTAGAATTGCGTCAGAAATAACCCCTCAAAATATGTCTCCTTTTTTCCCGGACACTCTGTATAACTAGACCAAGTATTCGTAAGGGGAAATGAAGCCTGAAACGTTAAAAGTGAGAAAGCAAATCGGGCTCAGTGCTATCTCACTCTAATCCATAGGCGATAAGTCTTAAAAGAATACGAAGAATACGAATCATTAAATAATTTACATAATTAAATGTCTGTATGTTTATTTATATTATCATTTAAACAAATTGCTTATTTTAAGGAATGCACAATTAAAACAGTACAAATAACTATAACAATTTTAATAAGATTCTGAGTTATAAGAAGGATAAGTATTATTTTTTTATTTATTTTTAAATAAATATAATAAAATTATATACAAAACTTTATTTTCTTAGTGTGTAAAGCAACGACATATATTGGTCTGTTCTTCGTTGCTGCACTACCTACACTAGTGCAATTATATGCCAATCAGAAACTAGAAAAATACTGTTATTGGTTCCTGATTGGCATATAATTGCACCAGTGTAGCTAGTGCAGCAACGAAGAACAGACCTTATAACTAGACCAAGCATTCCTATACTTTAAGTATTGAAACAGCTGAAGCCGGAAGTTGGCAGTTTATGAAAGAGAGAGTACGTTGATTTGTACCAGATGGAGTTGACAGTAAATTGCTGGGTTCGCGCCAATTTGTAGTAAAGCGCTTTAAACATAACCTTGTTTGAAAAACATCACGTGTTATAAAGGGACTAACAAAAATAAAAATAACAATGGTCCACTGTTGTATTTGTGGTGCTCACTTACAAAATAAGTCTGATGGAATTCGATTTCACAGGTACTTAAAAGCAGGGCTAATTAATTATAACGATTTAATAATTTTTTTGAAATAGATATATATTTTTTAAATTAATTACAAATTTTTAGAATACCAAAAGAAGCTGGACGACGGGAGCAATGGATATCAGCAATAAAAAAGAATGTTGCAACAATGAATACTTCCTTTTTATGCAGTTGACATTTTACACAAGACTGTTATACTATAACTGGTTGTGGTAAATTTTACTTAAAGTCAAATACAATTCCAACTGTATTTGATATGCTACTAAAAAATATAAAAGACAATTCTAATTTGGTATGTAATTATTTATATATATTTTTAATATTTAAATTGTTTTACAATACAGGTAAGATAGGTATTAACATATTATCAGTAGGTAGTATTTTTCTGGTACTCTTTCTACTCTTCTGATATATATTTTATATAGTTGTTGAAATATAAGAGTTTAATGTAATGATAAAAAATCAACAGGATGAGTCATTAGAGCTACCGGATAGAATTAATGAAGAATCAAATAGGAACAATAATTTTGGAAATAACAAAGCAATGCCTCTAGTATCAGAGGAAATTATAATGAAAGAGGACACAATATTTGCAACATCGGAGGATGTTACAATGAAGGAAGAGACCAGTGCCTCTAACATCAATAACAATACCTTCAGTGTCAGAACATAGGACAATAAAGTTTGGTACTACTTTTAAGTAAGTAAAGAAAAATAATGAGGTTTTAACTATGTGTTACTTCTTTAATATATTATAAACAGGATGTAATAATGACACATTGAAAATTTAAGCCTTACATTAAAAAAGTTATAAATGAAAATTATATTAGTAGTTTCTATTAGATTCATTGTTAAATTCTGTATAAAACTTAATGTATAAGGTAAAAAATATAATTTAAAAGTATTTATTTTATAGTACAAAACTGGAAATATGCTGTCTTCATGAAGATAGAATAAAAAAGCAAGAAGAGGAAATTAAAGCGCTGAAAAATAAATTAAAAGTATATCAGCAAAAGAGTAGAAGACTCAATCAAAAAGTAACATCTTTAAAATGTATGTTACGACATCTAACAAATAAGAATTATTTATCTGAAGATGCTGCTGAATTGTTAGAAGTAAGTACTGATAAAGGAGAATAAATATAAAAGCAATGCAATACAAGCACAATATAACAATATTTCAAGTAGTAGTAATAGAGGTTCAATATTAATTTCACAAAAGACATTAATTATTGTAACAAATAATTGTAATTATTCAACAGTCAAATATTTCAATAACTGAAAAGGCAATTTTAAGAAGACACTTGTCGAATAAGAAGAGAAATATATGCAGAAGATATAAAAAATTTTGCAGCAACGCTACAATTCTACTCAACAAAAGCATATGAATATGTTCACAAAACATTTTTAAATATTTTACCACACCCACAAACAATAAGATCGTGGTATAAATTTATAGACGGCAAGCCTGGTATTACAGCTGAAGCTTTGAAGACAATAGAAAATAAAATCATTGAATCTACGTCTCAAGGAAAAATGTTATATTTTAATTTAACTATTGATGAAATGTCCATAAGAGAATTTCTTGAGATCGAAAATGATACATACTATGGATATGTTGATTACGGTACGAATGTTGAGAATAATGGCTGTTTGCCACTAGCTAGATATGCTTGGGTGTTTCTTATTGTATGTATAAATGGTAATTGAAAAATACCTGTTGCATATTATTTTATAAAATCTCTCAGTGGAAGTGAAAGAGCCAATACAGGGTGTCCGGGAAAAGAGGAGACATTTTTTGAGAAGTGGTTCCTGACGCAATTCTAAGAACTTTTTTCTCTTGGCATTTTTTGATTTAAAGCTTTATTTCTGAGATATTCAACGATAAAGATACCATTAGTTAGAAAGAGACAGATAGATAGTTGAAGCGAGACAGAGTGGCACTACCTCACTTCAACTATAGGAGTGTCTCTGTCTAACTAGTGGAATCCTTATTGTTGAATATCTTAGAAATAAAACTTTAAATCAAAAAATGCCAAGAGAAAAAAGTTGTTAGAATTGCATCAGGAACCAACTCTCAAAAAATGTCTCCTTTTTTTCCAGACACCCTGTATAATAAGGATAGTTTTAAACTCCTTACATACAATAGGCGCTAATATTGTTAATATAACTATGGATGGATGTCCGAACAACATTACAACTATGCAATCTTTGGGAGCAAATTTATCAGTTAATAACCTTAGACCATATTTTATAGATTTACCGAGAAACAGAAAAATCTATGTAATGCTAGATGCATGCCATATGATAAAATTAATAAGGAATTCATTTGCAACTTGTCTAAGATTCCATGACGAAAATGGCAATGAAATAAAGTGGCAATACATTACACATTTAGCAAAATTTCAACAAGAAGAAGGACTTCATGTAGCAACAAAATTAACGAAGCGACATATAAACTGCCAACAAGAAAAAATGAATGTTAAACTAGCTGCACAAACTCTTAGTAATAGTGTTGCCGATGTTATTGATTTTTGTGCCATAGATTTGCAACTACCACAATTTGAAAATTCAGCAGCAACAACATTATTTATTAGAAATATAAATAATATTTTTGATATCTTAAATAGTCGTAATCTGTTATGTAAAAATAAATCTCAGAGACCTATATTATTAACTACTATCGAATCTGTAAAGAAAGATATAGAGAGATATATTGATTATTTAAATAATTTATTTATTGATAATGTAAAAATTGTCTATACAAAGAAGAAAACTGGCTTCTTAGGGATGCTAATTTGTTTAATGGTCGTACAAGATATTGCAAATGATTTAATAATAACACAAAAATTGAGTTTCTTATTAACTTATAAGTTATCTCAAGATCATTTAGAGATGTTTTTCTCCTCAGTTAGAAGTAAGAACGGACATAACAATAATCCGTCAGCAAAACAATTTAAGAATACTTACAGACGACTTTTGCACCACACTAACATTACAATATTGCCACAGAGTAATATAATTGCACAAGATAATACAGATTTATTAAGGATAACATATCTTAATAAAGGAATAGACATTATTATTGCTGATTTCATAGAAACAGACAATGAAAATGATGATATTCAAGATGAAAATTATATTACAGAAGAATGGTGTATGTCAAATTACACAAAGGACGTAGTAGCTTATATATCAGGCTTTGTCGTTAAAAAAGTAACTAAGAAAATTAAGTGTACTATATGCACAAAATTGTTATATGGAACTGATAGTTTATCCTCATTACAAAATAGTAAACTTAGAGGCTCTTTAGTTAATGCGTCAAATGATACTATAACATTGTGCTGCATTGCTGAAAAAATTATAAGGGAGTGCTTAAGTATCAATAAACAACATCCTAGTGAAAGGTTGTGTAACACGTTTCCCTGCACTCCTGCCTGAATGCAAGGAAGGGGTGTTACCTTCGGCCTAATCCCTCCTCGGTATCGTCCTTCAGGGCGCCAGCTGGTTAGGTCGGGTAACCAGCAACCCTTCCTGGAACATTCTGTCCTCCGGGAAACCCTGCCAAGTTCCCGAAGTCCAGACATGACTCAATCCTCCTCTCGGGCTCGCCAGAGGGACAGGGCGGCATATCCCGGCCACTCAGTCTCCCCTCAGGGCTGGCTCCGTTCGGTCACAGGAGTATCGGGAATCTGTTCCAGCCTCCTCAGGCCTGGAACTTACCTCCCCTCTTCCTGTCCACCCGCTTAGGGTTTTGGGTAAAGGGCGAGAACGCTCGATATTCCAGGAGAGTACTCCCCAGTCCCGATTCGGGTCGCCTCGCCTGGCCGATCCCGGCGTCCCGCTTAGGCCCTACGGCCTCTCCGGGTCTACGCCGAGTCGACCAGTCCCCGCTCCCCTCACGGACTGGTTACTCCTCCTGCGATACCACGGCCTGGATCCAGGATGCCTTCCGCACCTCCTGGACTCCTACCGTCGGCCGGGAAAATCGGAGGATCCCTACGGACTCCCTCGATTTCCCCGCCTGGACGTCGGCGGCCTCGTTTCTCCAACACACGCAGGCCAGCGCCTCGTGTTGTTGTCGACTCGACGGCTCACGCACGACTCCTCGACCCCGGGATCCTCTCCCGTTATCCCGTCTTGCGGATCCTCCCGTGTAGGCTGTCTCTCCCGTCTTAGGGTATCCTGACGGATACCCCACGACTTCCTGGGAGCGCCGGAACTCTCATCCGGATTTCTATCAGTCCTACAGGGACTCACTCAGGTTCCGCTTCCCCAGGGATACACAGCCCTGGCAGTCGGCTGCTGCATCCCGGTTCCGCTTCACCTCGCAAGCCAGGGTTCACAGGTCGAAACCCCGTTACTGCATTTCCTTTCCGAAATGCAGTCCCTTCCGTGATCTCGATCTATCGTGATTCCCTTGAATCACGACAGATGTCGCCACTCACACCTTTGTGAGGCGATTCTTATTCTTCTTTCAGAATGTTTTATTTGCGATATCACATGCAATAGGAATTCCTGTTACAGTTGATATTAATTGCTTTATCGAATATACCAACACCAATATTCGATAATGTTTTGCATATGTTTGATCAGGCTCCTCTTCAAGATCATCGTACCAATTTAATTAAACATATTTTATATATTTATTTTAAATTAAGATTAAGTTATATTTGTAAGTCAAAAAATTGTACAGTGAAAAGAATTAGAAGTAAGTTTACTAAACTTGTATTGTTTAAAAATTAATAAATTATTATAATTCTTGTAAATAAATATTTATAATATATATTACATTGCTACTAAATATAATTATTTTCTTTATTTAATCTATCCTTCATTAATATTGATATTTCTATAAAAAATATGTATATAATTAATAATTTTTTTATTTTTAATATTTATATTTTATATCTTTAAATTTTGTTCTTTTACATACTTTTATAGAATATTTTAATTAATTAATAAAAGGGAACGGGAATTATAGTATTTTTAAGAATAATTTAAAATGTCTTGATAATCTTTCTGAATATCTAATAATTTTAATACAAATTAGTATTTTTTTATTATTATTTCTCATACGATTAAGATTAATTTAATTTAGCATTAAATATTTATAATTGATAAATTACAAATTTAATTTATTTATATATCCCATCATTAAACATGTGTACACTAACCGGCAATGATGCAGTACAAACCATAGTCTATGGCTGACTTCGAGTATAGCTGAAAAAGAAGAAGGCATATCTTCCTTCTCACTCACACATGACGTCAAATATCCCAAATCGGGGGAAAGGCGGAGAAGTTTCAGGGGTATAGAGAGAGGCGGAGAGTATCGCGAGAACATAGGCGATACCTCCCCTTATCAGACTATCTCTCTTAGATCAGCGCCAATATCTCTTTGCTTTTTTCCTCCAATACCCCTCTATTGAAAGACGGGGCTAAAGGGAAAAATTGGTGGGAGGTGTTTTGGATTCTATACTTGTTTTCTGCTATTAAAAAGACAAGGATGCTTTTGAAGGAAAATTCTGATTTTCGGAAAAAAATTGGCGTCACTATTGTCGTCCTTGTCTGACAACCGCTCAGGCATGCTTTCATCTCTATCCTTTCTGGCTAGAGGGGAATGCGGAGAAGTATTGCGGGAACATAAAGGCAATATCTCGATTCTATTTCTTATCGACTGATATTCTTAGATCACTGTTGATTTATTTAATTATTTATTTTTATATTAAAGAAAATTATAATTAAAATGAATTAATTTTATTTTTAAAAATTGTAATAAATTATAATTTAATATATATTTAAGTGTCATATTTCATTATCCAATTTATTGTCTATTATTTAATTCTTAATTTCTATATATATTTATTTAATTTAGTATTTGTACATAATGGAACAATAATATTTAGTAAATAAGTTAATTAATTACAAAAGTAGTTCTGATCACTTATAATCCAATTTTTAAATTTTCTCTTATTCCGAAGCGGCTCTTTTCGTTAGTTTATGCCTATCTTCGTTAATGTTCGACTCTGTTCGTTAGTTTTCGGATATGTTCGGTTGCGTTACAAGTAAACAGAACTACTTTTATAATTAATTAAATCATTTATTAAATATTATTGTTCCATTATATACAAAAACTAAATTAAATAAATATATATAGAAATTAAGAATTAAATAATAGATAATAAATTGGATGATCTAATAATATTTAATGGAATTAAATATTACATTTAAATATACATTAAATTAATTATAATTTATTACAATTTTAAAAAATACAAATTATTATCATTTATTACATTAATTAATTTTAATTATAATTTTTCTTAATATAATAATAAATAATTTATAAAATTAACAGTAATCTAAGAGTATAAGTCGATAAGAAATAGAATCGAGATATTGCCTATGTTCCCGCAATACTTCTCCGCATTCCCCTCTAGCCAGAAAGGATAGAGATGAAAGCATGCCTGAGCGGTTGTCAGACAAGGACGACAATAGTGACGCCAATTTTGTATAGAATCCAAAACACCTCCCACCAATTTTCCCCTTTAGCCCCGTCTTTCAATAGAGGGGTATTGGAGGAAAAAAGCAAAGAGATATTGGCGCTGATCTAAGAGAGATAGTCTGATAAGGGGAGGTATCGCCTATGTTCTCGCGATACTCTCCGCCTCTCTCTATACCCCTGAAACTTCTCCGCCTTTCCCCCGATTTGGGATATATGACGTCATGTGCGAGTGAGAAGGAAGATATGCCTTCTTCTTTTTCAGCTATACTCGAAGTCAGCCATAGACTATGGTTTGTACTGCATCATTGCCGGTCAGTGTAGGTAGTATAACCAAGGGTGTCAAATTGCCTTACATAGCCCTTAAGATAATATTTTATAACCAACGATGCTTTCGGCATAAAACGAAAAATAAAACAATTTGTTATGAAGAAAATAAATAAATTATAAAACTTCACTTTACAATACAATTTTAAGAAAATTTGTTTATGTAATTAGATCTGCATGAACTTTGACAGTGGCATTAAATGGCCTGGGGATTAAAATAAATGTGACATCCAATACAAATCAACGTACTCTCTCTTTCATAAACTGCCAACTTCCGGCTTCAATTTTTCGACGGAATGCTTGGTCTAGTTATATATGTCGTTGATTCTGCTTCATTGCTGTACAATGGCGGACATTAATGGATTCCGGAATATCACTAGGTATTAGTTAAAAATTATATCCGAATTGTGTCATATTTATACTCATTTTAATCTTAATGATATAAGAAATACGCTAATAATTATTGTCGAATGATTTAATAAATGTTGTAAAAATTTTAATTTTATTAATCATTTTATCTGTTATTAATTCAGTGCAAGTTCATCTAAAAACCACTTAAATTATTATTAAATATTCATATTTATATTACTTTGATAAAAATGAAAATATATGTTTGAGCTCGTATAAGCATTGGATATCCATATATCTTTAGAGAATTATGAGTAGTGCCTGAAAGTAAAATAGGAAGCGGGATGTAACCGTATAAATAAATGGAAGAAATGAGATAATTTAATAATTTAATGAAAGAAGATCTTTGGAATACGACATGTAAAAAAAAATAAAGAATAAGATAATTATTTTCTGCTGGGATTCGAACTCTTGCCGCTTGAACGCAGTGCCTCCTGTCAGTAGGTCAACAGCGTCGCCTCTGGAAACTTGAAAAATTTACGCATTGACGTCGTCGGACGATTAGACGAAGACGCCGTTCAAAAGACAGTCGAGTGAGAGAGAAGGCAATAGGGGACAGCCAGCATAGGACTTGGACAAACGGACGCTAGGGTAACAATCGGTCGCCTGCACAGTCTTTCTCTCTCGCACTCACGCGTTTTTTAAAGGATAGACGATACAGATCAGCCCCACTCCCAGTCCCCACCATGCGGCAGAGGAGAAGGAGTCTCGAGCGATATATATGTTGATCGCAAAGCTGCATGGATTCGATTCCCGATTGGGTATATAATTGTTATTTTTATATTAATCCTTTTCTTCATCTTTTTAAATTTGTATGACACTTCTAATATTATATTTGAATATAAACAAGTGTTGTAATATTTTATTCTAATCGTTAAAATTTTTTTTAAAATTATAATTGCTTTATAATAATGATTTAATAATTAATTAATAATAAATAAGTTAATAAATAAATGTATAGAATATAAGAATAATAAATAATAATAAATACATTAAATTATGGAATTATTAATCAATAAAAACTCTTTTCTTTCTAATTGTCAATAATTTTATGAAGCTCGTGATTATTCTTTATAAACGTATTATAATTGAGGGATAATAAAATAATATCACTGATTCTTTAAATCAAGTTTTAATTTAATAAATCGAGACCATGGTAATAGGACTTATGACAAAAAAATTAATGAAAAAATAATAACTTTTAGCTGGGATTCGAACTCTGCCGCTTGAACGCCGTGATTCCTGTCAGTAGATTCAACAGCATCGCCTTTGTAAACATTAAAAATTCGCGCATTGGCGTCCTCGTGCGATTAAACAAAGACGCCACTCAAAATACGGTTGAGCGAGATAGAAGGAAATAGGTGACAGCTACCATAAGAATTGGACAAACGGACGCTGGGATATCGACCACGCGCCCGTATGATCTTTCTCTCTCGTGCTTACGTCATCCGTGGAGGATGGAGAACCGGCGGAAGAGAGTGAGCGCTGAGTGAGAGGTAAGTATATTCCCTCGCACTCTAGGCGCATGGTGGGGACGATCTGAAACTAGTGCCTAGTGATATTCCGGACTCCATTAATGTCCGCCGTTGTACACAAATAACAACCGTTCATGTTTAACAAGCCTTCGAGTCACGTGTTCATGACGAGTGGGTTTTGTTTGCGCACATTATTGATCGGACACAGCGTGTTCCGTAGATTGGACACACATTGTATCGGACACACGTTGCATCGGACACACGCTTGATTGGATTGGACACATGATTTATTGGACACATGTGATGGTAAATTGGAACCAAAAAATATGGGACAGATAATAAAATTCGACTTTCGTACCACTGAAACTTATGATTTCTTCTATACCATTGCTTTCTGTCTTGACATGAATTGATACAGGTTGCGCACATTTAACACTCTGGGTGTGTGTTTGATAAATTTCTTTACTAAAGCTTAACAGAGACATCTGATATTAATTTTAATTTCAACAAACTGTTTTAGAAAAATTAATATGTGAGAATAAAATGACCGTTTCAATAATTCGCATAACACTTGTACAAGTTAATTATAGCCATGTGTCCAATCGAACCCAGTATGTGTTCGATGTGGCGTGTGTCCGATACAGCGTGTGTCCAATCCACGACACGCGCTGTGTCCGATCAAAAATGTGCGCAATGAGGACGCTCCCCATTTGAACAGACGTTTTTTGGGTACTAAAAAGAAGCAGAATGCTTTGTTTACTTGCTCTAATGGAGGTTCATTACCGTAGATAACATACGCGCTCGATTTCAAAAATTCCCTAGATTTCGTCATGAACAAGAGACTCGAAGGCTTTTTAAACTTGAACGGAGGTTATTTGGGTACAAAAATTAAGCAGAATGATTTGTTAACTTGCTCTCATGGAGGTGCATTACCCTAGATAACAAACGCCTTCGACTACAATAATTCCCTAGATTTCGTCATGAACACGTGACCCGAAGACTTGCAACATTTGAACAGACGTTTTTTGGGTACTAAAAAGAAGCAGAATGCTTTGTTTACTTGCTCTAATGGAGGTTCATTACCGTGGATATCATACACGGTCGATTTCAAGAATTCCCTCGATTTCGTCATGAACACGTGACTCGAAGGCTTTTTAAACTTGAATCCGGGTATTTGGGTACAAAAATTAAGCAGAATGATTTGTTTACTTACTCTCATGGAGGTTCATGACCATAGATAACATACGCCTTCGACTTCAATAATTCCCTAGATTTCGTCATGAAAACTTGACTCCGAGGCTTGCAACATTTAAACAGACGTTTTTTGGGTACTAGAAAGAAGCAGAACGCTTTGTTTACTTGCTCTAATGTAGTTTCATTACCGTAGATAACATACGCGCTCGATTTCAAA